>CAUYUJ010020892.1:52345-115077 GCA_963575745.1 Prorocentrum cordatum | reverse complement strand
TGCCGCTTTGCAGGCCACCACAGTCGACATGTCCGCTGGGACCACTAGAGAGAGCCACTCCGACGCCGCCAGATCTCGAAGCTGTTGAGCGTGCTGGCACGCCAACTTGAGGAAACTATTCAAAGCCTGCTGGATGTCCTTTGCCTGCAAGGCCCCTTCCACTTTTGCCAACTCGTCGTCTGCCGTATCTGCCATCTCTGCGAGTCGACTTTTTTGTTGGCAGTACCTCCCCCTCTGCGGGTGCGGCGGCCTCTGCTTTTACCCCCTGCAGCTGGCGACCGAGGCCCATGACCATGGCGAGGCAGACGCTTCGCCAACAGAGGGGGAGGCCTGGAGCGGTAGGATCGAATGTGCAGTTGGAGAGAATGGAGACCTTGAGCCCGGAATGGGCAGACCAGGCAGAGCAGCGAAGTCGCAACGATGACCTCGGCCAGCGTGCACGAACTCCTTCCACCGGCGCAACGGTTCCCCTGGTACGATCTCGTGACGTGGCGCTGCGCATTATCACGAGAGCCCAGGACCTGCAAGCAACGGGAGCACTGATCTGTAACGGTCAATCGGCTCGCCTCCCCCCGCGTGCCACAGCAGCTGCTTCGCGGATGCGAACCGTTCGCCACAGACGTCACCGTCGACGCCCAAGAGGCTGCTAACGAAAGCGGCCCTCTTCCACCTCCCCATCGGACGTCACGACGATCGAAGGTAGCACGAACTCGGGCAGGGCGACGGACTCCGAGAACACCTGGGGCCCTGAGAACCGAGAAATCGGTAAGTAAACGTCCAGTCGGATAACTCCTGATCGCGAAGGAGATTCAACAGCGGGCAGCCCTCGGAAAGCAGCGCCTGAAACACTTCCGCACAGATGAGCCCGAGATGGAGGTCCTCAAGTACCTGCATGGCCCAGGGGTTGGAGTTCACCGCCAGGTCCCAAGGCGACGTAACCACTTCCACGGTACCAGGACATCCACAGACACTGGCCCGAGCTTGCTTGTGGGCCTCGGGGTATTTGTACCAGCTCTGGTGCCAACGTAGACGCCGTGCCCTAAGCTCTTGCGCGCCCGGTAGGATTCCCCAATGCGCCCAAACGCGCGCCGACGACCAGCGACGAAGCTCTTGCCCCCCGTGCTCCTCGAGAGCAGAAATACCCAGTCCTCTCCTCATCGCTTGATGTAAAGCCTGATCAGCAGCAGCACAAACACTTTTTGTCGGGAATCATCGCCCCCGTTCGTGGGAGAAGAGTGGACTGACTGGACGAACGCTATGACTGCCATGCGCTTCACGCTCAAGATTGCCGCGTGCCTCAGGAAAAGCGAGATCTTGCCCAACCCAGCCCGCCCAGTTTGAACACGTGTCACCTTTTCCACCTGCAGGGGCCCATTCGTGGTAAGCCATTCTTCGACCACCCTCCTCATGAATCTCCCCAGCTCCCCCTTGGTTTTGTTGGCCCCGCTGAAGGTGAGACGGCGTTGCCCGATGGATCCTGGAGCCACAATCTCGGCCAGGGAGACCCGCGTTTCAGGATGCAGTGAGACCCCGATCGCAGCCAGGGCTCGCTCCAGGTGCTCGTTGTTCACGCGAGCCAGGGCGAGGCGGCAACGTGCCTCGCCACCCCTCTGCTGCGGTGGCGGGCCAGGCCCAGGGACAACATGCTTGGTGATGGCATCCGCGAAGAGGGAGAGGCCCACGTCGGTCTGGGAGCTGCTCGCTTCCAGCACCGTCGCCATCGAGCTCGAGGCCGTACGCTGACGTATCTCGAGAAAGGCATCCAAACCTCGGTGATAGAAGGAGGCGAAAGCACGTGCAGCGTTGGGATGACCCATGAGGTCGCCCGTCGTCGGGCGGAGGCTGATCGTCTCGCCTGGCGCGATGATCTGGCAGGCGCCCTGGGCGGTGCGCTGGTGCTGAAACCGAACGTCCTCGGGCAGGTCGAGTCATGGAAGCGTGTCCAACATGATGCCCCGAGAGACGCTCGAGACAGCGTTGGCGGCGTCCTCGTTCACGGTGGCGCGCGGCCAGGAAGTGCAGCACTGGGTCAACATAGCATCCTCCCTCCGACGCTTTTGTTGCAAACCCATGACCTACATATGGCAGGGCTTCCCTATGTCGTCGGGCTTCCACCCATATACATGAGAGTTTCAAGCCCTGCCCAGCGGGCAGAACTGATGCGTCCACCTCTGACTCTCGGCGTCCGCCTTCCCACTGTGTGTTTGCCCAGCCCGCGGCGCGGTGAAATGCCAACGGCGAGTGGAGTCATCGGCGCTCTCCGACAACGCGCCAAGACGTCCAGAACACGCTCGAGGCAGGCCGATGCGGAGGCGGGCCGAAGGTCGGCGCCGACCCCCCCCCCTCCTCGGAAAAACGCCCTCCCCACACCTCTCCTCGTCGACAAGGAGAAGCCAACAGCTCGGAGGGGAGAGACCACGACGGCGCAGCCCGCCGCGTTCGGTGCTCTCCGCAGCTGCCTGGTGATGCCGCTCGGGCTGGCGTGCGCCTTGTCTGAATGCTCAAGCTGCACGGCGCTGCAGCGCACCTCGTCGGAAGCGTCCCAACCGTCGTCATGTGATCTACTGCCAACTCGTGCACGAAGCCCCGACTGGAGGTCGCACCTTCGTGCCCCAGGACCGCCAGCAGTCGCGGGTCGACACCGGAACTCGGAACTCTCGCGTGCTTCACTGTTCTCCGACTTCAGAACGAAGCACTTCCTGCGCCGAGGCCCTGCTCCTCGCGTGGCCAGCCGACGGATGAGGCGTTGAACCTTCAAATGATCGTGCGACTTCCAAGCTTCATTCAATTCGATGGTCAGGACTGCTTCTCGCCCTTATTTGGTCAATCGAGACAGCCATCGGATGTGGAACGTGACGCGGGCCAACGTGAGCTCAACATTCTCACGCGAAACCATCTCGACCTCAGATAAGTGTAGATCCGACCCGACCTCCGTTACGAGTAGATCGGATATCGAACCCTCGGGGGGCCCGATGGCGTTGCCACGAAGCACTCCCCAAGCACGCAGTAACTTTGAGCATACCTTCTACCAATTCAGGGACCTCCTTCTCCCGACTGGACTTCCTCTCGAAATATTCCGTCGCCTTCGCCGTCATCAAGTTGACGCATGAGTTCCATATTTCGTCAGGGATAGCCCGAGCGCACAGATGGACCCTGTCGTGGTCAGGGGTGCCCACCACCTCGGATTGAATAGCTTCCAGAGCATATGTACACGCAGTCCCCGAGGTCAGCGAGCGCATGATTTTGTCGAAATCCCAGGGAGGCGGGCGTGGGTCAAATTGCGCGTGGACATCGTACTTCACTTCAACGTAGATCGGCCTATGATCCCGATCGTCCAGAGTCGCGATCGGTTGCAGTCTCCGCCCAGCCCCATGTAAGATCGTGCATTTGGAAACAGCCTGACGCAGCCGCTGTGGAATCCGAACAACATCGATCCTCGAAGCGGCAGCTCCTCCCCCGAAGAAGGTCGGACTCAGCGGCAGGAAGGTGGCCAGCGCGCACGTCGTGGTATCGGTCAACAGCTGTCGGACTCCTTGCCGTACCCTCGTAGTCCCTGTCGCACGGGCCAATGCATAAACCATCGTCCTCATCGCCCTCCGCGGGAATAGCTTCGCCTTCGTACACAACATCTCGAGCCCAACCAAGTCCGTCATTCAAACCCAAGCCAACAACAGATGTACATCTCCCAACAATGGACAGTATCACTTGTGCAGCCATGCCGTCAGTCGAAGCACCAAGCGCCGTTGCTCTGCGCGACCTGCGCGCTGACTCGAGCATGCTGGAAAATACATCGTTTCGAAAAGAAGGCACAGCGATCCCGACGTAAGGCGAACTGGGCCACACCGCCCCTCCAGGTCCATTGGTGGGGCGAACATCTTCTTGACAAAACGTCGGGGGAGCACTTTGTGGTGCAATATAATGCCCGTGCCACATGATTTGTTAGATCATCTCGAGAAGCCAGAGGAGCTCTCGGAATGACGACAGTGGCGGAATAACTCCGTGCGGATCGTCATCCCTTTCTCGCCGGCCAGGCCCCCCTGCCAAAGCACGGCACCCACGTTCCCGAAGTCCGTGGCGATCTCCTCCCCACGTAGTCCCGTCAGTCAAGGGCAAAACAAACGCCCGTATTTTGGTTTACGAGGCGCTGTGCGCTGAAACTCCTGTGAGTTGACAGGGTAATCCCTGCGTGATGTGCCGCGTCCTGGCGGCTCCAGGCTCTGGGGGTTCCCAGGAGGTTTACAGACCACGCACTTGTAGCCCAGGGTAGGGTCGTTTTTTCATCCCTCAAGTCAGGCGCATCGGATTCTGAGATATCGCACGCACATGGCCCACAGCTCTGGGAGCGGCCGTGCCTGCTGCTGCCGACGTCGTAGATCTCGGCGGTCGTCGCACACGGCGGGACGCCTGCGGCGGCGGTCGGCGCGGCCGATCCCTCTCTCGCGGCGAGCGCGGGCCCCGCTCGGTGAGAGAGCACCTCGCTGCCCGTGACAAGAGTGCCTTGGCAGTGTCAGCAGCCGCGGACGTTTGGCGCCTTGCGCTTGTGATTGGCTGGCCTCCTCCTCGGGCGGCGTGGGGGAGGAAGGCGGGAGGTCGTACGTAGGCCGACAGATAGAGGGAAGGCGGGGAGGCGGAGTAGGAGGAAGTAGAGGAGGTAGGCCCGCGCCAGAGGAGGGCAGGTAAAGAAAATGAGGAAGGGGAGGTGGAGGAGGAAGGATGGGGGAGGAGGAGAGACGGAGGAGGACGAGTGGGAGGAGGAAGAGAGGGAGGAGGGCAAGGACGAGGAGGGTTTTGAGCACGCAGAGTAGACGAGGCCGAGGCCCGTTTCCGCTTCCGCCCGCGGCCTGGAAGTGCGCGCGCGCCCGCGGGGGCGAACAGGACGAATTTGGGCGCATGTGAGCCGCGCGCCGCGCGCGCCTGCGCGCGCTCGCCAGCGGCCGTCGGCTGATGGCCGACAGGGCGCGCCGCCCAGCCTGCTTCTTGCTCTTTTCCAGCCCAGGCCTTCTCCGTGGGCGGAGCCGTCCGATCGCTGCTGCCCCAAAGCTCTGCCCCGCTCTCGTGCTTCCCCTCCTCATCACTCCTCCTCCTCCTCCTCGTAACCCTCCTACCCCTCTCGTTCCTGATCCTCCATCACATCTCATCATCATATATCAATCATCAATCATCAATCATCAATCATCATCATCATCATCATCATCATCATCATCATCATCATCATCATCATCATCATCATCATCATCATCATCATCATCATCAGCATCATCATCATCATCATCATCATCATCATCATCATCATCATCATCATCATCATCATCATCATCATCATCCTATCTCCTCCTCCTCCTCCTCCTCCTCAGATCTCCCTATCTCCTCCTACTCCTCCTCCCTCCTTCCCTCCTCCTTCTCCTCCTCTTCCTGATCCTCCCTCCTGCACCTTTAACCACATCCTCCACCTCCACCTCATCACCCTCCTCCCCAACCTGTATGACTGCCTCCTCCTCCTCCTCCTCCTCCTCCTCCTCCTCTACCCTTCCCTCCTCTCTTTCCTTTTTTCCACTCCTCCTCCCTGTCCCCTACTCCTTCGACACTCCCTTCCTATATCCCTCCTTTCCTCACCTCCTCCTCCTCCTCTCCTCCTCCTCCTCCTCCTCCCTCGTCCTCTCCTCCTCCACCTCCACATTCATCATCTCATCATCCTCTCCTCCTTTTCTCTCTCCTCCTCCTCTTCCTCTTCTACCTCCTACCTAACTGTCCCTCCACTCCTCCTTCCCTACTCCTCCTCCTCCTCCTCTCCTCCTCCTCCTCCTCCTCCTCCTCCTCCTCCTCCTCCTCCTCCTCCTCCTCCTCCTCCTCAAATGATTCCTGTGCTCCGGCACGTCCTGGCCATCCCGATGGGCACTGGCAGGGCCAAACCGCGCTATCGGGTACCCGCCCAGCTGCTTGGCTTCCCCCTCGTGCTCCTTCTCCTCCCTCTCGCCCTCCCTCCTCGTCTGCCTCCTCTTCTCGCCGCCTGACGCTCCTCCTGAAGGGGGACGGGCAACAGAAGCAAAGCGGGGGGGGGGGGCGCGGCATGCCATGGAATGCCTCTCGGCTCCAGCCCTTCCTCGACTGCGCCTCCGAGGTTTAAAACGTTGCGTATCATCCCAAGCCCTCCCTCCTCCCTCCCTCCTTTCCTGCTCCCTCTTGCCTCCTCCAAGGCTCCTCCCACTCTATTACACCACATCGCCTCCCTTCACCCTTTTTCCTCCGCTCCATCCCCCCCTTCCCCCTCCCTCTGTCCTTCTTCTTCTTCTTATTATTATTATCATCATTATTTTTATTATCATTATTATTATTACTATTATTATCATTCGTATTATTATTATTATTAGTATTATTATTATTATGATTATTAGTATTATTGTTATTATTATTATTATTATTAGTATTAGTATTATTATTAGTAGTATTATTATTCTTATTATTATTATTATGATTATTATTATTAGTATTAGTATTATTAATAGTAGTAGCATCATTATTATTATTATTCTCCTTCTCCTTCTCCTCCTCCTCCTCCTCCTCCTCCTGACAACTCATTATTCTCCTCTCGGGGTGGGGGAGCAACAACTGCATACGCATAACCTCTCTGAGCTCCGCGCGGAGGTCCGAAAGTTTGTGTGTATGACTCTGGCCACTGTTAAATATCTACATCTCTACTACCCCTTCTCTTCCCTTCCCCCTCCCTCCCGCCCCCCCCCCCTCCGCCCCTCATCCGACCCCCTCCATTTCCCCTTCCTCACCTGGCACATCTCCTTTCTCTCCTACTGGTTCCACTCCTTTTCCCCTCCTTTTCCCTTTTCCACCTCCCTTTTCCTCCTCCTCCTCCTCCTCCTCCTCCTCCTCCTGGTCCTCCTCCCTTTACCTCCTCCCTGTTCCCGCCCGATTCGATCGACACGCTAACCGCGTCCCGGTCCCCAGGCGTCAGCGCCCCGAGCCTTTCCCAGCCTCCCGCCTGGCGGAGCGGAGCGGCGCGCCGTCGGCTTTTGCAGGGCACGGCGTGCTGGGGGGCCGCCGCGGTGACAGGTTCGGCAGGCAAGTTCTCGACCGTCTCCCTAGCCACCGCCTCGCGGTCGGGACTCCTCGGCCGCGACGCCGTGGGCACAGGACGGGGCGTCGGAGAGGGCTCAGGAAGCTGCTCGTGAGGCCAGGGGCCCTCTGAGCCTTCCGAGGAGGCCCACCCGCTCCGCCCCCCGTCGAGCTCGCCCTGCTGGCGAGGGGCGAGGCGGGCTGCCGCGGCCGCGGGGCCGCGGGCGAAGGCGGGGCTGCAGGCGCATCTGCTCCTCCTCCCCCTCCTCCTTCCTCGTCTCCCTTCTCCTCCTCCTCCTCCTTCTCCTCCTCCTGCTCCTCGTCGTCCTCCGCCCCCTGAGGAGGAGGAGGAGGAGGAGGAGGAGGAGGAGGAGGAGGATGAGGAGGAGGAGGAGGACGAGGACGAGGACGAGGAAGAGGACGAGGACGAGGAGGACGAGGAGGGCGAGGAGGAGGAGGAGGAGGAGCAGGAGGAGGAGGATGCGGAGGAGGAGGAGGAGGATGCGGATGCGGAGGAGGACGAGGAGGACGAGGAGGACGAGGAGGAGGAGGAGGAGGAACAGGCGGAGGAGACTTAACATGCTCGGTTCCACTCTTTATTCCGATGTTGCCGATGTTGCTGAGGCGGAGGACGCGGAGGAGAAGGTGGAGGAGTAGGAGGGATGGTTGCTTTCAAAAGAACACCAGAGCCTACAGCGTCGGCTACAGGAGGAATATGAGTAGGAGAAGGTGGAGGTGGAGGAGGAGGAGGAGGAGGAGGAGGAGGGAAGAGGAGGAGGAGGAGGATCAGGAGCAGCAGGAGGAGGAGTACGAGGAGAAAAAAGAGACAGAGAGAGAGAGAGAGAGAGCGCGAGGCTGAGGGCGCTGGGTCACTCCGCCCAGCGCGCGGCTCCCCGCGGAGGAGAAAGAGGAGGAGTAAGGAGAGGAAGGACTTGAAAGGTTTCAATCAGTATGTATTTGATTTCTGCGACTCGAGGAGGTTCTCGGGGGTTCGAGGGGGTTCTGGGGGTGGCATCCTTCTCCGTCTTCATCCTCCAACACAATCGCTCTCATGATTCCAGTTTCTTGCTCATCATCCTTCTCGTCATACTATCATTCCTTATCCTCCAACACATTGCTTTCCTGATTTCAGTCTCGAGCCTCCTCTCGTCCTCCTCCCTCCCCTCCCACTCCTCATCTTACTCTCCCCTCCTCTTCCTCTTCCGTTGCCCGCCTTATACGTTAATTGTCCATTTCGTCATTATTCGTCGTTTGTTTAATCGTTATCGTATTCCAAATCCTTGCTATCTGCAGTCTGGAACTCTCCGAGAGTTCTGGTTGGCGAGGCCTCGAGTCAAATCTTGTAGTTTACCAGATTTGGTTCTCAACGCACCGTTTCAAATAGCGCAACACCGATACATCGCATATCGTTGTAATGGCGGTCATGCGTAACAGACTTTGAGAAAGGGCCGTCTTCAGCGTCGTACGCCCAAGACGAAGCCACACGTTCTTCATACAATTTCATGTACAGCTCACACGACGTTGTTGTGTTCGGTGCTGGCGGCGCCCGTTCGAATTACCCACGTGACAGCTCGACGCGGAGCACAGTGTAATGACATCGTCCAGCTCTGAGCAGCACCAACAGCTCGACTGCAAGTCTGACTTGCTAGTGCAATCGTGTTCCAGTTGGTCCAGTGGTTCTAATTTGGGTAAGTTCCTTGCGCTCAGCAATGTGTATGTTCATTGCATGCCCTTCTTGCGCTTTCTTGTCGGGAGCTTCATGTGTGGATTACTCGTTTCGCAGTGCGCGACCTTCTCTTTCCCCACCGTGCTGCTTGCTGTAAGGTGTCTCCAACGAACTTCATTCACGTCTCTCACAAGTGGGGGAGGTGGGCGTTGCAAGGTACCCGCGTCATGACATCCTACGTAGAAGTACGAATAAGCATAGTTGCACACGAACATGCTGGACGTGACAGAACGGACGAGGGTAGATGCGACACGCAGTGTGAAGACAGTGTGTTGAACCAGTGGAGGGCAAGAAGGACTCGCAGATGCATCGGATGCGCGGGAGAGCTCCCTGCAATGCGGCGAGGCAGAATCGCAGGCCAGGGAGGGTCGGGCCCGTAGCAGCGGTGCGCACGAGCTTGCATGACAGCGTCCAGCAGCGAAGTGGCACGGTCACGCCGACCCCACTTGGACCTGCGACAACTCGATGGCCTCGAGCCGCGGCCTCGGACTTCCGGCCGCTGTTTGACGCCGCACGGCCCAGAGACAGCCCCGGGACGCCCCTGAGCCTGGTGCCCCCCCCTGACGTTGCTCCCTGGCTTGCGGATCACAGCTCGGCTCTCCCGCGGCCGTTCGGGACGATCTGGGCACCCCCAGACGCCTCTCGGCGAGGCGCAGCTGCTGGGAGCCATCGCGAGGCTGAGAAGCCGCCGAGAGCCGACGAGCACGCCCGAAAACCTCGAGCCTCCCAAGAGGGTGAAACTTCGGGCCCGATGCAGCTGTTGGAGCCGCCAGACGGTCACGGGAGCGCGCAGCCAAGCGGGGCCACGAGGCAGACCCCGAGGGGGCAGGCCAGGGGCCAGGGACAACCTCCCCCGCCCCCCGCCACCCGCCCATCCCTCTCGGGCGGCACATGGCGACGACGACGATGACGACGACGACGACGACAGCGACGACGACGACGACGACGACGACGGCGACGACGACGACGACGACGACGACGACGACGACGACGACGACGACGACGACGACGGCGGCGACGACGACGACGGCGACGACGACGACGACGACGGCGACAACGACGACGACGACGACGGCGGCGGCGGCGGCGGCGGCGGCGGCGGCGGCAGCGGCGGTGACGGCGATGACGGCGGCTGCTGGCGGCGGCGACGACGGCAGGGGGACACGGGAGGACGGCACGGGGCACGGGGGGCAGGCGCTTCGAGATGCCCAGCGGCAGCGAGCCTCGGTGCGCGCCCCGCCCCCATTGCGCGCGCCTGCGCCCGCCCGCGCGCGCGGTGTGCGCCGCCGGCGCCGCGGCCCCGCGCCTCTCCCGGCCTCGTCGGCGTGCCCGCCCTCTGCTGGAGGCTGGGTGGGGCAAGGCATGTGCCCTGTGTCAAGGGAGGAGGGGGAGGAGGAGGAGGAGGGGAGGAGGAGGAGGAGGAGGAGGAGAGGAGGAGGAGGGAGAGAGGAGGAGGAGGAGGCGGAGGAGGAGGAGGAGGAGGAGGCGGGGAGGAGGAGGAGGAGAGGAGGAGGAGGAGGGAGGAGGAGGAGGAGGAGGCGGAGGAGGAGGAGGGGGTGAGGGGGAGGGGGGAGGGGGAGGGGGAGGGGGAGGGGAGGGGGGGGGGAGGAACAGGTGCGGATACCCGCTACCCTTCCCCACGGCCGGCGGCGTCGCCCTGGAGTATTGGTCAGCACGCACCCCAGGAGAGGACTGGGAAGTAGTGGTATCGGATGTTTTTCTAGCGGGGCTGGGACAAGGATAAATCCGTTCCAGATCGTTCCCGAGCGCTCTCAGAACTTTCTAGAACGCTCACTGAGAAGGCCGCGGCGCCCGATACGTTTTCCAGAACCACCGGATCCCAGAGATTCCCGATTTATCCTTGTCCGAT
Organism: Prorocentrum cordatum; assembly: GCA_963575745.1. NCBI lineage: Eukaryota > Dinophyceae > Prorocentrales > Prorocentraceae > Prorocentrum > Prorocentrum cordatum. Next base: position 104,416 of record CAUYUJ010020892.1, on the reverse strand, counting down.
GTTATTATCGTCCTTGCTTCGTCTCAATCGTTCGACTTGCCAAGAAATCACTCCGACCCTCTTCACTGGTGTCTACGGAACAGCCTCGGGCATTCAATAGACCGGCCTGCCCTGTTCGGTTCCCTCGGGTGCGCTTGCTGGAGGGCTTCGCTCGCTGGGGTGGCTATCTTGACAGAAGGCCCACCCGGACAAGTCGACTGAGGGAACCTATATTTTTGCAGTTTTTGGGGGCCTCTTTGGAAGTCTTGGTTGGCTCCTCTTGGGGCGTCTCGGGGGGCTCCGAGGCCGCTGTGGGCTCCCATGAGGCCGTTTGGGCGCCCTCCCGGCCGCTTTGGGCCAGTCTGCAAAGCCAGGCAGGGGTTGCACCGGTTCATTCGACATTGGCATTCGAGTGTGTTGGTGCAGTCAGTCCCCAGTCGGTTTCGCTAATCGGCGTGCTGCTGGGTGCGGTCCTTTGTTTCTGGACGCCGATTTGCTGGGTAAGTATCCTGCCCAGGTCCGCTCGGAGTGGCGTGCAATGCGCACACAGAGTGACCTGGAAGCTTTCACTGGCGGCAGGTTCGCCAGAGGGTGTTTTGTCAATCCGCTCGCGTGTAAGGACTACACCTTCTTAGCGCGGTCGTCGCTCTCATTTCGCCTCCCTCTGCTCGCGTGCTCGCACCTGCTTAGGGCCCGATTCGCTTCTGGAGTGTCCCTCCCGTCGCTTGACCGGCGTCTGATCCTCTCGCCCGCGGACCAAGAATGAGCACGAGGTGCTTTGTCGACCCTCGACACCTGCGGCACACTGGCCTGCTTGCGGCGAGGCGGACGGGGTCGCAGCCTCTTCGGGGGGCGTCCAAGAGGGTGGGGGCCGACCTTCTCGGAGCCGAGGTTCGAGGTTTCTGGGCATCCTCGTCGGTGCTCCGCGGCTCCTGGGCCTCGGGCTACTACATTCCAGCGGCTGCGCCTCGCCGAGTGTGTTGCCGGCAGGGGTGCCCAGGCCGCCCCGATAACGGCGGCCCGAAGGGCCGAGCGAGGATCCGAAAGCCCACAGGGCAGCGTCAGGGGTTGCGGATCTCATGGCCGGGGCCGTGAGAATAGGGACCCCACAAAGGACGTACGCGCCCAGCTATGTACATGAACACGGCCCCTCGATTCGCGAGACCGGCCGCGTTATACGAACATTTGTGCAATGCGTGCTCTCGAAACCAGCGTGGATTCATGTACATGTACGTCCTTCTTTCGCTCCTGAGAGTAGGGGAACAAAAAGTGGCATAAACATAACAACTTGTAGGTCCGCGCGGATTTCTCGGATCGGCGCTGGGGCCCCCCGGCGGCGCCTCCGGCGCCGCCCCATGGCGCGCTCCGCGATCCGAGAACTCCGAGCGGACCCCCGAGTTGTTATGTTTATGCCACTTTTTGTTCCCCTAGTGAGACCTCCTTTTGAGACCACGGGCCCCCTCCCTGAGATCCGGGCGCTGCAGCTTCTGCGCACCGGGCGCTTTCTCGCCCGGCGGCGGCCACCGGGGCCCTCACAGCGCTCGAGCCGGCCTGCAGCGTGCAGCAGAAGCACACGGGTCAGGAGCGAAAGAAGGACGTACACGTACAGGAACCCACGCTGATATCGAGAGTACGCACTGCGCAAATGTTCGTACAACGCGCCCGGTCTCGCGGATCGAGGGGCCGCGTTCGTGTACATAGCTGTGCGCGCACGTCCTTTGTAGGCTCCCTAATGGGGGCCCGGGGCTCTCTGGGCCGTGCTTCTCCGCGCGAGGCCGCGCGTTTCTCCGCGGCGTCGGGTCTCGGGGCCCTTCCTCTGCTTTCGGGGCGCTCCCTGGTCCTCCGGCCCCCCCCCCCTGACTCCGGATCCGCCCTACTTTGGGGAAATTCGTAAGTAGGGCTTGGAATTTCCGCCTTAATTTTCAAGCCCCGCTGATGCCAATTTCCGCCCTACTTTTCTGTTGCTGTTTCTGTGGATTTCCGCCCTGTTTTATGTTGGGTGCAGCAATTTCCGCCCTACTTCTTCGGCCTCTCATAGGTGGATTTCCGACGCAATTTTAAGTTGGAAAAAAAGCCAAAGTAGGGCGGATCTGGAGTCAGGGCCCCCCCCCGGCCTGGAGCGTGCAGCAGAAGCACACGTGGGGGCCCGGGGGGGCTCTCTGGGCCGTGCTGCTCCGCGCGAGGGGCCGCGCCGTTTCCCACACGTACGTCGGGCCTCGGGGCCCGTCCTCTGCTTTCGGGGCGCTCCGCCTGGGCCTCCGGCCCCCCGCCCCCCCGCCGTCCCTCGGCCGCGCACGGGCCCCGGGCCGCGGTTCTCAGGTGGGGGAACGAAAGCACACACAGGCACACAAGTCATCGCCGCTGCCCCAGAACAGAGGGGAAACTACGGGAAGCGGGGGGGAAGGCGAGAACCCAGAAACTGTGGGAACATACCCAAACCTCCGACGTCGTGATTTTTTCAATAGTGGGTCCCCGGAAGTCTCGCCCCTTTCCCCAGGACCGGATTTTCATCTTGAGTCGTTTTTTGACGGTCCCAGGGCCCGGCGAGGGCCCCTAGAGGCCGAAAATTGCGAAAAACGTCCGTCTTGATTTTTTCAATGCGTTGGATCTCTGGGTGTGGGGCACCCTTTTGTTTGTTTGTATATATTTGTGTGTGTCTGTCTGTCTGTCTGTCTGTCTGTCTGTCTGTCTGTCTGTCTGTCTGTCTGTCTGTCTGTCTGTCTGTCTGTCTGTCTGTCTGTCTGTCTGTCTGTCTGTCTGTCTGTCTGTCTGTGTGTCTGTGTGTGTGTGTGCGTGTGTGTGTGTGTGTGTGTGTGTGTGTGTGTGTGTGTGTGTGTGTGTGTGTGTCCCAGGGCCTCTTCAACGGTGCGCCCCGCCCTCTCGGCGCACCCGGCCTCCTCCCCGTCGCGGGGGGGGGGGGGGGCCGGGGCGCGAGGCGGCGGCGGGGGTGCGGCTGCCGCCGCCCCGTGGCGGGGGCGGGAGCGCTGGGCCCTGGGCCGTCGTGGTTCGCCAGGTCGATGCAGGTGGTGCGCTGCGTGGGGGGGTGGCCTAAAGTTTAAAAACAAGCTACATTAAAGAACTTTCGGCGCTGGGCAGGAGGAGGAGGAGGAGGAGGAGGAGGAGGGAGGAGGAGGAGGTGGGGGAGGAGGGGGAGGGGAGGAGGAGGAGGCGGAGAGGAGGAGGAGGAGGAGAGAGGAGGAGGAGGAGAGGAGGAGGAGGAGGAGGAGGGAGGAGGACCTGGAGGAGGAGGAGGAGGAGGAGGCGGAGGAGGAGGAGGAGGAGGAGGAGGAGGGGGAGGAGGGGGAGGAGGAGGAGGAGGAGGAGGAGGAGGAGGAGGAGGAGGAGGAGGAGGAGGAGGAGGAGGAGGAGGAGTGGAGTGGCGTGGAGTGGACGCCACGACAAGGCGATATCCTGGATTGAGCTGAGCCCGAGGCTCGAGCTGCCTGCTGAGCTCAGGCAAGCGCCCAGGACCTCTGACCCTTGCCAACTCTCGGAGATAACCTCGTCTGGAGTTGGACAGGAAATCGGTACAGGACGTTCGTAAATCCTTAGAAGTTCGCTGCTGTAAAAAAACACTAGCAGTGCAACACCAAACTCTGAGGCTATCATGGAAACCCATTTTGTGGTCAGGCCCGACCTACCCCACCCCCCACAAATATGCAAGGGTTGCTCAGGCTGGAGATGCAAAAACCTGCGAGCCCCCAACAATCAAACCAAACCAGGGAGTCACACGCCACTTCGCCAGAGTGTCGTTGGAGGCAGACCCCCTGCATCGTAGCCTCACAGGGTCCTTAGGTTTGAGCCCCCGCCCCGATCTCTCGGCGGCGAATAAAAGTGGTAAAACCTTATGAGTGCCAAGTGCCAAGTGTCTGAACCAAGGCTTTCCATGAGAGCGCTGGCTGGCGGGCGCCGCGGGAAACAAATCATTCGTTTCCGTCCGTTGGTGGGACACCAGTCCGTCAAGAAGGCCGCCGGAGAGAACAACGAAGTGTATTTACTGGGGAGTGTTCTAGAGACCCTTGAAGGCTAAGCACGATTTCCATCACCTGGTCTACTAAGCCTCCACGCCACCGAGTCTCTGGGCGGGCCGCCGTCACCGAATCCGTCTCTTGCAAAGTGCACCTAGTGTTCGGGACCGCCGCCGCCGCCACGAATTTGCATCGGTTGTTTGCAAGACTGCCTTCAGCCCACCCCGCTACCGCGCCTGGGCCGTGGGCCAGAGGCCTCGTCGCGGATGCGCGTTTGCTCCCTTCGAAACAGAATTATGTTGTGCAATTCGTCGCGGTTGCGCGGTTGTTACTTTTGTGTGGGTGTTTCGGGCCTGGGGGGGGGGGTCAGAAGACCTATGTTGTGTAATTCGTCGCGGTGGCATGGAGAGTTCGGGCCTAGGGGGGGTAAACGACGGCGAAGCGTGATATTTCCAGACATTTCTTGGACATGTTTTGTTACGTATGTTTTCGGTGCGCGCTCGTGGGTTGAAGGTTTCGCTTGATTTTGGAACCGACTGCGGGCGCTTTCGGATAAGAGAACGGAGGTATTTTTGAATTGGGTTGCGGCGTCGGATTCCGGCTCGTATTTCGCGGCCCCGTCGATGTTTGAGTGTTGAACGATGTCTGGGGGGAGGGGGGGGGGGGGGGTGTGAGGGGTGGTGGGGGGTGGGGGGGGGGGGGCGGGATGGGGGTGTACGAGGGAGTTGTTTGTGGGTTGTATTTTTTGTTTGTTTTTCTTTTTTGTTTTTTTTTTTTGTTTTTTTTTTTTTTTTTTTTTTTTTTTTTTTTTTGTTTTTTTTCTTTTTATTTTTTTTTTTCTTTCTTTTAATTTTTTAATTTTAATTTTTTTTTTTTTTTCTTTTTTTTTTTATTTTTTTTTTTATTTTTTTTTTTTTTTTTTTTTTATATCTTTTGTTTTCACATCAAAAGTATATGTGGTAAGAATGTACGCACGCATGCGCGCGAGTTAAGCTCGTCTACGTACATGATCTACAACGGTATCTTTCCATGCTCATGTCACGTAGTACATACAGTGTGCGCAGAGTCCGCCGCCCTCGTCTTTCTATTGTCGGTTTGGCTTTTGCGCGCGGCCGCCGCTAATTTTTTGTAACACTTACTTAGGGTCCAGGGCGTTGGCCGCCAGATTTGGGACCCCCCCTGCATAGTGTTTTTTGTTTTTTCCGTCGCCGCCGTGGGAATTTTGGTGAATACTTTTTCTCGAGCGTCGACCTGGTGATCGATTTCCCCCACGCAGACAACAGGTGAGCACTGTGAAGCGCAGGCTGTGAATCGCAAAGAGCAGATGCAGAAGGAGGAGGAGGAGGGGAGGGAGAGGGCCCGCTTCCTCTTCTCCTACGCCCGGCCTCGGTGAAGCCCGCCGTCTGGTGGCACGAGCCGCCTGGGCGTCGGTCGTCTCGCGCTGGGACACCTCCAGCGCAGCACGGAGAAGCCCGCGCCGTCCCAAGAGAAGTCGCGCTCGACGTTGAAGACCTGAGCACGAAACGTGGGACCCACTCGGCACTCTTCCTCCGCGAGACCTGCGAAACGGTCAACCACTTCGTTGCCTACAACAAGATAGCGAGGTACATGATTCTGGATAGTTCCCTCTGGGCACTGATGGGAGGCCACTGATGTGTGACCTGTCACGTGCCGTGCTCAAACATAGACTCCGAATCGTGTCCCAGGTTCCCTTGTTGTCCCCACTAGGGGCACTAGGATACCTAAAGAGGTCACGATCCCATCCATAACAAGCTGCAGCACTGTCGGTCACATAGTCTCTGTTAGACGATGCCCGTGTGGCCGTCGACACGCTCAGGCAAGGATCTTCTAATCATGGGTGCCATTCTGAGTCACATCCCCACGAATGCCTGGATGCTCGAGACCACGTGAGATTTTGAAACGCCAGCTAAAGCTAATATGAAATATCCGTGTCCTCGATACCTGTAAGATCCCAGTCGAAACAAACAACCAAATACTACAACCGTCATCTCCTGCGGTGGCCTTTTGGAAGGAGAGGTAATGGTACAGCCAACCTCCATCATGTACCCCGTCAAGGCTGCGATGTGCCCACGAACTTGCCCAGAACATGGAGGAGCAATTCCCTGAAGTTGTCGAACGACTTTTGGCCAAGCTTGTCGAACCATATCGGATGGACGGGTGTCACTCCACGTGTCGAGCCAGAGCTCCATGGTTTCCTTGGGAAGTTGCACGACGGGGTCGGCACATGGGACCCCTGAGGTCGAGCAACGTAATTAGTCTGTGTCACCTCCCCTTCCTCTTGGCTCTTGGAGCCCATAGAGGTTCCGATCCTTCTGCGACGCTGAAGACGGTGAGATCCCAGAGAACCGTAAGTTGATGCCTGTACGAGCCTGCAGCCTGGACCCCAGCTCGCCCTAGTCGTCCTGTGACTGAATACTGCCTAGACGCTCTGACGAAACGGCAAATCGCGAGGGCCAGACCCGCGGCCTTGACGTTACTCTTGCGTCGACGTGGGCGAGCTGGGCGGCTGGCACCAACATTAACTCGTAGGTACGGCGCCTGCGGCAGAACTTTCGGAGGAGGAGGAGGAGGAGGAGGAGGAGGAGGAGGAGGAGAAGGAGCAGCATGAGCAGAAGGAGCAGGAGGAGGAGAAGCCGTACGGACGACGGCGACGACGACGACGACGACGACGACGACGAGGAGTTCCCCGGCCGGCGAGGCAGCGCGGCATTTGCCACCGCCTCGACAGCCACACCAGCGGCGTCCAGATCTTCGGCAAGTCTTGGGAGGCGGCGCCCCTGGGAGGAGGGATGAGGAGGGAGGAGGAGGGAGGAGGAGGGAGGAGGGAGGGAGGAGGAGTGAGGAGGGAGGAGTGGAGTGGAGTGGAGTGGAGTGGAGTGGAATGGAGTGGAGTGGAGTGGAGTGGAGTGGAGTGGAGTGGAGCCCGTTGCGGATGCAAGTCAAGGTAACCTGATAGCGCAATGAAAGTGAGCTCGACCGCCTTCTAACCAGGCGCAGCTCTTATCCGTCTGCCCACGACGAGGTCGCCCCCCAGGAGGCGATGTTGCTTCGCGGCTACAGCGCCGCACCCACTCCAGAGCCAAGCGCGAAGGGCAGTATGCACGTTGGACATGGAAGGTGTGGGCGAAGTGGGCGGAGGGAGGGAGGGAGGGAGGGAGGGAGGGAGGCAGGCAGGCAGGGACCCAGACCCCCGACGTCATGATTTTTTCATGACGTCGACCACCCGAGGTCTCGACCCATTCCCTGGGACCAGTTTTTCGTCCTGAGTCGTTTTTGACGGTCCCGAGGGCCGGTAAGGGCCCCCAAAGGCCAGAAATGATGAAAAACCTCCCGTCGTGATTTTTTCATATCTCGAGGGGGTCTGGGGAGGGAGGGAGGGAGGCGCGGGGCGGGGGACTCTTTTTCCCGAGTCCCCTGGCGCGGGCCGGAGGGCGCGTCGCGCAGGTCGGACCTAAGTAGGGTCCCTCGGTTCCCCCGCCGAGCTGGCACGGCCAGCCGCAGGGTGCCCAGGGAAGCGCCGAGGCGGGCGCTCCCGACACTCCTCTGGGCACCCTGCGTCTTGCCCTGCAGGTTCGCTGCGTGTGTGTTGCGGGCGGGGGTGCTGGGGGGGGAGGAGGAGGGAGGAGGAGGGAGGAGGAGGAGGAGGGAGGAGGGGAGAGGAGGGAGGAGGAGGAGGAGGAGGAGGAGGAGGAGGAGGGGAGGAGGGGGAGGAAGGAGGAGGAGGAGGAGGCGGAGGTCCGGAGGAGGAGGCGGAGGAGGAGGAGGAGGAGGCGGAGGGAGGAGGAGGTAGGCGGAGGAGGAGAAAGGGGGGAGGGGGAGGGGGAGGGGGAGGAGGAGGAGGCGGCGGCGGAGTCGGAGGAGGAGCAGCGAGGAGGAGGAGGAGGGGCGGGGAGGAGGAGGGAGGAGGAGGAGGAGGATGAGGAGTAGGAGGGGAGGAGGAGGAGGGAGGAGGAGGCGGAGGGGAGGAGGAGGGTGGAGGAGGAGGAGGAGGCGGAGGGAGGAGGGAGGAGGCGAGAGCGGAGGGGAGGAGGGGGAGAAGGAGGGGGGGGGAGGGGGAGGGGGAGTAGGCGGAGGAGGAGGAGGAGGAGGAGCGAGGATGGAGGAGGAGGAGGGAGGGGAGGAGGAGGAAGAGGAGGAGGAAGAGGAGGAGGAGGAGGAGGGAGGAGGACCCACTGTGCTCCTTCCTGCCTCGCCATTACTTTTTCCTTCTCCCCCCGCCCTCCTCCTGGGCCCGGAGGTTGCCGGAGTCGCGTGCGCGCTGCCTGGCGGGAGGCGGCCCATCATGACTTTTTGTCGCAGCGCTGTCCTATGTGTTGTTTTTGTTTTTGCTTCTGTGGAAACTGTCTGATCGCAGCTCTGGAGTCGGGCCTGTCCCTCTACAGGAGGAATATTCAAGAATAGTCAACAAATAGTATGGGGACTATTTTGGGACCATTTTTGAGCATGTTTAGGGTATGTTTGGGGTATGTTTAATTTTTCGTCCAAAACTGGCCTGTAGGGGGACAGGCTCGACTTAATCTCATGCGCTGTTTTTGTTTGCTTCTGTTGAAAACGTCTGATCGCAACTCACGGAAACTTCCGCTCGTGTTGGATTGAGTGTATATTGGCGACTAAGGCCCAATAGCGCCCACTAGTGCCCAGTAGCGCCGAGTAGCATACAAACAGAGCGACCAATTGCGGCCAAAAATGCCCAATGTCGCCAAGTGAGGGAGATGTATCTTGTTGGCTTTGCGCGGGATTGGGCGCGCTAGTGTGTGCCATGGGGACGACCGAAAGCTTGTGGGAGTTGCTCTCTGAGAAGGGGTCTTACGTTGGAGTCAGCGGGCCCGTGGCAGTTTTGCATTGTCCTCGGCCTCCCAGGGTTAGGTCGGGCCTGTCCCAGTTTGGGGACTATCTTTTGAATATTTTTTGAAATATTGTTTGACCTTTTTGGAGAATTTTTGGGGTATTCTTATTTTTTCGTCGACAATCCCCCTGTAGGGGGACACGCCCGACATAATCCCAGGGCCCTTCCCGGGCCCTAGGACTGCAGAGAGTAGAAAGGGTCTTGGGGAATCGGGCCCTGCCGCTTTTTCAGTGTTTTCCTGCCTCCCAGGGCCCTCTCTGGGCCCCAGCACTGGCAAGAAACGGCTCAGGTCGGGCGGGGCCGGAGCGGGATAAATTTCAGAGCGTTCCCGAACGCTCTCAGAGCGTTCCAGAGCGCTCAAGGACGGCCGCGGCGCCCGATACGTCCTGCCTGGTCCGAGAGATCCCCGGCTCGTCCCGGTCCGGCTTTGTCCCAGTGCTCGCCTCGTCTTACCCGGGCGGAGCGCTGGCCATGGGGGCGGACAACAAGTTGTGTTGGGACCGAGCAGAAGAGTCCTGTTCGGTCCCAGCCGTTTTTTGTCCGGACCGAACAAGAACTTTTGGTTGGGACCGAGCGAACATCTTGGTCGGGCGAAGGGAGCTATGCACATGCACCGATCCTGGCAAGGCCCATCCTTGACCCAGGACCGGTGCGTATAACTTCCTGGCCAAGGCAGGAGGGCGTGTGCACCGATCCTGGGCTCCGGATGGGCCTGGCCAGAATCGCTGTATGTGCATACGGCTGAGGGAAACAATTCAGCAACACTCCCCCCCTCCCCCGCAATTCAAAGTTGACAGGTTTTCGCAAGACCACTCGGAGGCCCCAAATCGGAAGATCCGATCCGAAACCAACACTGCATTTGGGGGGAGGGGGGGGCGAGGTTCAAGCCGTATGTTCTGCATGAGCGTTGCTTAATTGTTTCCGATGGAAGGTTTCTCCGAGGGGCTTAGGCGACCCGTCCTCCTCCTCTCTCCTCCTCCTCCTCCTCCTCCTCCTCCTCCTCCTCCTCCTCCTCCTCGTCGTCCTTCTCCTGCTCCTCCACCTCCTCCTCATCCTCCCCCTCCTCGGGTCACCTATGGCCCCGGGGGAAACCGTGCAGTTTCCGACGCCTGCAGTTCTCTTTCCTCTACTCGGTTCGGACCGAACTCTTTTGCTCGGCCCCAGAACTTCCGCTCGGTCCCGCATGTTTTCGCTCGGCCCCAGGGGCCCCTGGGCGCGGCTCTTCCAGAACCCGCCTCCTTCACGCCAGGGGCCGAGGATCGTATCAAGTCGGGCCTGTCCCTCTACAGGAGGGATGTCCAGAAATAGTCGAAAAATAGTCTGGGGACTATTTTGTGACTATTTCCGAATTTTTGTTTGAGCATCTTTGGGGTATGTTTCACTTTTCCTCCAAAGTCCCCCTGCAGGGGGACAGGCCCGACTTGAGGATAACGTCACGTTTCGGCCTCCCTCGAGCCTCTGGGGGCCCCGCTGCGGAGTCGCCGGGGGAGCCTTGGGCGGTTGCGCCCCCGAAGAGATGCGCCGGAACCCAAAGGTAGTTCTCTTTCGCCGGTTTTTGGGTTTTTTCCCGATCGTAGGCTTCGAATGACTGCGCGCGGCGCCGTGCCCCCCCAGTTCTTCGCTGCCTGCCGTCTCGCCGTCGTCTCTTTCGCCGGTTTGGGTTTTTTTCCGATCGTAGACTTCGAATGACTGCGCGCGGCGCCGTGCCCCCCCAGTTCTTCGCTGCCTGCCGTCTCGCCGTCGAACGGCACGAGGGGGAACTCTTCGGGGGGCCCGAGGGCTCCAAAAGACCACGAGCTTCTGGGGGGGCCGGAGGAGGAGGCGCCGCAGGCGTGAGGGCGGCGTTCCGGTGCCCCGGGCGCAATCTCGCGCTCCGCCGCGGGGCGCCGCGGCGCGGGCCGAGGGCCCACGCCGATCTCCACCCCGTCGAAGACGTCGTCGGCATCTTCCCTCCTCCTCTCTCCTCCTCCGCCTTCCCTCCTCTCCTTCCTCTCCTCCACCTCCTCCTCCTCCTCCTCTCCTCCTCCCCCTCCTCCCCTCCTTCCTCCTCCTCTCCCTCCTCTCCTCTCCTCCTCTCCTCTCCTCCTTCCTCCTCCTCCTCTCCTTCCTCCTTCTCCTCCTCCCCTCCACCACCCCTCGAGATACCAGGGCTCCTCTCCTCCTCCTCCTCCTCCTTCTCTCTACTCATCTCTCCCCCTCCCCTCCTCTCCTCCTCCTCCTACCTCCCTCCTCTCCTCCTCTCTCCTCTCTCTCCTCCTCCTCCACTCCTCCTCCTCCTCCTCCTCCTCCTCCTCCCTCCCCCTCCTCCCCCTCCTCCTCCTCCTCCTACTCCCCCCGTCGATCTCCACCTTGTCGAAGATGCCGTCGGCATTTCCCCTCTGGACGTCCGAGATGGGCACGGAAAGCATGGGTACGCTGCCCAACAGCAGTTCCTGTTCGTTTTGAGCAGGATTCGCTGTCCGCGCCGCCGCGGCCTGTGTCCACTCGAGACAGAAGGCCGCCTGCCCAACAGCGGCCGCTGTTGGTTTGGGACAACATCTGTTGTTGGGCATTGTACCCATTTTTTCCGTACCCATTTCGGGCGTCCAAATTCCCTGGCTCCGGATCCGCCCTACGTTGGTAAGTACTCGTAGGGCGGACATGTTCGCCCTAGCATCCAACCTCCCTTGATGCCCATTCCCGCCCTACTTTGCCGTCGCTGTTTCCTTCATACCTGTGGGTCATTTTTCCGAGGCGAAAACTCCAGCCTTTTGTCTCGTACCGTTTGGGGCGCATCTCCGCCATAATCTTGAAGCACGGCGGATCCAAGGGCAGGGTGTGGTCGGCGTTTCCGTTTTAGGGGCACGCGCCGAGTCTGGCCCCGGAGGGGCCCAACCTCTCGTCTTCCCCGCCCTCGCCATTGCGAGCAGCGCCGATGTCGAACATGTAAGACATGCCCGCTGTTGTTCCTCCTCCTCCTCCTCCTCCTCCTCCTCCTCCTCCTCCTCCTGCGCTCTCGCACCGCATCTGGCGGTTGTGGCAGCCAGGCGCTCGATGCCCCAGGGGGCCGGCAGGGCACCATCTGTGAGGCGACCGCATCGGCCCAGAGAGGGCGACGCGCGTCGTCCACCCGTGCCTGGGAGGACATGTCAGCGGCCAGCGCGTAGAGTTGTGTTGCTATGTTGATTGGCGCTCTTTGCACCAGCGCTGGGGCGGGCGTCCGGGGGGGAGCAGGAGAAAGGTTCATGGAAGCTTCTGCCCGAGCTTCTGATGTGGGCACCGTGCTTTTCTTTCTGGGAAGCCATCGGAAGTCAAGTGGAAGTGGTCAAACAGATTTGCGCGTGCCTGGGCTCGATGCGGGTGGGTAACCACTACTGCTTCGCACGGGGCGAAAGTAATGAAACAGCAAGCGCCCGACACACACACACACACACACACACACACACACACACACACACACACACACACACACACACACACACACACACACACACACACACACACACACACACACACACACACACACACACACACACACACACACACACACACACACACACACACACACACACACACACACACACACATATATATATATATATATATATGTGCAAAAGACTGCAGTTTGGCATGCAGGCAGAATGGCAGGAAGGTCAAACCGACACGACAATTCAGCGACAACTTCTTGCTGCCTTTTCTGGCATCGCCGTTATAGTAATGTTTTTCGTGATCCTTCCTCCATGTCTATTTTTTCATTCTCGCCATACCCTTCGAATTCTCCCCATCCTACTCAGCTCTTTTGCGAAGGCTCCTCCTTGGAGAGCCTCTTGGGGCCTCACACAAGTTTTTCAGGCTTTCTTAAGGCCTTCTGGAGGCCTCCTGGGCGTGTTCTGGGAGCCTCTGGGGGCTTCCTCGGGCCACCCTGCCTCCAACCGCGGTCTTCCTGACCGACCGGGTCACGATTTGGAATGCTTCTGAGGGTGTCTTGGGGCCATCTTGGGCCGCCATGAAGCTCTCTCAGGGCCATCTGGAACCCCTGTTGTCCCGTTTTGGGGCTCTCTTGTACTGCCTGGAAGCCCTTTCGGATGGTTGTGGGGCGATTTGGGAGCCTCCCAGGCGGCTTCGGACGCCCAGAAGACCGCCGTCTTGGAGCGTCGGGAAGCCGAAAAAAGGAAAACCCCCAAATTTACAAAAACCCAGCGAAAATTTATGATTTGTGCTTCCTGGGGCCTTCTTGGGAGTGCTCTTGGAGGCCTCTTGGGACGTTTCGGAGCGATCGTTGGGGGTATGACGGCTTCTTGGGGGTCGTCGTGGATCGTATTGGGGTCCTTTGGGGTCGTTTCGGGAGCGCGCCGGAACGCCTGGAACCCGTCTGTGGCAGTCTTCGGGCTCTCGTGAGGTTCTCTCGGGTCGTCTGATGGGTTGCCCGGAGGCCCGGGGAGGGCCAAATTCGTTACGGGGGGAGGTTTTTTTCCGCATCCCTGGCCCTAAAAAAACAGATGAGTAGGAATCCAAACGCACCACCGCTGCAAGGGCGGTGAAGGATATACGCCAGCACGATTGAGCTACTCGTAGCGCAGTCGAAGACGGTGCTATGGCCGCGTGGAGGAAGGAGGCGCGCACACTGTTAAATTCAAGTCGGGCCTGTCCCCCTACAGGGGGATTGTCGGCGGAAATAAGAAATACCCCCGAAATCATCAAAAAATAATCCAAAAAATAGTCTGGGAACTATTTTTTGAGTCTTTTTTGACCTCTTTGGGGCATTTTGGGGGTATTTTTTATTTGTTTGCCGAAAATCCCCCTGTAGGGGGACAGGCCCGACTTACCATGTTAAACGTAGCATGCACAGTGCCGTTTCTAATACATGCTCCGCGTGCGGATCATGTATCAAACATGCAGGGGCATAGTATGAAAAACAACGATGCGTTCATGCATACATGTATTCATAAATTAGTCATGTATTGAACATACAATATATATATATATATATAAAAATCCGATGTATTAAAAACTGCCCTGTAGCCCTTCAAGGCTCAACCGATCTCCGCCGTCGATGTACACAGAGGTCTGCCGCTGCGACGGCCGTGCCCCTTGCGGCCTCGGTCACTGCACCGGCTGGCCGCACATCTCATGCGGAAGCTCGCGGCGAGGGTCCTGCGGCCGCTGGGCTCCAGGGGCATCCATGCTCGAGAGGAGATGACCACGATGGCGGAGAGCGAGAGAAAGCGCAGAAGACCCGCGGAGGCATTCTCATCTCCCGGTTCCAACGGGAAGTTGGGCAAGGGCGATTCCGTGTTTGTTCTGTCTCCGACGTTGGCAGCGGCGAGGTCAGATACCACGTCGCAGCAGCGCCGTTGCATGCAACTCGCGTCTTCGTCGAAAGAACTGTTGCATGAATTGCGTGCCGCTCATGCGGTGAGGCTCACCGACGCCAGCGTGGTGGCCGCGGCCATGCAGAAGTGCGGGCAGAGACGCTGGTGGGACACCCTGCAAGAAGTCCGGAATTTCCAGCTCAGCAGCGGCATCCCATCGAACGCCACGCTGTGCAGCATCTTCCTGACGGCCCTTGGCAAGAGCGTCAGAGGCGAAGCCGGCTTCGGTGCCGTTGCAGCTCGACAGTCCGAGGCGCTCAGCAGAGGCAGGCAAGCTTGGGAGGAGTGGCTGCAGCTGTTCGACACCTCGCAGGACCTGAACGTCGGCCTCAGCGCGGCGCTGCGCCTCTGCGTGGCCGCCGACAGCCCCGCGGGGTACGCCTGGGCGGCCGACCTCTGGACCTGGGCGAGGCGGGAGTCCGCCAGCCTCGACGCGGTGTCGCTGGAGTCTTGGGCCCTGGTGCTCGCCCACTACGGGTACGACGAGGCCCTGGATCTCCTGCTGGACTCCGCGGCCTGCAGCAGCTGGGCCCCCAGCTGCGTGTCGCTCGGCGCCCTCGTGAACGCCGCGGGGGAGCGCAAGGACTGGCGCAGGGCGGAGGAGGTCTGGGCGAGGCTGGTGGAGCAGTTCGCCGTGGAGCCGAACGTGCTGTGCTACTCCGCCAGGGCCAAGGCGCACCTGCTCTGTGGGCGCCCGGGGCACTCGGCCGCCGTGCTGGACGAGATGGTGAGCAGGGGGATCGGCCCGAACGCCATCGCTGCGGAGAGCCACGTGCAGGCGCTGCTCGTCGTGTGCCACTCCTCCATGCTGCCGGGTGTTGGCGCGGGGGGGTGGGCGCCCCCACGGCCCGAGAGGCGTCCCGAGCCGCCCGGCCGCTCGCTCTCTTGGCGCCCCAGGGGGGGGGGCGGGGGGTGCCTCTCTCGGGGCATCGCGCGGGAGAAGCGCTGGACCACGGAGCGGTGGGACTCGGGGGAGGACGGCTCTGCTTGAGCTGAGAGGGCTTCAGGTCAGAAGCCGGACGGCGGTGGTGCCAGCCAGCAGCGCACCCGCATCAGAATGGCTCGTGGAGCTGCCCGAAGAGCGGAGCGGCGAAGCTTCAGAGTGATTCAAAAACGCTGGCGGGCTACCCAGACCCCCGACGTCATGATTTGTTCATGACGTCGACCCCCCGAGGTCTGGACCCATTCCCCGGGAGCGGTTCTTCGTCCCGAGTCGCTTCTTGACGGCCCCGAGGGCCGGTCCGGGGCCCCCAGAGGCCAGAAATAAGGAAAACCCTCCCGCCGTGATTTTGCCATAACTCGGAGGGGTTCTGGGCAGTGGGCTCGAAGAGTCTCGACGGACGTTTCCTCTGCCTCGGGGCAAAGCGCGTCGGAGGATTTCTGTGGCCGATCGCGTGGGGGCGGCCGCGGCCGCTCCGCGCGCGCGGAAGCCTCGCGGGCGGGCGAAAGAGGGGGGGGATTGGGGAAGGCCGGGGGTGGACAGACCTCCTACCCCAGACCCCCTCGAGTTATGAAAAAATCACGACGGGAGGTTTTTCATTATTTTTGGCCTCTGGGGGCCCCTACCGGCCCTCGGGACCGCCAAAAAACGACTCAGGACGAAAAACCGGTCCCGGGGAATGGGTCGAGACCTCGGGGGGTCGACGTCATGAAAAAATCATGACGTCGGGGGTCTGGGCACGTCGATTAAGGAACTGGCCGTTTTCGGTTCGCGAGGGGGCGTCGCGGCCGTCATGTTTGCGGGTCCAGGTCCGTCGGTTTCGGTCCCAGGCCGCTTTCACTAAGGGGAGGTCTACTAAAGGGAGGTTCCGCCGAAAAGGGGGGGTACGAAATTGGCGGCATGCAGCTGGTTTCGGGCCCTCCGAGGGGCCCATTCCCCGACACATCGCCGCCTCTGGCGCCGGGAGGCGCCGGGAAAATCAGCTAATTACGTGAGCTGATTCGCAGCCCCCCCTTTTTAAGCTATCCCCCCCTTTCGCCCGGCCCGAGGCTCGGGGGAGGATGGTTCTGCTTTCCTGCCTCCGGGCAACGCGTCGGAGGAGTTGGCCGATCGGGTGGGCGGCCCCGGCCGCGCCGCGCGCAAGCCGCCAGTCGGCCCGCTTCCCTTCCCCTGGGGCCCTTCGCGCGCTCGTGCGCTCGCTCGGGCAATCGTCCGGGCAGCCCGAGGGCCACCGGGCCCTCCCCGGCAGCCCCGGGGACGCCCCGGGCCGGCCAGGAGCGCCTCTACACGGTCAGGCATCTTGGCACCGCGTCGCGCGCCGCCGACTGGCCCACCACGCTTCGGCGCGACACGCCAGCCGCTGCCCGGTCCCAGAGCGTCCACGTCCCGAGCCTCTCCCGGCCCCCCGCCCCGCGGGGCGGAGCGACGCGCTGCCCGCTCGTGGGGCACGGCGTGCCGCCGGGGCCGCCGCCGCCGCGACACGCTGAGCAGCCGCACCTCCCGACCGTGTCGTCCCAGACCCGTCCTCCTCCTCCTCCTCCTCCTCCTCCTCCTCCTCCTCCTCCTCCTCCTCCTCCTCCTCCTCCTCTCTCCTCCTCCCTCCTCCTCCTCCTCCTCCTCCTCCTCCCTCCTCCTCTCCTCCCTCCTCCCTCCTCCTCCTCCTCCCCCTCCCCCCTCCTCCTCCTCCTCCCCTCCTCCCCCTCCTCCTCCGGCCGCTCGCGGCGTTCGGCGGCGCGCAGCGGGAGGGGCAGCGAGAGGGGGCAGGCCTCCGCGCAGAGGGCGGTGGGGGCTCCTCGGAGGCCCTCGCGCTCTATCCGAGGAGCTTCAGGAGGGGAAACAACACACAGACACAATCAATCGCCGAGTCCCAGGAAAGTATGGGAAAATATGGGAAGTGCGGGGGGGAGACAAAAACCCAGAAAATATAGGAAGGTATGGGGCATAGTATTATTAGTGTGTATTTATTTGCATGTCCCAGGGGCCCCTCCAGAGTTCTCTTCCGGCGGGGGGGTCTCCGGAGGCTTCCCAGAAGGCCCTTTGGGCCTGCCGCGCCTGCCGAGAAGGCCAGCCCCCCCCCTCCCCTTTTGCTTCCCCTTGAGGGCGCCCTCGAGGGCGCGAAGTTCTTCGCGCTCTTCGCGCTCCGCGGCTCGGCTCCGCCTCCTCGCCATCCCCCTCTCTTCTCCCCCTGGGAGGCGGCGCGAGCAGGGGAGCGAGAAGTGGCACAAACGTTAACAACTCGGAGGTCCGCGCGGATCTCCGAGCTTTCGTGTTTATGCCATTCTTTTTTCCCCACTAGCGAGAGCGCGAAGTTATTCGCACTTCGCGCCTTTCTTCTCCCCTGGGAGGCGGCGCGAGCAGGGGAACAAAAAGTGGCACAAACGTTAACAACTCGGAGGTCCGCGCGGATCTCCGAGTTTTCGTGTTCATGCCACTCTTTTTCCCCCCCCTAGCGAGGGCGCGAAGTTATTCGCACTTCGCCCCTCGCGCAGCGCGCAGCGGGGAGCCCTATTGCTTCCCCCAGGGGGCTCGCCGCCGAGGCTCTGGCCAGCGTGGGCGGAGCTCGCGGGCCCTGCCCCAAAAGGGCCCCTCGCCCGCGGCGGCCTTCTGCGCGGGGCCCCGTCGGCCCCATTGGGGGAACAAAAAGTGGCATAAACATAAACACTCGGAGGTCCGCGCGAATTTCTCGGATCGGCGCTGGACCCCCCTGGCGGCGCCTCCGGCGCCGCCCCTGGCGCGCTCCGCGCGCCAGGGACGGGGGTCCAGCGCCGATCCGCCGCAGGGCACCCGAGCGAAGTGAACCCCACCCTCCCCCTCAGAAGTCGTGGGGGGTATAGGGCAGGTTCGCAGGTGGCCCCCAGAACGAGCCCCCCCCTGGGGGCGCAGACCTGAGAGCAGAGGCGCGCGCCGCGGACGGCCCACTTCGAGGCTGCCGTCCGGGGCTTGCGTTTCCCATCTAACTCGCAGGGCGAAGCCCTGCGAATCATGGGGAACGCGATTTCCTCCAAAAACAGCACTCGATGAGCCACAATCGTGCCTCCCCTAATCTCTTTCATGATGGGAAACGCAATCCCGGACGACTGCCCAGTTCCGATCCGGCCGACCCGATTCGATACCGAGTGGATTCCGATAGGGACCGGCCGGCTCGATATCCACGCGACGGATCCCGATTCGACCCGGATCGGCCGATCGAGAGCCGATCGGTCGGCTCGCTCCCGTCGTGGCTCGGCCGATCGATCCGACCGACCCCGACCCGGTATCGACTCGATGCGATTCGGCCGACTGGATCCGCTTCGGTGCCGACGTGCCGACGGCCCGCTGCGGCCCGAAGCCTGCACGGGCGCGGCCGTGCATCCTGTCGCGGCCGGCCCGCTCTCTTTCCGGCCCCGCGCCGATGCGGCCTCCTCCTCCCCTTTCTCCTCCTCCTCCTCCTCCTCCTCCTCCTCCTCCTCCTCCTCCTCCTAGTTGGCCCGAGCCGACGCACGCTCCGGTCCGAGCCCGCCCCACGAGTTGGTGCCGGCCGATCCTGCGCCCGGAGCCCTGTGTGGTCAACACCCGGTCCATGTCGCGCGCGGACTGCCAGAGGCTGGACCACGCCGTCGAGCGCGGGGACTCGGCCGAGGTGAGGCGGAGCGCCTGGCAGCTCGAGACGTGGGGCGCGCTCAAGCGGGCTCGGGAGCTGCTCGGGCACCGCCCCGCGGTGCCACTAGGCCTTGCCCCCGAGGGGTGGAATGGGGGAGGATGCCAGGCAGGCCTAATTGCAAGCCCCGTCATGGTTCATGAGGAAAGGCTGAAGTCGCGCCGCGGGGAGCTTGCCCCCGCCCTTCAAAGTTGAATCCAGTGCGTTCAGGTGCACTGGCGGGGAGACATCCAGCCAAGAGCCCAGCGCGCCCGTCAACTTTGGAGGGGCCGCTCAAGAAAGGGTACCCAATGCGCCTCTCCACTCTGCAGCGGACGACGATGACGCATCACCAACAGCTACCCAGCGTCGTCGCGTAAATTGCGACCAGACTTATAGGATGAGATGATCAATTCCTGACTCTTCGCTTATCCCCACCAGAGCCCGGGCTGACTTCGGACGCCGCCTGCGCTTCCGCTTGCGGCCGCGACGAAAAATCCCCTGTTTGACCCTTTCGACGGCGCGCGGCCGTACCGCCTGCGCTCGCGAACAGAAAAGTATCCCCACCAGCCCATCCAGAAACGATGCTCAGGCGAGTTGCCTCTCAGAGTCTCCTCGGAGCACGTGGCGCATCTGCCGCACCAGGCGTGCCTGGCAGGCTCGGGCCCCAGGGGTGCCTGGCGCGCGTGGCGCCCCTGGCACGCGTGGCGGACCTCGCCCAAACGTCGCGCATCTGGGGTCGGCGTTGGTTCCCAATAGCTGTCCATCCAAAGACGACCGCTGAACATGCTCAGGCTCGGGTGTTATTGTAGTGGCCTTCGGCCAGTGCCGCCGATCCGGGTCGCTCGGGGTTATTCTCCAGACGCAGAAATTATGGGCGCACACTCAAACGCACACACACAGTCACACCACTTAACCTGCGCCGCAGACATGCGCACACAGCATCACCCACACACACATACTAGTTGGGAAACGCTGTAGTACTAGTAGTAGTAGTAGTAGTAGTAGTAGTAGTAGTAGTAGTAGTAGTAGTAGTAGTAGTAGTAGTAGTAGTAGTAGTGGTAGTAGTAGTAGTAGTAGTGGTTGTGGTAGTAGTGGTAGTAGTAGTAGAGGCCTCGTTCCGCGGCTTCTCTCGACTTCCCGCGGTCTCTCTCAAGTTTCGAGCACGCGGTGAGTTTCACGATATATGTGTGTGTATGTACGCGTGCATGCATGTATGCATGCATTGATCATGTGTGCCTGTGTGTAGGTACGTATGTATGTATGTATGCTTGTGCGCGTATGTATGTATTTAGTTTGTATGTATGTTTGTATGTGTGTATGATAATATGTGTGTATGTGTGTGAATGTAAGTATGTATGTCTGGAAGATTGTTTTTCTATGTATGCAAATGTGTTTAAATGTAGGTATGTATGCATGTGTGTATGGATGTGCGTTTGAAGAGCGAGGATGTTTCAAAGAAGAGGCACTCGGTGACGCGATCGTTGAGGGATAGGAGTGAGGTCGCAGAGGAGGAGGAGGAGAATGAGGAAGAGGCGATAACTTGAAGGAAAACGATGAGACGGAGGACATCCTGCCGGTGGCGCCCTGGGCGGTGCCGCGGAAGAAACCGGGGGCCTGCCGGAGGCAGTCTGGAGGCCTCTGGGGAGCTGTTTTGGGGCCTCTTGGAACCTCTTTTGGGCCTCTTGTGGGCTTCTTGGGGCCCCTTGGGGGTCTCTTGGGGCCTCCTGGGGGCCTCTTGGGGCGGAAAGCTCGGTTCTTTCGGTTCGTGGTCCCCCTCTTGGGCCCCTCTTGGGGCTCTCTTGGGGCCTTCTTGGGCTGTCCAGAGGCCCTCTTGGGCCGTCTTGGGGCCCTCTTGGGCCGTCTTGGGGCTCTCTTGGGCCGTGTTGGAAGCATCGTGGGCCGTCTTGGGACGGACTTGGGGGCCTCTTGGGCCGTCTTCGAGCGTCGGACGCCCGAAAAGGCAAGAACGCTAAAAACCCTGAGAAAACCAATGAAAATCAACGATTCTGGCCTCTTGGGGCCCTCTTGGGAGGCCTCTTGGAAGCTTCTTGGGGCGTCTTGGAGACACCTTGGGCCGTCTGGAGGCCATCTCGGGCGTCTTGGAGCGATTTTTCGGCGACTCGGGGCCCTCTTGGAACCCCTTGGGGGTCTCTTGGGCCCCCCCCCTCCTCCAAAGCGCCGGAAAAAGCGGAGCATGGCGCCCCCCCCCCCCCTATCTTCCACTCCCCCGGAGCGGCCCCGGGGTTCGCCGGAAACTCGCACCCCCCCCCCCCCCCCCCACCCCCCCTTCCCCGGCAGAGCCACCCCGGCGACCCCCCCAGAGGCTGAAGCTCAGCCTCGAGGCTGTAGCTGAGACTCCTTGAAACTCACACGCCGGATCGGCGGATTTATGTGTTGGGAGGGCGGGTGGGAGTGAGCTAGACGGCTTGCGAGGTGGCTAGCTTGACCCCTCCCCCTACCCCTTTCCCTGGACCTGGACGGGGGGGTCCGCGAGGCGTTGGAGGGAAGCTTTTTAGAGGCCTCTTGGCGGTCCTGGGGGTCTCTTGCAGCGTCTTGGGTGCCTCGGGGAGCCTCTCGGGGCCCCTCGGAGGTCTCTCGGCTCTTGGGCGCCTCTCGGGGCCTCCTGGGCGCCTCTTGGCGGTCCCTCTGGAGGCGCTCTTGGGAGCCTTGGGAGCGCGGGCCATCTGAGAGGAGATCGATCAAAAAAGATGGGAGCTTCAACTGCGTTCCCCCTCGGGAGCCCCAATCATCGCCTCTTGGGCCCCTCTTGGGGCGCTCTTGGGTCCCTCTTGGGGCGCTCTTGGAGCGCTCTTGGGCGCTCTTGGGGCCGTCTTGGGGCTCTATTTGGCCTCTTTGGGGGGACTTCAGGGGCCCTCTTGGAGCTGTCTTGAGGCCTCGGAAGGCCATCGGAAGCGAAAAGGCTAGAAGGCAAACCTTATTGGTTTTCTGTAGGTGTTTGAAAGATATTGGCCTCTTGGCGGCCTCCTGGGGAGGCTCCGTGGCCACTCGGAGCCGCCTTGGAGCGGTCTTGGGCCTTGGGGCCTCTT
Source organism: Prorocentrum cordatum (assembly GCA_963575745.1). Lineage (NCBI taxonomy): Eukaryota > Dinophyceae > Prorocentrales > Prorocentraceae > Prorocentrum > Prorocentrum cordatum. Next base: position 82,645 of record CAUYUJ010020892.1, on the reverse strand, counting down.
GGAGCATCTTGGGAGCCGTATTGAGCCATCTTGGGCTATCTTGAGCCATCTTGGTGGTCATCATGGGTTCTCTGAGGCCCTCCTGGAGCCATCTTGGGCCATCTTAAATGCTCTGACCGCTCGCGGGGCGCCCCGTCCAGGTCCAGGGAGGGGGGGAGGAGTAAAACCCCTCCCCGAAGGGGAAGAAGAGGGTTGGAAGAGGAGCCTCCCTAGACCACCTACGCCCAGAGGGCGGGTGGGGTTGCCCGAGAGCCTCCCGGAGCGCTCTGAGAGCGTTCCGGAGCGCTCTGGAACGGCCGCGGTGCCCGATGCATCCTCAGCTCTCAAGGATTCCCGATTTATCCTCATCCGGATTTGTCCGCATCCTTCCTTCGTCTGAGGATGGGAGGTGGAGGAGGGAGAGGCAAGGGCGATACCACCCCCAGGGGAGCCACCCCCACCGAGGAGGTCGACGATGCCTCCCCGAGCTGGGGTTCGGAGATGTCTCGGGCGAGAGGGAGGGGCCACACCACCAAGAGGCCCCCCCCCTGGCTCCTCGCGCTGGTGGTGGTGGTGGGGGTGGCGCCGTGATTCCCTGTTCCTTGATGGGAGGGGGTGATGATGAGGCGTAGCGAGGAGGAGGAGAAGGCGGAACATGCGGTGGTGGAACGAGGAGGAGGAGGTGGTGGCGGAGCAGTAGAAGCAGGAGGAAATTACACAGGAACATGAGAACCTTCAGGAGAGATTTGAGGAGCGTTAGTGTGAGTGGGGGCACGAGCAGGAGCATCAGCAGCCGTAGTCGGATGAGATTGATGTTGCTGCTGATGATGATGCTGATTCTGAATTTGATGTTGATGTTGATGCTGACGACGACGGCGACGACGACAACGACTACGATGCCTCTGCTGATGATGATGCTGATTATGATGATGATGGTGCTGATGCTGATGCTGGTGCTGCTGCTGCTGCTTCTGATGATGATGATGATGATGATGATGATGATGATGATGAATGACGACGATGATGATAATGATGATGAAGATGCTGAATATGGTGGTGGTGGTGATGGTGGTGATGATTGTACTGGTGATGATGATGGTTCTTATGATGATGATGACGACGATGATGATAATGAGTGCGATGCTTAGGACGATGTTGTGGATGGTGGTGATGATGGTGCTACATGTCGTGATGGTGATGGCGATGGTTATGATGATTGTGATGGTGAGGGTGGTTGTAATGTTGACGATGGTGAGGAGGAGAAGGCGGAGGAGGGTGGAGCAGTCGCCGTTCGATGATTGTGATGATGCTGATGATGATGATGATGATTTTGATGCCGACGACGACGGCGACCACGACGACAATGATGAAGATGAGTATGAAGATGAATATCAATGTGCTGATGGTGCTGTGGATGATGATGATGCCCATGATGATGGTGATGATGATGATAATGGGGATAATGTTGATGATGATGCTGCTGATGATTTGGGTGTAGGTGTCGATGATGATGCTGATGCTCACGATGCTGATGACGTCGACGATGGTGATGACGATGATGATGATGACGAAGAAATAGATGGCAATGTTTATGATACTGATGGTGATGCTGATGATGGTGATGATGGTGATGGTGCTGATGATGCTGTTGATGAGGATGATGATGATGCTGGTGGTGACGATGATGTTGTCGATGATGGTTCCGATGCTGATGTGATGGTGTTGATAATGATGATGATGGTAATGATGGTGATGATGGCCAGGATCATGATCATGATGATGTTGATGATACTGATGATGGTTGTGATGTGGATGATGATGACGGTGATGATGATGGTGATGATGATGATGCTGATGATGAAGAGGACGATTAAGTTGATGCTGATGATGATGAGGATGATGATGCTGATGCTGATGCTGATGCTGATGCTGATGCTGATGATGATGCTGTCGTTGCTGATGCTGATGTTGATAATGATGGTGATGGTGGTGATGATGAGCAGGTCGAGGAGAAGGAGGAGGATGATGATGATGATGATGAGGAGGAGGAGGAGGAGGAGGAGGAGGGCGAAGATGATGGTGATGATGATGATGATGAGGAGGAGGAGGAGGAGGAGGAGGAGGAGGGGTGGGCCAAGAAGGAGGAGGAGGAGGAGGAGGAACAGTGTCTGGCTGCCTGCGGCAAGTCCCGCCACCGTGTCTGGGTTGTGGTTATCAAGCCTATTGGAAATTCGTTGGGATCTCGTGGGAGGCTTCTCGGGGGCCTCTTGGAGGTAGTTTTGAGGCCTCTCGGGGGCCATTTCGGGGCTTCTTGTGGCCTCTGTTGGGCCTCTTGGGGCCTCTTTTGGGCCCTCGTGGGCCGTCTTGGGCGCCTCTTGGGCCGTCTTGGGGCGCTCTCAGGCCGTCTTGGGGGTCTCTTGGAGGCCTCTTGGGCCGTTTTGGGATGGTCTAGGAGGCCTCGTCGGCCGTCTTGGAGCGAGGATGAGGATGAGGACGAGGAGGAGGAGGACCAGTGTAAACCCAGGACTCATCAATGCTGTTGGAATAGCCCCCCAAAGACTCCCTCTCCATAGGCCCCTGCGAGGATTCATTCCACTGGAGGAAGTACCCCGTTGGGGGACAACCGGTTGAAGATCCTGAAGTGTGCCAGAACAGCATTCTCGGGACTGCAACGCCAAGAGTGAACCTGATTGTCGCGCCTTGACGATCCTGAAACGCGCCAGAACATCATCCCTGGGACTTCAACACAGCGAATCAGCGTAATTGTTGCGCCCTGGCAATCCTGAGTCGTTCCAGAACATCGTTTCTGGCACGGCAACCATGGGAACCCGTGAAATTTTTGCAAATGTCTAAGACGAGTGTGCGCGGCGCTATGGCGAGAGCCACTTTTTGAAAAGGAGCCGCCCTTAATCAGTGAAGCTTGTGCAAGTGTTTAAGACGAATCTGCGCGGCGCTGAGGCGAGAGCCACATTTTGAGAAGGAGCCGCCCTCAATCCGTGAAGCTCTTGCAAATGTTTCAAACGAATGTGCCCGGCGCTACGGCTATAGCCACATTTTGAAAAGGAGCACCCTTTCGACCGGCCTCGGGGTGCGACGTGGAGGGATTATTTATGAAGATTTCGATGGAAGATAACGAGGAGAGTTTACCAACCATGCCAGTGCAGAGGAAGCGGCCCTGGATCTCGACCAGAGCTTTGCATGTGATCGAGGAGCGGAACTAAGTGCGGACTACGGTGCAAACACAGACACGACCAGGATATTCAACAAACAAAATCAAGTGTCAGCACGTGCTGACAGAAAACATTGGTTGGAAGAAGATGTTACGCATAATTGATCGAATTCTTTTCGGGCTCTCTGGAATGGCCGGCCCAATCTGGTATACTCAGAGTTGAGGGCCGAAGCAATGTAAAATTCTTTGGAAAAGAACAATGGAATTTGTGCCACGAATGAGAACAGCTTCCCAACTTAGTGGATGGCGCTCGGTTTTTAAACATCGACGACCGCAGTATCACACTAGCGGAAGTACAGCACAGCGGACAGTCAAGGCCTTGAAGGTACAGAAAGTGGTTGGTAGCGACGGAGTCCCGCCAGGCTTCTGGCACGCACTGTGGAGAGACAGCGCAGCTTTGGAAATCCTGCAAACTCTATGTAACGACTTTTGGCAGCTAAAGGACATACGAGAGCAATGCCGAGGAGCCTCAGTGGTATCTATCGTCAAAATGGGCGACACCTCCGAGCCGGGCAATTACAGGCCCATTTCTTTGTAGGCGCTGGGCTACAACATTTTGGCCAGCGTCATATTACATAGAACACAAATGGTACATTATGATTGCTCTTGCTGGGTTGGAGCAAGGCATTTGATCGCGTAAAACCCAACGGATCAGTGTTCGCACCTCGGCATTATAAGGTGCCGCCCGAGATGCTGAGCATGATTGCTGCCATCTACAAGGTGCACAAATTCATTGTCAGCGGCGGGGCGGACAGTTAATCGCAGAATATTCCACAAGCTGGAATTGCGTATGGGTGCCCACTATCGCTTTATTTGTTTGTAGTCATAATGTCTGTGTTCTTCGAGACTGTCGACACAAAGGTCTCCACGCAGCCTGTCAATGTCAAGGACAAACCCTACGTGATAACCCAGGACGTGCTGTACGCCGATGACACGTTGCAGGTCTCGCAGTGCCGGGACTCACATCAAAGGAATTTCCACATACTGTCACAGATTGGGTAATCATTAGGATCGGAACTCAACGCATATAAAGCGAATTTATTGGGAAACGGATCAGACGACACAGCCGTAGGGCCAATCAGAGAAATCATTCAAACGAAAGGAAGCGCCGTGTACCTTGGTGTGCTTTTGACCGCAGACGGCAAGCCAACAATTAATTGAAGTATCGCGGCGTCTCGGAGAGGCGAAAAGTGGCATTTGATAAGGTCTGCGCTGTATGGAACCACGCGAATATACCAAGCAACACAAGATGCGAATCCTGCAGGCGCGTGTCTTCTCCAGTTTGTTGTTTGGATTGGAGTCTTGCGTGCTGCTGAATGCCAACCAAGAAAGACTGGGCGGGTTTCAAGCCAATTGTTTTCGCACAGTATCGAAAATCCAGCCCGCTTCCCTGTCCCGAAACAGCACCGCGCGCGCGGTCTGAAGCACGCGTCCGTCTCTTATCATTTCTTTCGTTGGAGCGGCAAGTGAAATACGACTGGGAAATTCGCCAAAGCTTCCCCGCAATCGCTGGCGAACGCAATGGTTTGCCAGCCAGGCCAGAGCTCTTTCATGCCGCGAGACTGGCGCTCCCTGAAAAATCGCGGCAAGCCGCGCTTGCAACGGACTGCCGATATGCACGCCCGCGCGCTGGGCGTTGCAGGAGACGACCCGGACCGCCTGCAAGTCTCGTTGCAATCCCTTCCGAGTAATCTGGACGCAGCTGTCAATGAACCTTGTAACTCTTTAGCGTGATCATGTTGTGTTCTCCCTTATCACCTCTCTGCGGCTCCTGGTCCTGGTCCCGATGGGCTTCCATCTGCGGCGCAGCAGCAGTCCCAGTCAGGCGCAGCAGCAGTCCCAGTCAGCTCCAGCTATTTTATCTGAGCTACTGATAGAGTTTCTGAGTGGGTTTCCACCGCCAGTGGAGCTGAACAGGCTCTTGCTTGGTTTTGTTCCCAAGAGGCACTGGTTGGAGGACTCATCGTTTATGGTCCGAGAGGCGACCTTCACCAGGTCCTTAACTTTGAAAACACGGATGCAACAGACTCAGCCTTTGCCTGTAATCATAGTCTCAAGCGTGTTCTCACTAAGGAGGCTCATCCCCACCAGCGGGGGTTTGTGGCTCAGCACAAGCTTCTGGATAACATTACTCTTCTTGACACGAGGGCGAGAGCTGCGAGCATGCGAACGACGGCGGAGGGCAAACTCCCAGCAATCCTGCTTCTTGACTTTGGCAATGCGTTCCCCTCCCTCACCCATATCTTCATTTTTTGGTTTTTCTTGAAGTTATTGATCTCCCGACTGGATTTCAACGCTTCACAGCTGCCACCTATCCGTTTTCCTCTGCATCAGTCGCTCTCCGTGGCGCTATTTCGTTTCTATGTTTCATTCAATCGGGTGTCATGAAAGGAAACCCGCTCAGCGGAACGATCTGGGCTCTCGGTATGGATCCTATAATTCGCGACATGCGCAAGAGGCAGAGTAGGTTCCCTGGATCGGAGGTGGGGGTTTGTGCGGACGACGTGAGGGTGTCGGTGGAGGATTTGATGGGCCTTGCGCAGCTCTCGGGAGTTTCTTGTGCTGCCCAGGTTTTGGCTGGCCAGCAGCTAGTGGTTCCCCAAGTGCAGACTCATCGCAGTAGGCGCTGCGTTCTCCAGTGGGTTGCAGCAGCGTGTCTCTGCCCGCCTCGCTAAGCATACGCCGCGCTGGAAGGACATTCCAATCGTCGGTTGTGCAGAATATTTGGGCGTGTGGATCGACCCAGCAGCTACCCGAGACAGGGCGTGGGTGCGTGCGTTGCGAGAGTGGTGTGGTGCCATCAATGATCTGGCTGCTACGCAGGCCGCCCCTTCCAAGGTTGTAGCAATGTACAATCCGAGAGCGGTATCGAAATTGTCGTATTTGGCTCAGACAGCGCCGCGCCCGTCAAATATTGCCAAGTGGGAGCTGGGCTCTGCATCGAGTGCTTCATCTACCACCATGTTCGTTTCCTCTCGCCTCCCTCCTCAGTCTTCGCATGTGGGTTACAGTTCGACCGCAGCCCATGAGAATTGTCACTGCTGCTGTTCTCATCCTTTCGTCAATGTGCACGGTGTCGAACTGGCCTGGATTCAATAGGCTTCAGGAGGGAGGCCGCGAGGAACTCCCGATGGTACTGTGGACTGCCAACAAGTGGTCGCCCGAGCACTGGCAAGCGCGCCCCTGTGTGCAGGAACTGGCCATTGCCTCGGCTTCCTTTCCCTCGCGTCCCAGACTCGCCCCGGCTGTCACTGAGGCCCGCCTTGCTCTCGAGACTACCCGCGCGGAGAATCCTGTGGCCCCCATCCAGACGACGATCGCGAGGAGCTTGGAAAGCTAATTCTGGTGGATGATTTGGACCGCGCCATTCTGAAACGTCTCGCTGCTTGGGCTTCTAGGCCGCCATCCGCTCGCGCGTTGACGGCGAATCCCTGGCCTTGTTTGAGAGACGCGATGGTGAGCATGCACCCAGCATGGCAGATATCTTTGGTCAAAACTTTGGGTGGGTGGACGACGGGGAGGAGGATGCGTCAGAGAGACTGCCAGTGTCTAGTTGAGAGCAGTGGTGAATTACATACGCAGAAGCATTATATGACGTGCCCTCTGCGTTGGGGCCATATTTTACCAATCTGGAGGCCAGACTCCCCGATTGAGATACACCTCGACCGAAGGCTTGGTTTAGCTAGTGCCATTACACCTGACCAGCGAGTGCTTGCGGTCCAGGGAGTGGTCTTGGCTTCCTACGTGTGCAGCCATCGACGGCGAGGGTGCAAACCCGAGGGATGTGCCCGCGCTACCAGAGCTCAGCTGCTCCAGCAGCTAGATGAGTAAGGACCCGTGAGCCCCCGCTGCGCCTCTGGGTACGCGCGAGGAGGAGGAGGAAAAGGAGGAGGAAGATGAAAAGGAGGAGCAGGAGGAGGAGGAGGAGGAGGAGGAGGAGGAGGAGGAGGAGGAGGAGGAGGAGGAGCGGGTAGGATGAACGAGGGGAGGCCAGGCGATGTCCTCATCGAGTGGAAGGCGCGGGGCAGCCTGCTGGCGCGGTGGGGGCAGGCCTCACCGGACTGGAGAAAGGGCAACGGGCCCCCGAGCGATGCGGAAGGCTCGCGCCGCTTCGGCGAGGCGTCCATCGGCTAAGGGCGACCCTTTGCCTGAGCGAACTTGCGTGTGCGGCTTCCGCAGAGGAGGAGGACGGCGGAGGGCGCAGGGCGGAGGGCGGAAGGCGGAGGGCGAGGAATGGGAGGACGAGGAGGAGGAAGAGGCGGAGGAATGGAGGAGCAGGATGAGGAGGAGGAGGAGGAGGCGGAGGAGGAGGACCAGTGTGAGCCCAAGACTCAGTAACGACGTTTCAATAAACCCTTCTTCCAAGTACCCTCCTCCTTGATCCTTGTAAGGATTTTTCATTGAGGGAAATGCCCCGTCCGAAGACAACCGTGCCAACCAAAACACCGTTGCTGGGACATCGACGCCGCGAATCACCGTTATTGTCGCGTCATGACATCAGTCCTGGCAGTCGCTGCGGGATTGGGGTACCCTTCGGATCCAAGATTTCGTTGTCGATTTCTGCTGGCGGGCACCTCTCATCCCTTCAGGGCAGCCCAGCGCCGTCAAATTTTGCGCGGCGGTTGCGCGACGACGGTGGGCGCGCCGGCGAACCCCTCAGGGCGGGCCTCTGTTGTGGGTCGTGGCCCCCTGAACTGGCAGGTGGACCTCCCCTGGCCTCTCTCGCGGCCCGCGGTGTCTTCGGGAGTCTTGTGCGAATTGCTTGATTTGAGTTTAGCAGTTGCGGAGTGTGTGTCTCGGGTTTCCTTTGCCTCCGTGACGAGCCGAACCGCGTAAACCAGTGTAAGTTTTGAGATCCGAGCCAGAGTCGCATTGAGCGAAGGTATACATCATAATTCCTATTCGCGCGATGGCCATTCGAACGCGCAGAACGACGTTACAAAAGAGCGTGATTGAAACCGTATATGCGCGCGCGTCGAACCTAGAACATAGTGGACACGAACGCGAGCTTTTAGTTTCCATACCACTATCTAAATAGATGTTTGAATAAATGGCCCCTGCATCGCAGATGTATGCTTCAGTTTTAAGACACAACGTTTTTTCGTTTACGTTTTGTCGGTTCAATTTTTTCAGTCTGTTAATTAATTTGAATTATTTGTCAAAACTCACCGCGCGTTTGGTCAATTGACTTTCAGCCGTTTTCAGAATTTCGTAGGCGGAGGGTTGCTGGTTTAGCCGAGATGCCGCTGTTATTTTCAAGGGGTGGTTGCCCTTGAAGCTTGGTGTAGGTTGTCGTTGTTTTTCCTGCGTAGTTAATGGAATCCACAAGTGTGTGCCGAAAGTGATGTCATGACGATCCTGAATCGTGCCAGAAAGCTTTTCTTGGAACTTCAACGCCGCGGATCAAAGTGACTGTTTCGCCCCGACAGTCCTACATCGTGCCAACGCACAATTTCTTGGACGTCAACCACAACATAGTATCTAAACATGTTGTAGGCTTTGAAGACCTAGAGTACGCGGCGCTAGCGCGAGAGCCACATTTTGAAACGGAACCACCCTCCATCCGTGAAGCTTCTGCATTTTTCCCTACCTAGGCTCTGCCTAGAAGGGTTCTTATTCGGTATGCTTAAAGGGCCGGGCAGCGCAACTCGCCCAGGGCGGTTTCCCCAGTATCCGCCCCGCGGTTCCCTCAGTTACGTCCCCTTAGCTTAGCGTTGCTTATCTCATCTTAGCTTAGCGTATTTCATCTTAGCCTGGCTTAGCTTCATCTTAGCTCAGGTTTATTTTAGCCTAGCTTAGCTGCATATTAGCTTCGCTGAGCTTTAGCATAGCAGAGCACAGCATAGCATAGCATAGTGTAGCATAGCATAGCATAGCGCAGTATAGCTTAGCACAGCATAGCATAGCATAGCATAGCGCAGCTTCGCATAGCATAGCATAGCATAGCGCAGCATAGCATAGCACAGCGCAGCATGACATATCATAGCTTAGCATAGCGTATCATAGCATAGCATAGCATAGCATAGCATAGCATAGCATATCATAGCATAGCATAGCATAGCATAGCATAGCATCGCGCAGCATAGCATGGCATAGCATAGCATGGCATAGCATAGCATAGCATAGCAACTCATGCTGCTTTCCTAGGGGCTCCAAGTTCTAGGCAGAGGAAGGGTCGCACTGGGGTAATTTTTGTAAGAAGGATCGCGGTGCGAAGGCGAGAGCCACATCTTGAGCTCGGACCGCCCTCCATCCGTGGAGCTCCGGTAGAACATTCATTGGGACGACTGCAGGCGGCGCTGCGGCGAGAGCCGCATGTTTGACGACGGGGGCCGCCCGCGAAGCTGCTGTGAGCTTTGTAAAAACGACGGCTCGCGGCGCTGCGACGAGAGCCGCAAGCTGAACACGACACACCCGCTATGTAGGGTCGCCAGGGTCTAGACCTTTCAAAGACGACGGCTCTCACCACCCACCAAACCACCCCAACCCAACCCGAAGGCTCAGGTTTGCCCTCGATTTCCAGTGGGGGGGGGGGGGGTCGGGAAACATCGACAAAAACACGTGTGGGACCCTTACCCCCCTCCCAACCCGAAATTCGGGTCTTCGGGTTGGGTTGGGGCGGTCTGGTGGGTAGTCAGGCTCGCGGCGCTGCGACGAGAACCGCAAGCTGAACACGACACGCCCGACGCTATATAGGGTCGCCAGGGGCGCTCGCCGACGCTATGTAAGGTCGCCAGGGGCGCGCGCCGACGCTATGTAGGGTCGCCAGGGGCGCTCGCCGACGCTATTTGGGGTCGCCAGGGGCGCTCGCCGACGCTATTTAAGGTCGCTATTTAAAGTGGGACCTGCTGCATCATAATGTGTCTTTTTCAGTGAAAACTTGCGCCACGACCTGAAGACCAGCGCAAACGTCGTGGAATGTCGTTCGAACGACTCGTTGAGTGAAAACCAGTGCAGAGGAAAAGCAAACATGAGCCAACCTTCATCAGAATGTGTCGACCTGAACCACGACCTGAAAACCACAAGAATTTGCATCAGCGAAGCTGCTGCAAGTTCCGAGCTTTCGGATCATCAGATGAGGAAGTGTCGGGCGAAACGCCTCGCCCGCCCTGCCGGCACGCCCCGGGAGTCCGACGTGGAGGGGCTATTTCTATGGCGACCAGGAATGGAAGACGAGAGCAAGGATGAGGGCGGAGGGAGGAGGAGGAGGAGGAGGAGGAGGAGGAGGAGGAGGAGGAGGAGGAGGAGGAGGAGGAGGAGGAGGAGGGGGGAGGAGGGGGAGGTGGGGGAGGAGGAGGAGGAGGAGGAGGAGGAGGAGGAGGAGGAGGAGGAGGAGGAGGAGGAGGAGGAGGAGGAGGGGCGGCGGAGCTCCGGCCCCGTCCGCCTGGCCCTCCGCGCAGGCAGAGGCCGGGAGCGGCTACTTGGCTGGCCCGTGACCCGCTGCACCCCGGCCGGCGCCCCCTCGCCGCGGCGCACGGCGGCCGCAGCCGACGGGCGGCGCTCGGCGGGGGCGCCGCAGCGCGGGGCCGCCGCTCGCTCGGGGCGGCGCCGGCCGAACACTCCGGCGCCGGAGCAGCTCGGGCGCCCCAGAATAAACGGCATCACCACATCACCTGGTCTACTAAGCCTCCACGCCACCGAGTCTCTGGGCGGGCCGCCGTCACCGAATCCGTCTCTTGCAAAGTGCACCTAGTGTTCGGGACCGCCGCCGCCGCCACGAATTTGCATCGGTTGTTTGCAAGACTGCCTTCAGCCCACCCCGCTACCGCGCCTGGGCCGTGGGCCAGAGGCCTCGTCGCGGATGCGCGTTTGCTCCCTTCGAAACAGAATTATGTTGTGCAATTCGTCGCGGTTGCGCGGTTGTTACTTTTGTGTGGGTGTTTCGGGCCTGGGGGGGGGGTCAGAAGACCTATGTTGTGTAATTCGTCGCGGTGGCATGGAGAGTTCGGGCCTAGGGGGGGTAAACGACGGCGAAGCGTGATATTTCCAGACATTTCTTGGACATGTTTTGTTACGTATGTTTTCGGTGCGCGCTCGTGGGTTGAAGGTTTCGCTTGATTGTGGAACCGACTGCGGGCGCTTTCGGATAAGAGAACGGAGGTATTTTTGAATTGGGTTGCGGCGTCGGATTCCGGCTCGTATTTCGCGGCCCGACGATCTTCACATCAAAAGTATATGTGGTAAGAATGTACGCACGCATGCGCGCGAGTTAAGCTCGTCTACGTACATGATCTACAACGGTATCTTTCCATGCTCATGTCACGTAGTACATACAGTGTGCGCAGAGTCCGCCGCCCTCGTCTTTCTATTGTCGGTTTGGCTTTTGCGCGCGGCCGCCGCTAATTTTTTGTAACACTTACTTAGGGTCCAGGGCGTTGGCCGCCAGATTTGGGACCCCCCCTGCATAGTGTTTTTTGTTTTTTCCGTCGCCGCCGTGGGAATTTTGGTGAATACTTTTTCTCGAGCGTCGACCTGGTGATCTTGCGAGGCGCAGCTCCTGGAGAGCATCCCGTGGCGAGAAAACGTTCAGGAACCAATGGGAATGTCCGAAACCCTCGAAGCTCGCCAGCCTCCGGGCGGGAACACCGCCCTCAGGAGAGAGGCCGAGCCTGCGAAATGAAGGCCTTTTCAACCCTGCGGGTCTTTCCAGCGCTGGCCGCCGTCGACCCCCGACCGCAAGATTTCTTCACAGCGTCGACCCGCAGAGGTCCAGATCCGTTTCTGGGCCCTAGGACCGGCTTTTCATCCAGAGCCGCTTTGCAGCGGCCCCAGCAGGAGGAGGAGGAGGAGGAGGAGGAGGAGGAGGAGGAGGAGGAGGAGGAGGGGGAGGAGGGGAGGAGGAGGAGGAGGAGGAGGAGGACTGAGGGAGGGAGGAGGAGGAGGAGGAGGAGGAGGAGGAGGAGGGAGGGAAGAGGAGGTGGATGAGGAGGAGGAGGAGGAGGAGGAAGAGGAGGAGGAGGAGGAGGAGGAGGAGGAGGAGGAGGAGGAGGAGGAGGAGGAGGAGGAGGAACGGCAGCATCAGCTGTGTGGTGAGAAGGCGCCGAGCGCCGAAAGTGCATTGTGCGAACCACCTGCGTGCCGCAGGTGTTCGCCCCACGCCGAGACGGACATGGCAGTCGGAGGAGGGCCCGTTGAGACTCCTCCCTGTGCGCGTCCTGGCCGGCATGGGCTCCACGAGGCCCAGCGAGGGCCCCCAGGGGCTGAAGATATGCAAAAGCCCTTTGTCGTGATCTGTTCACGGCGAGAAGGTGTCAGGGGACGACGACGACGACGACGACGACGACGACGACGACGACGATGGCAACGACGACGACGACGGCGAAGGCGACGACCACGAGCGTTGGGGCTTGTAGCCGCCCGCCGTGCGCCGAGATAAGTTCGCCGCTGGAGGCGAAGATGATGTTGATGAAGATGAAGATGAACATGAGCATGAAGATGAACATGAAGATGAAGATGACGATACTGGTGATGGTGATAATGATGATGCTGCTGATGCCGCTGCTGATGATAACGATGATGATGATGATGATGATGATGATGATGATGATGATGATGATGATGATGATGATGATGAGGAGTTGGATGATGATGACGATGATGAAGATGCTGATGCTGCTGCTGATGATGATGATGAAGATGATGACGATGATGACGATGATGACGATGATGATTATGATGATTATGATGATGAGGCTGCTGCTGCTGATGATGATTCTAATGATGCTGATGCTGCTGATGATGATGCACATGATGACGATGATGTCGATGATGACGATGATGATGATGATTATGATGATGAGGCTGCTGCTGCTGATGATGATTATGATTATGCTGATGATGTTCATGATTTCCTTCCAGCGCTGAAGCGCCGAAGCACTTCGTGACTAAAGAGGCTTTGCACGCACAGGACTCTGCATAAGCCCGCGGGCAGTCTTGCTCGCTCAGCGCGTTCGAGCCGTCGTGACTACGGACAGCATGAGGGCAGGGCTTCGCAAGTATCTCGCACTACACGGTCCAGAGTACGTCACGACGATTCTGCAGTTGTTTGTGCGTCTTTGGTGTGAAGAATCTCTCTGCCCGAAGACGAGATTACGATGTTTCAGTCGCAGCACTGTCCCTTCCCAGCATATCATGACATAACATACCACAGTATACTACACCGTAACCTGCCACAGCATTCCATGACGCAACGTCGCACGACATGCCACAGCAACGCATCCCTCCTCGAACACATACCACAGCAGCACATCATACAGTCGCATGCCACACCATATGATCACACAAACAACACATACCATAATAACACATGCCACACCAAAAACTACCACAACAACGTATACTGCACCGTACGAAACTCAACACAGCATCACATACATCGGTTCTACGAAAGCTGTGGCCCGTTTCGTGTTTCCACCAAGACAAGTTTTAGGCGGGAGTGCCATTGCGAATTCGAGTTAAAGAAGTGCCGACCTTTATTAGTCGAATTCCAATTTTCAGGAGGTCCTGGGCGGAAGCGCCATTTTGAAATTGAACCCGAAATGCTCCGAATTCTGTTTTGCAGGAAGTCCTGGACGGCGCCATGTCGAAATAGGTTTCGGATTCTAGTTCGGAAGAAATCTTCGGCGGGAGCGCCATTGCGAATTCGATCCCGAAAGTTTTGAATTTGTTTAATTCTTTTGAATTTCTCGAGCGAAACCTTCGCTTCGCAATGGCCACAACGTTTGGCATTCAAAATGTTAAATTTCTGACCAGAGATTTCGAAAGTGTGGATCTCGCTTGAGGCTTCCTGGAAAAAAGATCTCGACTGGCTTTAGAAACCATCGGGTTCAAATTCGAAAGGGTGGATCCGCCAGAGATTTGAGCAAAACAGTGCTTGAACAAAACGCTGTATTGGGGCCCCGTGGCCTGACGGGCCCCTGTGACGTCTCCTCCTCATGTCGCGGGCGCAGCGCCACTGACACCGTTGTACCGGGGCCCCGTCGCCTAATGGGAGGCGCATCATGTTGGCCGAATTGTCGTAGTGGCGACGTAACCTAACACATCATGACATGACATATCATACCATAACATAACACGCCACGCCATTGCACTCCATGCCACACACATCATGGCACATGCCACAGTACAGCGACATCTGCCATACATGAACATGCCCTGTCAAACCATGCCATATACTAACAACTCATGCCGCAACATAGCATAAGACACCATAGCACAACACAACACAACACAACATAACAGTATCAGCGCATCACAGACCATACCATACCATGGCAAGCCACACCACAACAGACCGTAGCAAAACATAAGCCACCTGGGCAAGAAGGCGCCCACGACAACGACGACCTCGACCTCGACGACGACCACGACGACCACGACGACGACAGCGACGAGGTGCGGAGGCGCCCCGCGCCCCGCCGGGCCGACGGCCAGGCGTGGTCGCCGAGCCCGCCGTCCGCGGCGAGCCTGCGCGGCGCGGACAGCAGGGACCAGCTTCGGCGGGCCTCGGCGGTCCTCCGCGGCGTCCCCTCGGCGGCCCTCAGCGGCGGCCCTTCGGCGGCCCTCAGCGGCGGCCCTTCGGCGGTGCTGACCGTCGTCGTCGTCGGTCGTCGTCGGTCGTCGTCGGTCGTCGGTCGTCGGTCGTCGGCGGTCCGCGGTCGTCGGTCGTCGGTCTTCGGTCGTCGGTCGTCGTCGTCGTCGTTGTCGTCCTCGTCGTCGGATGAGGAGGAGGAGACCGGGGAGGAAAATGAGGAGGATGAGGAGGAGGGGGAGAAGGAAGGGGATGAGGAGGGGGAGGAGGATGGAGGAGGGGGAGGAGGATGAGGGGTGGGGAGGAGGGGGGGGAGGAGGAGGAATGATGGGGAGGAAGGCGAAGGAGGAGGAAGGCGGAGGAGGAACAGGAGCTGGACGAGAAGTAGAGGAGGACGAGGAGGAGCAGGCAGAGGGAGGAGGAGGAGTAGGGTAGGAGGAGGAGGAGGAGGAGGGTCCGTAGCCATTTTGGCTCAAGGCTAAACGTGTGATGGTAACTTAACATGCCGAATCACGATTAGCTTTGGCCGATCCGTCGCCCGTCCTCGAGCGACAGGCCACACCGATTCCTGCTGCTGGTTGCAGCACTGATCATTCCCTCTTCACTTCCATCGGCTTTTCGGCCCAGCTTTCCACCTGCTCGGGCCCCGCCCCCGATGCCTGGCGGCGATGGCGGCAGAGGCGAGCGTTCCTCCTCGCGGTCGCCTGCCCGCCCCGCGGGGGCTGAGCCGCCCGCTGCACGGCCGCTGCGCGCCTCGGGTCGGGGCCGCGCTTCTGCTGATCATCATGGTGGCGATCCGCTGGCTGGAGATGCTGACCCCTGGCGTGGCAAAGGTGCTGCTGGTGGGGGAAGGCAACAACATGCTCCTGGCAGGGACGCCCCTGCGCCTGCCACCCCGCAGAGCACCCAGTCCACCCCGCTCCCGCCTGGTGACAGCTATGGGGACTCGGGTAAGCAGGTGGACGTGGTGGACGTGGACGACTTCAACGGAGACCCCGCCGACGTCGCCGCGATGCTTGCCCAGTTCAAGTCCGCCATGCAGAAGTCCATTGCAGAGCAGATCTCTGGCATCAAGGGGGGCATCGTGGCATCGGTTTCGTCTCACACAGAGTCTCTGGTCAAGGCGGTGGCGGCTCGGCAAGAAAAGACGAACTTCCAGCTTCGCTCGGAGTTGGAGGAGCTCAGAGCCAGGCAGCAGGTCCAGGAGCAGACGCAGAACGACTTTAAAGACCAGCTCAAGCAGATCAGAGAAGCGCTATACGTTGCAGAGAGTACCGTACCTATCAAAGATTTTGACTCAATGGCTGAATGGGATCGCGATCCCGACACCACAGTTTTATGTGCAAACACCTCGGCGAATGTCGCAGTGGAGGAGCTCAAGCGGGCCATTACCCCGTGGCTGGAGGAGGCCAACATTGAGTCGGACAAGTGGAAAGTTGTGGGCCCCTCACCATCTCGCAGGTACGTCATCCAGTTCGCGGGTGATGTTGGTGCGGCCTCCAGACGGGCAGCGCATGCGCGCAGGGCTCTCAGGAAAGACGGTGAATGGAGAACCTTCGAAGCGAAGACAATCGAGAATGGAACTTCTAGAGTATTTGTTGGATGTGATAAGTCTGCGAAACAAGTCAGGACAGAAATCCCGACGAAATTTGTGGCACAGCTCCTTCGTGACGCCTTTCCTGGACTACGACACCGCTTCGACAGGTCCAAAGGGATTGTATTTCTGGATGGGGTTCCCTGCGTGCAGATCCAGACAGGACTCCAGAAATATCAGCCTTCTTCTTTGCGGTGGAACTACAACGTGGTCCAACAATACGGTGTGGACAAGACGACTCTGTTGGCGGCTTTCAATTCTCGTTTCCATTCAGAGCGAGCAATCAAGTGGAGTATTTAGCAGCACGTTGGATACGTGGCATGAGAATTATCGTGCCTCCCCAGCAACGCAGATTCAGATTACTACGTGGAATGGCAGAGCTCTCCTTCGCCACAAGCCAGAGGTTCGGCGCAAGAAGTTCAGGAAACTGGCCATGATTTGCAGGCGTCAGGCGATCATATGTTTGCAGGAAGTACATGGAACGTTGGAGGAGCTCAAGCATCATTGTTATATTCATCGTATTCCTGGAGCGGTGCTGGGATCGGTACCGCAGCATGATTCGGGAGGTGTGGCGATTATATTATCCCAGATGTCCCAGGTGGAGGCGGAGGAGGCGATCCGAGTTGGAAGATTGAAACATGAGATTCTGGTCCAAGGCAGGGCCCACCGTATCATGATCAAGGCGAGAGCGAATGAGCATCGTGCTGACACTATGACCATTGTATACAACATCCACAACTTCGGGTTGGTCAGAGAGCAGGTGGACACGATTGCTTCCAGGATCTCAGCGGAGTCTTCTGTGGCTGCCCAAAGTCCGTACAGGACTACCGTGCTCGCAGCGGGTGGCTTCAACTATGCGGAGACGGCGGCGATGCATCTTCATGTTCCTGAGATTGACAAAGGCTTGGTACAACCTCCCCGTCAAAGAGAGTTCGGTGCTGTGTGGGCGGCTGCCTTTTCAGGGATGACTGAACTTGACCCAGAGTTGCCCGCGCACTTTATCAAATATGATCAACGACTAACACAGCTGGATAGAGTATTCATAAGTACGCCACCTTGGGTACTGATTCAATGGTCGATTGCTGCAACAGTTGCTTACCCGCCAGAAGAGATGTTCGCTGAAGGCATATCGGATCACTCTCTGGTGCAGATAAGCTTCGCCCCCAGGGATTTGAAGCCAGAGGAGGATCAGCCTGTGCCTGCCTTCATATGCAAGCAGCCAGAGTTCAAGTACTTCTTAGACCTGCTGATGAACCACTCGTTCATACACAGCTTGCAGGCGATCCCCGAGCGGGCGGAGTGCAATAGACTGCTGAGAGAGGCGGCCCGTCTGACGCGTGACAAGCTCGTGAGCATGCGTACGCCTCCGCTGGAGGCGAAGCTAGATCTTTTTCGGTCCATTGCACGCGCAGTTCATTTCAACGATGTCAGGCTTGCTCGCGCGTTGCTGGCGTCTGGCCCCATCCCATCTGAGATTTTGCCGATCTCTTCGGAGCAGGTTGTGTCTCTCGCGTGGCCCATGGACTTTCGTAGGAAATATGAAGCGCTGCAGCGGGAGATTTCTGAGGACAGAGTTCGCAGGTCGGAGACCCAGGCGAAAGACTCGCCCAGCTGGTCTGGGAAGAAGCGCTTGCGCGCTTATGCACGTGCGGAGAGGCGCAGGGGGGAACGAGGGGCTCCGAAGGGCAGGGCGCTTCCTCTCCAGGGCCTTCTCGCTCCTGACGGTTCGGTGGTTACCTCCTCCTCGGCCATGGTCAAGTCTCTCGGAACCATTGAGGCCCCGTCTTTGCGCCCCGCCCTGTTTCGCGAAGCCATCTCAAGACATATCTTGACAAGCACGTGAAGCGATTTGATTTTTCGGATGTGGTCCCGCCCGTTTTTTTTTTTTTTTTTTTTTTTTTTTTTTTTTTTTTTTTTTTTTTTTTTTTTTTTTTTTTTTTTTTTTTTTCTCTTCTTCTTCTTCTTCGATTGCCAGTGTAATCAAACGGGCTAAACCGACGGCCCCTGGGCCAGATGGACTCCCCTATGCTGCGTGGCAGCAGAGTCCGATATCGCAGGAAGTGCGTATGGGCTCCTGGTTGAGCTGCTGAGTGGGTATCCTCCCCCCACCTCTTTGAACGACCTCCTCCTGATTTTTGCCCCCGAGGGCAGACGGGGGCAGGGTGCGTCTTTTGTGCTATGCGAGCCACATAATACGAGACCCTTGGCGCTGAAGAACTCAGACGTGGAAATTTTGGCCTCGGCGCGCAATGAAAGGGTGAAGAGACAAGTTGCGCAGCAGGCTCACCCTGACCAGCGCGGATTTCTAGTGAAGAGAAACTTTTTAGATAATATAGCATTGCTCGGCACTTCTGCACGCATAGCCAGCATGCACCCAGATGCCAGCACTCGTCTCCCCTGTCTCCTCTTCCTCGACTTCGGTAGTGCCTTCCCCTCCCTCCTCCACTCTGTCCTCTGGGCAGTATTCGAGCGTTGTGGCTGCCCGTCAGGACCCCTTCAGTTTGCCCAAGCCACATCTGCCTTTGCGATGTCTCGGACGGCCGTTCTAGGACAGTTGTGGACATGTTGCACGATTATGTCTGGCGCGATGCAAGGAGACCCCGCCTCTGGAACACTGTGGGCCCTTGCGATGGATCCTGTCCTGAGGGACATGCGTTCCAGGCTTCGTAAACATCCAGGATGTGAAATCGGAGCATGCGCGGATGACATCGGTGCGACGGTTGCTGAGTTGCAGGCCCTCTCCAGCCTTTTTTTTTTTTTTTTTTTTTTTTTTAATATATTATATATATTTATATATATATATATTATATATATATATATATATATTATATATATATATATATAAGCGCCGCGGATTTCCTAGCTGGCCTCGCTCTCAAGATCCCCAAATGTCGCCTCGTCCCCGTCTCTGAGGCCTTCTCCTCCTCCCTCCAATTGAACGTCCAGGAGCGACTGGCCAAGCTAGTGCCGCGGTGGCGTTCGATCCCGATTGTGTATGCTGCCGAATATTTAGGGGTATGGTCTGGTCCTGCTGCAACGAAACAGGTGTGGGCGAGGGCGTTTCGGGAGTGGGTGGGGGTGGTGGGGAGCATCGCAGAGACCAGTGCGCCACCGTCGATGGCTTTGTACATGTACAATTCGCGTGCTGTTTCAAAATCCAGTTATCTGGCGCAGTTGAGCCCGCTACCCAGAGCCATAGCAAAGTGGGAGTCCTGGGCATTGCATAAGATATTGCATCTTCCGCCGTTCTCGATGCCGCTGGAGCAATTGCTTGCGTTGCGTCACTGGTCGAAGTTGAGGCCTCTGTCCATGCAAGCCCAGTCGGTGGCCGCGATGATTCGAACTGCCAGGTGCACGGTCACGAACTGGAGACCGCTCTGGTCCAAGCTCCAGAAGGTGGCTGAGTCGGCCCTCCAGATGACGATGTGGTTGGCTGATGTATGGTCGCCTTCGCACTGGCAGTCACCCCCGTGTGTCCAGGAGCTGGCGAGAGCGGATCGAGGGTTTTCTGGTGTGGCTTCCCTGAGGTCGGCGGTCGCGGTGGCCCTCGAAGCTCTCGACGAGGCGCAGCGGGTGGACCCACGTGCCCCTGTGCAGCGCACTCTCGCCAGATCCTTGGCCAGCTCTCTTTTTGTAGAAGATTTTGCTCCCATCATCTGGAGGCGCTTGGCCAAGTGGGCGTCTCGGACCCCATCCCGTCGGGCACGTGCGGGGGTGAGCTGGCCTGCGCTTCGTGAATGCTTGGCTAGCTTTCCCCCTGCGTGGCAAAGTTCGGTCATCAAAACTCCTGGTTGGTGGGTGGACGACGGAGCGGAGGATGACGCAGACCACTGCCGCTGCAAATTCGGATGCGCGGACGCTCTGGACGCGCAAGCTCATTATATGGCGTGCCCGTATCTCTGGGGGGCGGTGCTCTCAGTGTGGTGGCCCCAGGAGCCCATTGAAGTGTTCCTCGATCGTCGCCTCGGTCTCGCTCGAGAAATGTCGGAGCCACAGAGACTGAGAGCGCTCGAGCGGCTCATACTCGCGTTTTATTTATACAATTCGGTCCGTCGGTTCAATGACATCGACGAGGAGGTTTTACATCAATGTGCTCGAGCTGCGAGATCGCAGTTCCTGCAGCAAGCTGAGCCCTGTGAGGGCTAGAGTGGACGAACTCCTTCCGAGGCTACGTTTGAGGAGGAGGAGGAGGAGGAGGAGGAGGAGGAGGAGGAGGAGGAGGAGGAGGAGGAGGAGGAGGAGGAGGAGGAGGAGGAGGAGAAGCAGGCAGAGGGAGGTAGCCAGAGGAGGAGGGAGGAAAAAAAGGGAAATAGGAGGAGCAGGAGGGGGAGGAGGAGGAGGAGAAAGAGGAGGAGGAGGTGGTAGCTGGAAGAGGAAGGAGGTGGCGGAGGAGGACGAGGGACATAGCGGGATGATCAGGAGGATGAGGAGGAGGAAGGAGGGGAGGGAGGTGGGAAAATGGGAGGCCGTGCCGCCCCAGCTCTACCTTGGCCTGGATCCGTCTTCCTCTTCTGGGCGGGGCCGGGTCCGCCCCTCCCAGCTGGGGCGAGCCAGGGGGCGAGGGCCGGCGGGGGAGGGGGAGGCGGAGGCGGAGGAGGAGGAGGAGGAGGAGGAGGAGGAGGAGGAGGAGGAGGAGGAGGAGGAGGAGGAGGAGGAGGAGGAGGGGGGCGGAGGAGAGGAGGAGGGGGCGGAGGAGGAGGGGGAGGAGGATGAGGAGGAGGAGGAGGAGGAGGAGAAGGAGGAGGAGGAGGAGGAGGAGGAGGAGGAGGAGGAGGAGGGGGGAGGGAGGAGGGAGGAGGGAGGAGGGTGGGGGGCTTTCTAACAAGGCAGGGCCCCCCCCCCGGGCTTCTAATAGGCCTCCTTGGGAGCCTCCAGGCCCGTGCAAGAAGGCCCCCGCCTCCTAAGAAACACCCCGCCCTCTTAGAAGGCCGCCTTCCTCGCGCAATCCCCTTGTGCGCACCGCGAAATGTCAGAGGCCGACGGCCCCATAACTGGAGCATGACATTGCTAGGAACCAGTTGAATAATAGTGCGGAAGCAGTAACACGAGGACTACCATGAATCGTATAATGAAGAACATCACCATTCCTACTACTATGGTTTTCTTATTGCTGGTATTACTATTATTATTATCATCATTATTTTTTCGTATAATCACTGATACTGATGTTAACATAGTCACTACGCGCACTCAGAAAGAAGCACTGCATACTACAAAGAGCAGTTCAGAGCAGTAAGACAACACATGATCAACAACCATACTGCGCATACACATAATCCTTCCAACCAGACGACGCTACTAATCATACCATGAGTGACAGTTCTATTACTGGCACAATTAACGATGCTACGAATACTAGCAATCATGAAACTCTTAAGTCCTTCTACGAATACTAAGGCTAATAAGCATACTACGAATACTAAGAAGACTGACGAAACGAAGCATCAGACACATACAAATATCAATCCGAATGATACTAACAAGCATAATAATATTAGTAAGGACGCCAAGAACTCTAATACCTTTAATATCACGGGGAAGCGCATCGAGCATACGACGAATAATAATAGTCTGTTAATCATAAGGATAAGAGTGACAAGAAATAATGATGAGAGGTCGCTGGGCGCCTCCCACCGAAGTCGGGGACGGGTGCGCTCCTGCCCCCAGTGATCACGGCCCACAGTTCGAGCATAATGACAGTACTACTTCGTTACTGGGCGCCTTCAGCGACGAGAATCATCGCATCTGCCTCGGCTTACTTCTGTCAGTGGTGGGAGACTGCGGCGGCGGGTGTGTAGCGACCCCTGAGGACCGTATCTACCCAGCTGCTCTCCCCAGCAGCCCCCACCGGCCACGTACTGTGCGAGAAAGGCTCAAGAGTCCATGTTGACCTTGTAGGGCCCGTCGGGTCCGAGGTGATCAGAAGCGTGACCGCTTGCACGAGCCGCCCCCTTGCCACCTGCCAGCGATGGGCGGCGGTCCTGCGGGCACCCTCCGCGGCAGCCCACGAGGACGACCCGATCGTCGCGAGCAGCTCGAGTAGGCTGGCTTCTGTTCGCGCGAAGCTGGTCGGCTCGCCTGTCCGCGATCCGTCGCTGAGCGTGTGACCCTGCCTCTGGTCGCCTCCTCCTCCTCCTCCTCCTCCTCCTCCTCCTCCTCCTCCTCCTCCTCCTCCTCCTCCTCCTCCAGGGCCGCCCTCTCTTTTTCCACGTGCGCTCGCGTCCGCACCAGGCACGCCCTGCCGCTAGCGACTCCCGCGCCCGCGTCCGCTGACGCCGCTGCCGCAAAAGGTGCGCCTGCCTCCTGCGGCGGTCTCCCTGAGCGGAGCGCTCGGAGTCTGTGCATCAGCTGGGCCTCCGCGTGCGGGATCTCCGCGGGGTCTAGAGTGGCAACCCCGCGCAGGGAGGCCCTGGGGAGTGCGGGCCCCTGCCAGTGCAGTCGATATGCTGGCCGAGGAGGCTGGAGATGTGGCCCTTCCGGGGGCACATGGGCGCTGGCTGAAGCATCGGCTGATCTCCACCAGGTCGGGGATGCTGCGGTCAGCGATTTGGGAATTGCGCCGAGATCCAGGGCCCCAGAGGAGCCCCAGACCCGCATGCGACGCGCTCTCGCCTCTGCGAAGCGAACAGCGCCGACACCATAGGCATAACTAGGAGAGAGCGCGCTCGTGGCACAGTTCTCACTAAAAGGGGGGTCCCAGCTTGAAGCTCCCCCCCCCCTCCCTTCCTTCCGTGGGCATTTCGGAGCTAGGGGGCCCTAGCTAAAGGGGGCTAACCCCCTTTTTTTCTGGAGCCCAAGGTCAGCCCGGGTTCCCCTTTCAAAGGGAGGGGTGGGGCTTCGGAAGGTCCCCCCCCCTCCTTTTGTTTCGATTTTGTGTCAGGGGGGGCTTGGAAGCTACCCCCCCCCCCTCCTCTCCTTTTCGGGGCCCGGGGTAAGCCCAGGCTCCCCTTCCGAAAAGGGGGGGCTTCAGAAGCTATCCCCCCCTCCCCTCCTTCAGTTGGCTTTTCCAGCTGGCGGGCCCTGGCTGAAAGAGCGGCTTCTAAGCTACTTTTCTGCTTGGTTTTCGGCGCCCCGTTGGTTTTCGGCGTGCTTGCGGTTTTCGGCGTCTCTTTGGTTTTTGGCGCCTCTTTGGTTTTCAGCGCCCCTTTGGTTTTCGGTGCTCCTTTGGTTTTCGGCGCTCCTGTGGTTTTCGGCGCTTCTTTGATTTTCGGCGCCCCTTTTGGTTTTCTGCGCACCCTTTGGTTCTCGGCGCTTTGTTGGTTTTCGGCGCCCTCTTGGGTGCCGGTGCCCCTTTGGTTTTCGGCGCCCTCGTGGTTTTCGGCGCCCCTTTGATGTTCGGCGCCCTTGTGGTTTTCGGCACCGTTTTGGTTTTCGGTGCCCTTTGGTGTTTGGCGATCTTTTGGTTGTCGTCGCCATATCGGTTTTTGGCGTCCCTGTGGTTTTCGGCGTCCTTTTCATGTTCGGCGCGCCTTGGGTTTTTGGCGCCCTTGGGTTTTTGACGCTCTTTTGGTTATCGGCGCCCTTTTGATTTTTCGGCGCCATTTTGGTTTTCGCACCCTTTCGGTTTTTGGCGCCCTTTGGTTTTCGGCGCCCCTTTGGTTTCCGGCGGCCCTGTGGTTTCCGGCGCCCCAGTGGTTTTCGGCGCCCCTGCGGTTTTCGGCGCCCTTTTTGTTTTCGGTGCCCTGTCCGTCTTCGGATTTTTTGTCTTTTTCGACGCCACTTTGCTTGTTGGTGCCCTTCTGATTATCTGCGTCTATTTGGTTTTTCGGCGCCCTTTTGGTTTTCGGCGCATCGTTAGTTTCCGGCGCCCCGTTGGTATTCGACGCTCCTCTTGGTTTTCGGCGCCTTTGTGGTCTTCGGCGCAACTTTGGTTTTCGGCGCCCCCGTGGTTTTCGGCGCCTCTTTGGTTTTCGGTGTCCTTTTGGTTTTCGGCGCCCTTTCTGTTTCTGGCGCATCTTTGGTTTTCGGCACCCCTTTTTGTATTCGGCGTTTTTGGGTTTTTATCACATTTCTGGTTTTCTGCACCCCCTTGGTTTTCGGCGCCGTTTTGGTTTTCGGTCCCCTTTCGGTTTTCAGCGCTCCTTTGGTTCTCGGCGCCCTTGTGGTTTTCGGCGCCACTTTGGGTTTCGGCGCTCCTTGAGATTTCGGCATCGTTTTGGTTTTCTGTGCCGTATTGGTGTTTGGCGACCATTTGGTTGTCGGCGCCCTATCGGTGTTTGGCGCCCATTTGGTTTTCGGCGTCCTTTTCACGTTTGGCCACCCTTTGGTTTTCGGCACCCTTTTGGGTTTCATCGCTCTTTGGTTTGCGGCGGCCTTTTGGTTCGGCGCTGCTGTGGTTTTTGGGGCTCTTTTGGTTTTCGGCGCATCTTTGGTTTTCAGCAACCCTTTGGTTTTCGGAGCCATTTTTGGTTTCGGTGCCTCTTTGCTTTTGGGCGTTCTTTTGGTGTTCGGCGCCTTTTGGTTTTCGGCGCCCCTTTGCTTTTCGGCGTCTCTTTTGGTTTTAGGTGCTTCTTTTGTTTCTGGCTCCCTTTTGGTTGTCGGCACTTGTTGGTTTTCGACGCCCCTTTGGTTTTCGGCGCTTCTTTGGTTTTGGGGACTCCTATGGTTTTCGGCGCTCATTTTGGTTTTCGGCGCATCTTCGGTTTTCGGCGCCCTTTCGGTTTTCGACGCTCCTTCGGTTTTCGGCGGCGTGCCTTTGGTTGTCGCACCCTTTCGGTTTTCGGTGGCCCTTTGGTTTTCGGCGCTCAATTGGTTTTCAGCGCCACGTTGGTTTCCGACGGAACTTTTTTTCGGCGCTTCGTTGGTTTTGGGGGCTCCTGTGGTTTTCGGCGCTCATTTGAGTTTTCGGCGCACCTTCGGTTTTCGGCGCCCTTTCGGTTTGCGGCGCTCCTTCGGTTTTCGGCGGCGCGCCTTTGGTTTTCGCACCGTTTCGGTTTTCGGTGGTGGCCCTTTGGTTTTCGGCGCTCTGTTGGTTTTCGGCGCCACGTTGGTTTCCGACGACCCTTTTGTTTTCGGCGCTTCTTTGGTTTTGGGAGCTCCTGTGATTTCGGCGCTCATTCTGGTTTTCGGCGCACCTTCGGTTTTCGGCGCCCTTTCGGTTTTCGGCGCTCCTTCGGTTTTCGGCGGCGCACCTTTGGTTTTCGCATCCTTTCGGTTTTCGGTGGCCCTTTGGTTTTCGGCGCTCTGTTGGTTTTCGGCGCCCTTTTGGTCTTCGGCGTTCCCTCCTTTTGCAAAAAGGGGGGGGCTTCCAAGCCCCCCCCTCCGCCTCTAGCCAAAAAGGGGGGGAGGGGGGGGGCTTCCAACAGGGGAGGTTCAAGGGGAGGGGGGTAGTTAAGCTCCCCCCTTTTCTGGAAAGGGGGGGAGGGGGTGGGGGAGCTTCCGGAGCGCGAAAGGGGTGGGGAGCTCCCGAGGGGCGGTAACAAAAGGAGGGGGGGGGGCTTCTGGCAGGGGAGGTCCAGGGAGGGGGTAACTAAGTCCCCCCCCCTCCTTTTTGTAAAGGGAGGAGGGGGGGGTACCCTCCGGAGCGCGGGTCGCTGTCGACGGGAGCGGGAAGAAGGGAGGGGCGGAAAGGGGGGACTTCCGGCAGGGGAGGTCCAGGGGGGGGGGGGGCTAAAGGGGGAACTCCTTTCCCTCTGGGAGCGTGCCACGGGCGCGTTCTAGCATAACTGGGTATGTATGTACGTATGTATGTATGCATGCATGCATGCATGGAATGCATGTGCGTATGTATGTATGTATGTAGGTGTACTTATACACATATTGATATACATCTAAATAATTTATGTATATATTAGAGTATATGGTATATGTATATATACACATATTCAGTACGTCAAAATATGTGATTATCGCCGCCGCGCGTGGTCTGGGTGGGAGCGTTGGGCTCGGAGCTACCCGCCGTGCGCCGAGACCATTTCGCCCCGCCAGAGGCGAAGATGAAGATGACGATGACGATTAAGCTGAGGATAAGATGAAGATGATGCTGATGATGCTGATGATGCTCTTGCTGATGCTGATACTGCTGATGCTGCTGATGATGATGAAGGTGATGATGCTGATGATGTGACTGACGACGACAACAACGGTGATGATGATGGTGATGATGACACTCATGATGATACTGATGATGACGGCGACGATGATGATGCTGATGGTAACGATGGCGACGAGGATGATGACGAGGATGGGGATGATGATGGCAATGATGCTGGTTGATCATGACGGTTGTATGATAATGGCGATGATGGTTCTTATGGTGATGATGACGACGATGACGACGACGACAACTATGATGATGAGGAGGAGGAGGACGACAACGTCGACGATGACGAGGATGATGATAATCATGATGAGGATGACGACAACGACGCCGACAAAGTTATGATGATGAAGAGGAAGAAGATGATGCTGCTGATGATGATGGTGACGATAATGATGATGATGAGGAGGAAGAGGGGATTAGAAGATGGAGGATGCGATCGGAGGATGAGGAGGGCGAGGTGGTGGAGGAAGAGAAAGGATGATGATGAATATGACGCAGATGATGAATATGGTGATGGTGATGATCATGATGCTTGTAATGGTGATGGTGATGATGATGCTGCTGATGACGATGATGACGATGATGGAGCTGCTGATGATAATGATGATGATGATTCTGATGATGATGCTGATGATGATGATCATGATGATGATGACGATGATGATGACGACGATGATGATGCTGATGATGATGATGATGATCGTGATGCTGATGATGACGATGATGATGATGCTGATGATGATGATGATGGTGATGATGATTATGATCGGTGGTGGTGGTGGTGATGATGCTGCTGATGCTGATGCTAATGCTGACGATGATGATGCTGCTGATGATGATTACAATCATGATGATGATGATGACGATGATGATGATGACGATGCTGATGATGATGATGATGATGATGATGATGATGATGATGATGATGTGATGATGACGACGATGATGATGCTGGTAATGGCGATGGTGATGATGCTGCTGCTGATGATGATGATGATGATCATGATGATGATGACGACGATGATGACGATGATGATGATGATGATGATGGTGATGATGATGATGATGATGATGAGAATGATGATGATGATGATGATGATGATGATGATGATGATGATGATGATGATGATGATGATGATGATGATGATGATGATGATGATGATGATTATGATGATGATGATGATCATGATGATCATGATGATGATGATGGTGATGCTGAAGAGGCTGATGATGATGAGGAGGATGATGAGGATGATGAGGATGAGGAGGGTGTAGAGAGGGCGGAGGAGGAGGATCGAATATATAGGATGATGTCGGATTTTGAGGAGGGTGAGGGGGTGGATGAACATGATTCCCCAATCAGAGCTTGCCTCTGTAGGGGTCCTAGCGGATTCATATGGTTAGGTTAGGTGCGCTGCCGGTTTCGGCGGCACGCCCGGGTGCCCGGGTGCCCGGGTGCCCGGGTGAGGTGCGCCGCCGATTTCCGCGGCCATATATTCGGGTGCCTGGGTGCCCAGGTGCCCGGGTGCCCAGGTGCCCGAGTGCCCGGGTGCCCAGGTGCTTTATAGCCCTATAGCTCTGTAGCCTTATAGCCCTATAGCCCTATAGCCCCATAGCCCTATAGCCCTACAGCCCTACAGCCCTATAGCCCTATAGCCCTATAGCCCTATAGCCCTATAGCCCTATAGCCATATAGCCCCATAGCTCTATAGCCCTATAGCCCTATAGCCCTATAGCCCTATAGCCCTATAGCCATATAACCCTATAGCCCTATAGCCCTATAGCCCACAGCCCTAGCGCCCTATAGTCCCACAGCCCTATAGCCCTATAGCCCACAGCCCTAGCGCCCTATAGTCCCACAGCCCTATAGCCCTATAGCCCTATAACCCTATAACCCTATAGCCCCATAGCCCTATAGCCCTATAGCCTTATAGCCCTATAGCCCTATAGCCCTATAGCCCTATAGCCCATAGCCCTAAAGCCCTGTAGCTCCATCGCCCCATAACCACCAAAAAGATTATGATTGGGGCTTCTCTCCGGTATCATGTATGGATGATGATGAGGATGCTGATTGGAAAGGAGATAAAAGGGCATTCTAATTATGATGATGATGCCTCTGTTGCTCCTGATGTTGGTGGCATTGATGGTGATAGTGATGGTTGTGGTGTTGATGATGGCACTGATGATGATGATGATGATGATGATGGTAATGATGATGAAGAAGCTGATGATGATGATGATGATGATGATGATGTTGATGCTGATGCCGATGCTGATTAGATAGTGATGACGATGATGATGATGATGGTGGTGATGATGATGAGGAGGAGGAGGATGAGTAGGATGAGGAGGAGGGGATTCGAAAATGGAGAGTGGTATCGATGGATCAGCAGGGTGAGGTGGTGGATGAAAAGGGGGGATGGTGATGCTGATGATGATGATGCTGATGCTGATGCTGATGCTGCTGCTGCTCATGCTAATGAGGATGATGGTGGTGATGATGATGCTGGCGATGATGATGATGATGCTGATGATGATGATGATGATGATGATGATGATGATGATGATAATGCTGATGCTGATGCTGATGCTGATGCTGATGCTGATGCTGATGCTGATGCTGATGCTGCTGATGATGATGATAATGATGATGGTGATGATCTGATGATGATGCTGATGCTGCGGATGATGATGGTGGTGATGCTGCTGATGTTGATGATGATGATGCTGATGCTAGTGATGATGATGATGCTGATGATTTTGATGATGGTGATGAGGGTGCAGGTGATACTGTTGGTGATGATGACGGCCGTTGTGGTTGTAAGGATGATGCTGATGCTGGTCATGACTACTAGTATGATTATGGTAATGTTGGTGACGATGATCATGTGGGAGACAAGTGGTGTTTATGATGATTTTTATTGTGGCGGTGGTGGTAGGTGTGGTGGTGGTGATGGTTGTGGTGCTGGTGATGGTTATGGTGATGGTGGTGGTTGATGATGAGGCGGAGGATGATGATGAGGAGGAGGGGGATAATGATAATGATAAGGAGGATGGCGACGAGTATCTGATCTATGGAATAAAGATGAGGAGGGGGATGATCCGGATGACAATCATGATGATGCTGATGGTGATGACGAGGAGGAAGGTGAGAAGACGGAGGAGGAGGAGGTGGAGGAGGAGAGGAAGGAGAGGAAGAAGGGGGAGGAGGAGGAGGAGGAGGAGGAGGAGGAGGAGGAGGAGAAGGAGGAGAGGAAGGAGAGGAAGAAGGGGGAGGAGGAGGGGGGAAGGGCGGGCTCATCCTCGCAGTCGCCTTCAGCTGCCACTGTCCCCCGTCTGCGTCGCATGTCGTCGCCTACACTTCGAGTGGCAGCCGCCGCGCAGATCATATTCATTCGCATCCAGCAGCAGCAGCAGTAGCATCTTGCCCTTTCTCTGCAGGAGCTGCAGCTGGAACCGCACTCAACGCCGCCTCTGAGAGCTCGGCTGGGGCCCTAAGCGGTGCCGGACGTGAGCTGGGCACGCGGGTAGTCAATGCCGTAGGAATTTTCTCCGCAGCGGACTGTAAGCTAGAGGTTCGAGCCAGCTCGGAAGCGACAATTGGATGCTTCTGACGGTGGCAGGCAAAAGAAAGTGCTTGGTCGAGGACGCGTCGTGCGGATGGAGCGGGCTGGCGGACAAGTTGTGACGATACGCTGCCGCTTGTTTTGCAGGAAGTGCGAGTGGGCGCGCGCATTCAGCAGTTCTCATAAGCCCTGGTCTCTTCACGGCTGGCTCCAGAGACCCTCAACACCCAAAAGTTATCATCCCTTGGGGGGGCATCTTTTGCCAGTCAGTAGATCCGCCCCCGTTTGACTGTCGTTGGCTTCCGCTTACCTTCCGCCATTTTCGGCAGAGAAAGAAATGTCAAGATTTCGATCCTTCGA
>CAUYUJ010020892.1:32500-52245 GCA_963575745.1 Prorocentrum cordatum | reverse complement strand
CCGTCTTGGAGTTCTTTTGGGGGCTTTTTGGCCCGTCTTGAGGCCCTCTTGGGCCCGGAAAAGCCTCGTGAACCGTTCGTCCCGGCCGTGCTGCGCTCGTCCCGGCCGTACTGCGCTCGTCCCGTACCCCCCCCCTTCCAAATCGACCGGACCGGGCTCCCGGGGGAGGGGTCTGGGGAGGGGGAAGCATCTCACACGCCGATGATCCCCAAGGGGTCGGCGGATTTTTGACCAATGATTGTTGCTCCTTCTGGATTATTTTTGATGTTTTTTCGGTCGACTATGTCCACCTTCCGCCTGGAAGGTGGACAGAGGGGGGTGCTCTTCCGCCCCCCCGCCCGAACCCGCCTCAACGAGGTAGGGCAGGGGGCGGAAAGGCATCCAGGAGGCGGCCCCTCCCTTTACGGGCACTGCGCCTGAGGGGGCCGCGGGGGGGGAGCCTCGCCTCCCTTTTTTTTTTGCTTGAGAAGGTGCGCGCTCTGACCATAATTTCGAGGGGGGGATCCAGCCGCGGCGACGACGAGGACCCCGAGGCCGAAAAAATCGCCCACTCCTCTTGGGGATCTGGGGGGTCCCCTTGGGGCCCCAAGGCTGCCGGTAGAGGCCTCTCGGCCTTCTCCGCCGCCCCGCCGCCCACTAGAGGCCTCTCGGCCTTCTCCGCCGCCCACTAGAGGCCTCTCGGCCTTCTCCGCCGCCCACTAGAGGTCCTCGGCCTTCTCCGCCGCCCACTAGAAGCCTCTCGGCCTTCTCCGCCGCCCACTAGAGGCCTTTCGGCCCTTGCCGCCGCCCACTAGAGGCCTCTCGGCCTTCTCCGCCGCCCACAAGAGGCCTCTCGGTCTTCTCCGCCGCCCACTAGAGGCATCTTGGCTTTTTTCGGCCGCGCACTAGAGGCTTTTCGGCCTTTACAGCAGGAGGAAGAGGAGGAGGGGAAGGAGGAAGGAAAAAAAAAGAGGAGGAGGAGGAAAAGGAGGAGGGGAGAGGAGGAGGAGGAGGAGGAGAGAGGAGGAGGAAGAGGGAGGAGGAGTATTTTTGGCGCCTTTGGCGAAAGTTACTAGGCCTGCGTGGGCCGTCTTGGAGGCCTCTTGGGGGCGTCGTAGCGCGTCTGGAGGCCCTCTTGGGCCCGGAAAGCACTGGAACCGCTCGTCCCGGCAGTGCTGCGCTCGTCCCGGGCCCTCCGGCCCCCCTCCAAATCTCGCCCCGGCAGTGCTGCGCTCGTCCCGGGCCCTCCCGCCCCCCTCCAAATCGGCCCTCTTGGGCCGTTTTGAAGACCTCTTGGGCCGTCTTGGGGCCGTCCTGGGCCGTCTGGAGGCTGTCTTGGGGGCCTGTTGGGCCATCTTGGGGCTATCTTTGGGGCCTCGTCGCGCGTCTTGGAGCGTTGGGAAGCCGGAAAGGTGGAAAAGCCAAAAACGTCGAAGAACACTATGGAAAATCAACAATTGTAGACTCTTGGGGCCCTCTTGGGAGGCTTGTTTGGGACCTCGGGAGGCCGTCTTGGAGACCTCTTGGCCCGTCTTGGGGCCATCTTGGGCGTCTTGGAGGGGTCGTTTGGCGTCTCGGAGCCTTCGTGGGCCGTCTTGGAGGCTTTTTGGAGCCTTCTTGGCCTCTTGAGGCCCTCTTGAGCCCGGAAAAGCTCTGGAACCGCTCGTCCCGGCCGTGCTGCGCTCGTCCTGGCCCCCTCCCCCCCTCCAAATCGGCCCTCTTGGGCCGTCTTGAGGACCTCTTGGGCCGTCTTGGGGCCGTCCTGGGCCGTCTGGAGGCCGTCTTGGGGGCCTCTTGGGCCATCTTGGGGCTATCTTTGGGGCCTCTTCGCGCGTCTTGGAGCGTTGGGAAGCGGGAAAGGCGGAAAAGCAAAAAACATTGAAGAACACTATGGAAAATCAAAAAAATTAGACTCTTGGGGCCCTTTTGGGAGACTTGTTTGGGACCTCGGGGGCCGCCTTGGAGACCTCTTGGCCCGTCTTGGGGCCATTTTGGGCGTCTTGGAGGGGTCGTTTGGCGTCTCGGAGCCTGCGTGGGCCGTCTTGGAGGCCTCTTGGAGCCTTCTTGGCCCGTCTTGAGGCCCTCGTGGGCCCGGAAAAGCCCTGGAACCGCTCGTCCCGGCCGTGCTGCGCTCGTCCCGGCCCCCTCCCCCCCTCCAAATCGGCCCTCTTGGGCCGTCTTGGTGACCTCTTGGGCCGTCTTGGGCCGTCTGGAGGCCGTCTTGGGGGACTCTTGGGCCATCTTGGGGGTATATTTGGGGCCTCTTTGCCTGTTTTGGAGCGTCGGGAAGCCGGAAAGGCGGAAAAGCAAAAAACATCGAAAAACACTGTGGAAAATCAGCAATTTTAACTCTTTGGGCCCTCTTGGGAAGCTCATTTGGGACCTCAGGGCTGTCTTGGAGACCTCTTGGCCCGTCTTGGGGCCATCGTGGGCGTCTTGGAGCGGTCGTTTGGCGTCTCGGAGCCTTCGTGGGCCGTCTTGGAAGCCTCTTGGGGGCTTCGTGGCCCGTCTTGAGGCCCTCGTGGGCCAGGAAAAGCCCCGTGGATCGCTCGTCCCGGACCCCCCCCCCTCCAAATCGGCCCTCTTGGGCCGTCTTGGGGACCTCTTGGGCCGTCTTGGGGCCGTCTTGGGCCGTCTGGAGGCCGTCTTGGGGGACTATTGGGCCATCTTGGGGCTATCTTTGGGGCCTCTTCGCGCGTCTTGGAGCGTCGGGAAGCCAGAAAGGCGGAAAAGCAAAAAACATCGAAAAACACTCTGGAAAATCAGCAATTTTAGACTCTTTGGGCCTTCTTGGGAAGCTCATTTAGGACCTCAAGGCCGTTTTGGAGACCTCTTGGCCCGTCTTGGGGCCATCGTGGGCGTCTTGGAGCGGTCGTTTGGCGTCTCGGAGCCTTCGTGAGCCGTCTTGGAAGCCTCTTGGGGGCTTCGTGGCCCGTCTTGAGGCCCTCTTGGGCCAGGAAAAGCCTCGTGGATCGCTCGTCCCGGACCCCTCCCCACCTCCAAATCGGCTCACTTGGGCCGTCTTGGGGACCTCTTGGGCCGTCTTGGGGCCGTCTTGGGCTGTCTGGAGGCCGTCTTGGGGGACTCTTGGGCCATCTTGGGGCTATCTTTGGGGCCTCTTCGCGCGTCTTGGAGCGTCGGGAAGCCGGAAAGGCGGAAAAGGAAAACACATCGAAAAACACTCTGGAAAATCAGCAATGTTAGACTCTTTGGGCCTTCTTGGGAAGCTCATTTGGGACCTCAAGGCCGTCTTGGAGACCTCTTGGCCCGTCTTGGGGCCATCGTGGGCGTCTTGGAGCGGTCGTTTGGCGTCTCGGAGCCTTCGTGGGCCGTCTTGGAAGCCTCTTGGGGGCTTCGTGGCCCGTCTTGAGGCCCTCTTGGGCCAGGAAAAGCCCGTGGATCGCTCGTCCCGGACCCCTCCCCCCCTCCAAATCGGCCCTCTTGGGCCGTCTTGGGGACCTCTTGGGCCGTCTTGGGGCCGTCTTGGGCCGTCTGGAGGCCGTCTTGGGGGAGTCTTGGGCCATCTTGGGGCTATCTTTGGGGCCTCTTCGCGCGTCTTGGAGCGTCGGGAAGCCGGAAAGGCGGAAAAAGGAAAAAACATCGAAAAACACTCTGGAAAATCAGCAATTTTAGACTCTTTGGGCCTTCTTGGGAAGCTCATTTGGGACCTCAAGGCCGTCTTGGAGACCTCTTGGACCGTCTTGGGGCCATCGTGGGCGTCTTGGAGCGGTCGTTTGGCGTCTCGGAGCCTTCGTGGGCCGTCTTGGAAGCCTCTTGGGGGCTTCGTGGCCCGTCTTGAGGCCCTCTTGGGCCAGGAAAAGCTCCGTGGATCGCTCGTCCCGGACCCCCCCCACCTTCAAATCGGCCCTCTTGGGCCGTCTTGGGGACCTCTTGGGCCGTCTTGGGGCCGTCTTGGGCCGTCTGGAGGCCATCTTGGGGGACTCTTGGGCCATCTTGGGGCTATCTTTGGGGCCTCGTCGCGCGTCTTGGAGCGTCGGGAAGCCGGAAAGGCGGAACAGGAAAAAACATCGAAAAACATTCTGGAAAATCAGCAATTTTAGACTCTTTGGGCCCTCTTGGGAAGCTCATTTGGGACCTCAAGCCGTCTTGGAGACCTCTTGGCCCGTCTTGGGGCCATCGTGGGCGTCTTGGAGCGGTCGTTTGGCGTCTCGGAGCCTTCGTGGGCCGTCTTGGAAGCCTCTTGGGGGCTTCGTGGCCCGTCTTGAGGCCCTCTTGGGCCAGGAAAAGCCCCGTGGATCGCTCGTCCCGGACCCCCCCCCCCCCCTCCAAATCGACCGGACCAGGCTCCCGGGGGAGGGGTTTGGGGAGGGGGAAGCATCTCACACGCCGATGATCCCCAAGGGGTCGGCGGATTAGTAGTGGTGGTGGTGGTGGTGGTGGTGGTGGTGGTGTGGTGGTGGGGTGGTTTGTGGTAGTGGTGGTGGTGGTGGTGGATTGTGGTGGTGGTGGTGGCGCTGGTGGTGGTGATGGTGGCGGCAGTGGTGTGGTAGTTTGTGTGGCGGGTTGTGCTGGTGGTGGTGGTGGTGGTGGTGGGTGGTGTTGTGGTGGTTGTTGTGGTGGTGCGTTTTGGTGGTGGTGGTGGTGGTGGTGGTGGTGGTGGTGGTGGTGGTGTTGGTGGTGTAGTGGTTTGTGGTAATGGTGGTGGTTGTGGCGGTGGTGGTGGATTGTGCTGGTTGTGGTGGTGGTGGTGGCGGTGGTGGTGGTAGTGTGGTGGTTCGTTGTGGTGGTGAGGCCTTCGGGTCTTCCCGCCACCGTGGTCTGGCTTTGGGTCAGGTGGTGGTGGTGGTGGTGGTGGTGGTGGTGGTGGTGGGCTGTGGTGGTAGTGGTGTGGTGGTTGTTGTGGCGGTTGTGGTGGTGGTGGTGTGGTGGTTGATGGTGGTGGTGATGGTGGTGGTGGTTGTTGTGGTGGTGTATATTGCAATTTGTGTTTCCCCTCTGCGGCCTCTGTGCCCTCTCTGGTCATCGTCGCTGCGTTCATGCCATCGGCGGTGCTGGCCGCCGCCAGCGCCGGCGCCGGCGTCAAGGGGGGGGGATTTGACCCCCCCCCCTCCCGGGAGGGGGGGTGGGTGGGAGGGGGAGGGGTCAGGGGGGAGCGGAGTCCCCCTGGTTCTGATCGACGGCGCCGACTGTTGGGGGGGGGCCCACCCCGGTTCGAAACGCTCCGCCGAATGTTCCCAAGGCAAGTGCCCGTGAAACGCGCTCTCTCATATATACACGTATATGTATTTGAATGTGGGAACGTAGTTACAAGTAAGCCATGCGTATAAGTACAGACGTTTGTAATTACATGAATACTCTGCGCATGCACACGCGTGACCTTCAGCATGCGTACATTCATGCAGTCCCAGTGATTGACTTTCGTCGGCGAGACTGATGTTAGTCCCTGAGACTGGCCTTGGTCCCTAGAGACTGATCTTAGTCCCTGAGCCTGGCGTTGGACCCTAGAGGCTGGAGACAGGTCCCGGGTGGCACTGTTTTGGTCCCCGTGTCACATCGACGCGGCGCGGGGACCAGAACGAAGTCCCCGAGGACCTCTGGGATGATCATCCTCATTATCATCAGGACCACCACCATCATCACCACCATCATCATCATCATCATCATCATCATCATCACCGTAATCATCCTCATCCTCATCGTAGTCATCGTCATCACCATCATCGTCATCAGTCTCATCATAAACAACACCATCAGCATCATCACCATCATCATAATCATTTGTATCATCAACACTATCATCAGCATGATTATCCTCCCTCCTCTTCTTTGTTCTTCGTCTATTCCTTCTCTTCCCTGCTCCTCCTCGCCCTTTCTTCCATCCCTCTCCAGTCTAACCCCCTGCTACCAAGCATCAGCCGAAAACCTTCGATAATCTGGCGAAGAAGAGGAGGAGCAGGAGCAGGAGCAGAAGTGGGAGGCACCAGGGGGAGGAGGAGGAGGAGGAGGAGGAGGAGGAGGAGGAGGAGGAGGAGGATGTTCCAGGAGGAGGATGAGCAGAAGGAGGACAAGTAGGAGGAGAAGGAAGAGGAGGAGGAGGAGGAGCAGGAGGAGGAGAAGGATGAGGAGCAAGAACAGGAGCAAACGTGGGAGGAGCCAGGAGGAGGAGGATGCCAGGAGGAGGAGGATGTGCCAGGAGGAGGATAAGCAGAAGGAGGAGGAGGAGGAGGAGGAGAAGGAGGAGGAGGAACAGGAGGAGGAACAGGAGGAGGAACAGGTGGAGGAGAAGGAGGAGGAGGAGGAGGAGGAGGAGGACGAACGCCGACGACGACGTCGCCCACATCCTCGCAACGGATGGAGCAGGCCGGAGGCCGTCGCTCCTCGGCACCCCACTGGGCGCCCGCTCGGGGCGCGTGTGGCGTGGACGACGACGACGGCGACGACGACGAACCGACGACGTCGCTGGATCGACGACGACAACGACAACGGCGGCGACGACATCGACGACGACAGCGACTACGACCAGGGCGACGACGACGACATGCGCAGGGGGGCCCAGCGGCGAGCTCGCCGCCCGACGATCTCGACGGCGACGACGCCGACGACGACATCGACGACGACGGCGGCGACGATGTCGACGACGACGACGACGACGACGACGAGGGCGACGACGACGACGACGACGACGACGACGACGACGACGGCGGCGGCGACGACGTCGACGACGACGGCAACGACGAGGGCGACGACGACGACGACGACGACGGCGACCAGGGCGACGGCCACGACGCGCGAAGGGGGGGGGGCCCCGAGCGGCGAGAGCGCGCCGCCCACCCTGCAGCGCTTCGCTCGGGAGGGGGAAAAAAAACAGACGCAATGACTCGTCGATCCCCCAGAAGATATGGGAAAATATATAGGGAAATATCTGGGAAGTGGGGGGGGAGACAAAAACCCAGAAAATATAGGAAATATTGGAGAATATGGGAAGTGAGGGGGAAGACAAGAGCCCAGAAAATATGGGAAGATATGGGAAAATATGGGGAATCCTGGTATTTGTGTCTACTTATTTGTGTGTCCCAGGACCCCTTCACTCGCCGCCTTCTCGCCAGGCCTTCCGCCACTTCACGGTCCAGAACTCGGCGCACCGCATGCAGAAGGTGGCGGCCCATCGCCCAGCCGCCTCTGCCCTCTCTCTCTCTCTTTCTCTCTCTCTCTCTCTCTCTCTCCTTTGTGTATTATCTCTCTCTCTCTCTCTCGCTCCCCTGCGCAGGGGAGCTCCCCTGTATTACCTCTCTCACTTTTGTGTATTATCTCTTTCTTTTGTCTATTATCTCTCTCTCTCTCTGTATATTTACCTTTCTATTCCGCTCTTCTTCCTCGCTGCTCTCTCTCTCTCTCTCTGTCTCCCTCTGTTATGGCGTCATGTTATATTTATACAGTATACGGTCACGTCCACATATTCATACATACGCACATATCTCTATACGTACGTGTGTATGTATGTATGTATGTATGTATGTATGTATGTATGTATGTATACATGTATGTATGTATGTATGTATGTATGTATGTAATTGGCTGAAGGGGGCGCAAACGGTCCCCATGTCAGAAAACCACAGTGCGGATCAAGTTCGAGACGAACTGATTTAGAAAGTGCAAGTTCAAAGCTGCGAGAATCTTGGAATGGGGAGAACGTTTGGATGAAATTCGGCGGCGAATCTGTTCCACATATCCAGAGCGCGTGTGAACTTTTGTGAACTCCCGAATTGGTTTCGACCTCTTTCCGAATGTTCAGTTTACTTGTTTCGAATTCCAAGCTGAAAAGCTTAGTTCGAACTTCTTGTTTGAGCTTGTTTGTCTGCCTTTCTCCAGCTTCGAACCATTTGAACAGTTTCCGGCTTCCCCCTGAACTTTCGAAATTGTTTCGAACTCTTGCTTTCCTTGGCTTCCGAACTCGAGTTTTAACCTTCCCCCCGCCCGAACCCAAGCCCTAACTTCAATTGTTTTCCAGGAGAGCTCATATCTTCCCTCATCAGCCAATTACATTTATATGTATATGTATACGTATGTACGTACGTACATATGTATGTATGTATGTATGTGTATGTGTATGCATGTCTGTATGTTTGTATGTCTGTGTGTACGTATGTTTGTATGTGTATACAAACATGTCCACGCATATTCACATGTGTGTACGTCCATATGTGTATCAGGTGTGTACATGCTGTTGTTTGTTGTTTCTCTCTCTCTCTCTCTCCCTCTCTTCCTCTCTCTCTCTCTCTGTATATGTCAATCCTCCCTCTCTCTCCTGTCTCTCCCTTTTTGTTGTTTTCTTTCTCTCTCTCTTTCTATCTGCCTCTCTCTTTCTCTCGTCTGTGTCTCCTCCCCTGTCGCTCTTTTTTTGTTCTCTCTCTCTCTCTCTTTCCTTTTTGTCCTATTCGCTGCATTTTTATATGCGTACAACCTATATGCGTATATCTATATATATATGATATACATGCAAACTCGGACTCACGAGGGTGAAGCGAAGTTGGGCTCCCACCGCTCCCTCCGCATTTTCCCGGCGCGCGCGGGCGCCCTGCAGCACGCCCGGCGCCGCCCCGGGGTCGAGAGCCGGGGGGCCGCTCGTCCCGCCCGCCCGCGCCCCGTGTGCTGCACCTCGGGCGGTGGCGCCGCGCTGCGCCTCCGGCCCTCGGCTTCCCGCCCTGGGTCACCGCGCTGGGGGCCGGGGGGCGGCCCCCGAGAGTCGTGGCGTGGCCAATGTTCGTCGTCGTCGTCGTCGTCTTCGTCGTCGTCGTCGCGAGGCGCGGAGGAGGAGGAGGAGGAGGAGGAGGAGGAGGAGGACGGAATGGAGGAGGAGGAGGAGGAGGAGGAGGAGGAGGAGGAGGAGGAGGAGGAGGAGGAAGGCCCAAATTTACAGTCGATTTCCAGTGGGGGGGGCCACTGTTCACCACCCACCAAGCCACCCCAACTAGGGGGCCAGATGCGAACCCTGCCCCTGCCCCCCACGATCTCCGAGGGGGAGGGTGGGGTTCACTTCGCTCGCGAGCTTCCGAACGAAGCGAACCCCACCCTCCCCCTCAGAAATCGTGGGGGGTAGGGGTAGGGTTCGCATGCGGTCCCCTACCCAACCCAACCCGAAGGCTCAAATTTACAGTCGATTTCCAGTGGGGGGGGTGTCGGGAAACATCGAAAAAGCACATGTGGAACCCTTACCCCCCCTCCCGAAATTCGGGTCTTCGGGTTGGGTTGGGGTTGTGCGGTAGGTAGTCAATTGTAAACGACAGAAAGGAGGATGGTCAGGGGGAGAGCTAACGCACCTCTTCCTGCATGTTTGCAAGCTGGGGGGGGGGACGTCCTCCCTCAAATAATGGACTCCTCGGATCCGTGGCGCTGGGGGTCCCCTGGACGCCTCTGCAGAAGTCTCTCCGGGCTTTCTGGAGCTCCTGGAAGCCCCTGCTGGGACTGGTCAACAGGCCCAAGTCGGTCAGGAGGGCGGCCGACTGGCCCTCCGAGGGCCCCGACAGGCCGCAGACACCTACGACACGCCCGAACACGACACAAAGAAGACCCCCAAGAGGCCTTCTGAACGCAAAGTTGCAGAGTTTTCCTATGTTTTTTTGTACGATGTTGAAATCCTCTGTTATTCCAAATTCCGGGCGTCCGCGACCGCCCAGCAGGCCCGAATATCGCCTCAAAACTACCTGACAGAGGTTGTGGACAGTCTAAGAGAGCCCCACGACGGCCCAACAGGGCCCCAAGATGGCCCGAACGGAGCCCCATGACGGCCCAAGATGGCCCCAAGACGCCACCCGAAGCATTCCGAATCGTGACCCAGCCGTTCAGCCAGATTGCGGTTGGAGGCAGGGTGGCCCAAGGACGCCCCCAGAGGCCCCAGAAAGCGCCCAGGAGGCCTCCAGAAGGGCCCAAGAAGCTCTCAATTTTTCGTGAGGCCACCAAGAGGCTCTCCAAGGAAGAGGCTCCGTAAAAAGAGCTCAGGCGGATGGGGGAGAATTCGCAGGGTAGGGCGAGAGTTAGGAAGAGGAAAAGGACACATGAGGGACACAATAGTCATATTAGTAGAACGACGATGTCGGAAAAGGAAAGTATCGCTAACATTTACGTGTGACCTTCCTGCCTTTGGCCCGCATGCCAAATTTCAAGGACCACGGTGCATGGAGCAAGCGCCAATGCAGTATCTAGAACATGTTGATTGTAATATGCATATATGCACCCCTCTATTCTCTCTCTCTCTCTCGTCTGCCCCTCTGGCTCTCTTGTCCCTGCTGCCATCTCTCTTCCTCCACACATCTCTTTTCGTCCCCCACCCCATCCCCTTTCTCTTTCGTTCTACCGCCGGGGCCCCGCTTGGATAGTCCCACTCGTCGCCTTCGGATCAGAGCACCTCGCCGTAACAGTTCTGTTCTGGGCTTGGCCGGATCCGCCAGACTGGCTCGGGTGCAGGAAACAACCCAGGGGGACGCAGGGGTTGCTGGGCCTCAGCGGCGACGCCTCAGAGCACCCTGGCGGGTCAGGTCGGACTGGCCGTGGCGTGCGAGTCGTCCCGGCCCGACGGCGCAGGAGATGCGTCGGACTGGCCCGAAGCGCCTGGGAGAGAACTGCCACAGCGGGGTGGTCTCGGCCCGACGGCACCGTCGGAGAGCGACCTGGTTGCACAGGTATGGCCAGTCATGGCGGGTTCTCCTGGCGGGGTGCTCTCCACTGGGCCAGGGCGCCATGCCGTGGATTCGGATGTGGCGCTCAGGATGAGCCTTTGTAGCAGGGCATCTTTGCATGCCTCGCTTCTGGGCACTATTCGCACGTTTTCTGTTTCCTCGGTGTACCTTGACATTTTGGCTCGTTTCAAGCGCCCCGCATCCTTATATTTGACCCTCGCGGCTGACTTTGACTGTGCGTCGACGGGGGGATCTGAGCCTGGCTGGGTGTGTCCACCCTAATTGGCCAGGCATTCTGGATGCGACGACGCCGTGCTGGAGTGCCAGCGGTCGCCCAGGCGCTGAGAAGTACCATGGCAGGGCATTGTAAACACGACGGCGACGTCCTGAAATAGCCCAGCTGGCCCCAGGTGGGATGATCCCCGGTCGACGTCTTTGTCCAGGGATGCCTTGGCGGGGGGCAGATCGAACCATCTTGGGCGTCTGGGGGGACCTTGGCAGGGCACTCCAGGCACGTCGGCGCCATTTGCGAGCACCCCATCGGGATGGCTTGGATTGGCCAAGGCGTCGGTGCCTTGACGGGGCACTGGGGCCGCAGGAGTACTCCGCTTGTGCTTGGACCAGTCAAGCTGCCGCGCCCCCGTACGAGGTGAACAGGGCCCGTCTAGGCGTGCCCCGTTAGCGAATCGGTGTAAATCGGTAGGTGTTGACAGAGCGGAGCGGGGTAGCGCAAAGCAGAGCGGAACGATCAGCACAGCACAGAGCAACGCAAGGCAACACATTGCAAAGCAAGGTAGAACATCGCCTCGCCAACAAAAGAGCGGCGCCACGATCGGATGCGTCAGTGCGTGTGGGGAAGTAGAAACGAGTGGCATTTGCATGAGAGGTTCAGTTGTCTACAGGCTCACGTGTTCGCTAGGTTTGTTGTAAGTATTGCTTTATTCTGACTGCTGCGAACAGATGTTTGCCAGCGTGAACCCCGAACAGTGGGTTCTTGCACTCTGGACGTGTGCTCTCTGTATGGTGTAGGCTGTGGGGTGCAACCCATGCGGGGCAACACGTGGAGTGCAATTGCTTTTTTACAAACGAGTTGACACATTCATGCTCTTGTAAACATCCCACCTACCCATCCGCAACTTGGTTTGCAAAACCCATACGGTGGCGATTGCGGTGAGTACTTTGCGTCGGTTGTTGTATCTCTGCTGCCGCGCCAACCCAAGCACGCGCGCGCAGCGGCCAGCTAGTTGGGCGCGACCGACGCGACCGCGGTGGCGCTGACCGCTGGGCATATCCCAGCGGGCATGTCAGTGCGAGACGGCCACTCGGGCGTGCGCGGTATCATGGCAACGTTGTCCACAGTGGAGCCCCCCGTGGGGGAAGTCACGACCCCTGGGACACCCCCTGGGACCCGCTACCCCCCCCTTGCGACCCCCCCCCCCGCTCCCCAGCTAGGGAAGGGTTTGAAAAGGAAGGGGCGTGCCGTCGAATCAGTCACGGTTTTGTTCGTTATTTGATTTCCGTCTGCCTGGGTCGCTTGAGGAGAGGGCCGAGGGAAAGGGGTGGGGGCAGCTACGGCAACGACGATGACGACGACGACGACGACGACGACGACGACGACGACGACGACGACGACGACGACGACGACGACGACTCAAACAGAAAAACGTTTCACACGCGCCGACAGGGTCGGCGGATTTATGGCCGAATCCGCGCGTGACTTCTTCCAATCTTCCTGTTGACATCCCGCTGACCCACCCGCGCTTTGTTGGCAAAACCCCACTGGGCGTCGACGATGACGATGGCGATGATGGCGTTCACGACAAAAGTGGGATGATGCTGGCAGTAAAGATGGTGATGGTGATGAAATCGATGGCGATGATAAGGAGACTGGCAATGGCCATGCCAGCATGTGGTTGGCAAATGATGGACCCCCCCGGGGCTGATGAATACACCTCGAGGGGCGCGAAACATTTTTTTATCGTTCGCGCCAGGGCTCGGAGACTTCGGGGAACCACCGCGCCGCGGATGATGGCAAACGGCACGAACGAGGAAGAAGAGGACGAGGAGGAAAAGGAGGAGGACGACGACGACGAAGGGCCCATTCCTCGACGCACGGTCGCTTTCGGCGCCAGCAGACGCTAGGAAAATCAGCTAATTGCGCGAGCTGGTTCGCTCCCCCCCCCCTCCCGTTGCTACACCCCCCCCCTCTCGCCCGGCCCGCCGTGCCAGCGGGCCAACAATCCAGCCGGCTTGTCCTAGGTTTGGGCCAGGCAAAAGGTAATTTTCTTGCGCGTTCGAAACGGGCACGGAATGCGTGAACACCGACAGCAGTTTTGCATCCTGCGGATGTTGCCGCGGACGATAACAGTTCGATGCAACAAGTTCCCTGCCCAGCAGCGGCCGCTGTCGGTGTCGGATAACATTCACTTGTGGACGTCATGCCCATTTGTTCCACGTTCCTTTTTGGCACGCCGAGTTTCGCTCTGGGCCTGGCTGGCTCGCCTGTTTGGGTTCGCTGCGGGGCGCCGCGGTGGACGCGTGTCCTGCGGGAAATTGGCCATGGCAGGTCTTTCCCGCTTTCGGCCCCCCCAGGCTCCCGGCG
Source organism: Prorocentrum cordatum (assembly GCA_963575745.1). Lineage (NCBI taxonomy): Eukaryota > Dinophyceae > Prorocentrales > Prorocentraceae > Prorocentrum > Prorocentrum cordatum. Next base: position 39,030 of record CAUYUJ010020892.1, on the reverse strand, counting down.
GGCCCCGAGGCAGCCGAAAAACGATCGAGCTGGTCTCGGCGGGAGCTCCCGTGTTTTGGGCCCGGTTGCTTCAAAGCCCGTTTCCATCGCGGCGACGGAAGCTCCGTTCGATTGCGACACAAGGAGACAACGCGGCGGTGGCGGCGCCGATGGCCCCTGCCTCTGCCGCCCTTGCCTCCCGACCCCGCCCCACTCCCCGAGTCAGTGTTGCTCCTGTCGCTTTCTCGCTGGCGGCCGGGCGTCGGCGCCAACCGCCAGCGCCGACGCGCTGTGTTTCAATTTGGCGGGCGCCACCCCGCGATTCGCCTGAACGGGGGAACCTTGTTCGTCGCGCGATCCCCATTGACGTGTTAATCACAAACTGATACTAACGTTGGCGATGATGATGGTGGCTGTGCTGGTGAGGATGAAGAAGACATGCGCGCGCAGACAGTCAACAAGGGAGGCGACATCGACGATGACGGCGGTGGCGGTGGTGGTGGCGGTGGCGGTGGCGGTGGCAGTGGCGGTGGCGGTGCGGGTCACGATGATGATGATGCTGCTGATGATGATGCGGATGATGATGATCATGATGATGATGATGATGATGATGATGATGATGATGATGATGATGATGATGACGGTGATGCTGCTGATGATGATGGTGTTGCTGGTGATGGTGATGGTGGTGATAATGATGGTGATGATGATGGTGATGATGATGACGGCGCCGGTGGTGGCTTCGATGGCCATGGCAATGACGACAATGGCAATGATGATGCTGAAAATGATATCATATGATATGTATATAATGTGATGATTACAGCGATGATCAGGAAGTTCGCACACAGGAGTGCGTAAGTCTTGGCTTCCTTTCGTTTTGAATTTCTATCGGGTTGGAGCATGTGGAAAATCAATGGTTTGGGGATGATTTCGACGTGAACGCACAGATAAGCCCGCGCGGCCCGCATTAATTTGTTTTGAAGAGCTGGCGGTCGCGCGGTGTTTGTTGAACGTTTTCGGCATGCGCGCGGGTGTGGCGCGCGCGCGGAGTCTGGCAAATTCCCCCCAAAAAGGCGTTTGCACCAACAGTTGTTTTAATTGGCGCTCGTGGGCGCCCCGTGCGCTGGGGGGGGGTTGCCAGGGTTGCGCCACGCTGCCGCCCGTGCGACCTCGTGGGCACTCGTGGGCGCCCCGGTGCGTGGGTGGGGGTGGCTGCCGAGGGGTTGCGCCACGTTGCCGCCCGTGCGACCTCGTGGGCGCTCGTGGGCGCCCCGGTGCGTGGGTGGGGGTGGCTGCCGAAGTCGCGCCACGTTGCCGCCCGTGTGACCTCGTGGGCGCTCGTGGGCGCAACGTGCGCAGAGCTTACGCCACACAGCTTTCACCACGCAGTTGGAGCGACCTCACCTGTGCCATATGGCTTGCACCGCGTAGCTTGCCCCCATATATTGAAGATTGCGTAGCGCTAACCTCGGGCTCACATTACTTAGCTGACACGACAAAGACTGCACAACGCCGCGCAGCTTTCAGTTCCATATCCCACAGCTCACAGCACATAGTTTTCACCGCATGGCTTATGCCACACAGCTTGCTACCACATAGCCTACACAGCATAGTTGTCACCTCCACAGGACAATCACTCCTCGTTTGGGTCCCAGGTTGGCTAACATTGTTGCAACACGTATGTTGCATGGTAGCGTTTGAGCAGATCTGTCTTGATGTTGATCGACATCATTGTGTTCAGCGGTTGTCCCGCTGGCTTTTCTGTTGCAATTGACTGTGGGGAAACACTTCTGAGATCAACGCATGTGCACCGCATGGCATTTGTTGCAGGTGGTGCGGGTGAGAGGTCGATACCTGGACTGCTTGGGATGGTATTCCTCGCAATTCGCAATGAAAGGGCGCGCAGAATAAATTTCAAAACATAGCATGCGGGGGGGCAACAACCCCAGCTTCGGGGTGGGAGTACTGTTTTGTTTTGAAAGATGTGCGTGGTGCCAGCTTTGCGGGGGGCACTCATGCAGTGGGAGCTATGGGGTGCAGGCTGCATGGTGCAATATATGGATCGCAAGATGCGTGGTGCACCTTATGTGGTGCAGGCTACCTGGCCGCCAATTGTCGTCGTTCACAAAGAGACAGTCTGGACCAAGTCTAACTGAAGGATTCTTGGGAACACTGTCTTCATCATCACAGCATTGGAATACCACCCGGTGAAGAATCTCAAGTAGAAGTCCTTAACAGCAAAACCTAACCAGCGAATCTCGAACTAAGCCGCCGACTGCGGTCATGAGTACACAGGAAACTTTGGTTCGCGCTCTTCGCGGAGCCATGCAACGAAGCTGTCCTGAGAAAACTCGACTGGTGTCACCGAGGATGCACCTGCACTCTGCCCAGTACAAGTCATGAAAAATTCTAGACGCTTCGCGTATCCCCACCAGCCCGTCCAGAAACGACGCCCAGGCGAGTAGAGGGTCGTCCTGAGGGGCTTTTCGGCGTCTTGGGTGCCTCGGGGGGGCCTCTGTGGGCCGTTCGGGATCCTCTTTGGGGCCTCCTGAGGGCCTCTTGGGGCCTCTTGGGGCCATCTTGGGGCCTTTGGGGGCCTCCTGGGCGCTTCTTGGGGCCATCTTTGCCCCTTGGGTGCCTCTGGGGGGTCTCTTGGGGCCTCTTGGGGATCTCTTGGGGGCCTCCTGGGGGCCTCTTGGGGGGCCTCTTGGGGCCATCTTGGCGCCATCCTGCGGCCTCTTGGGGCATCCTGGGGGCCTCTTGCGGCCATCGTGGAGGAAATCGGCCAAGGAAGTAGGGTTCCTTAATTAGAGCCCCCCCCCAGGAGCTCCAAACATCGCTTCCTGGACCCCTCTTGGATCGCTCTTGGAGCGCTCGTGGCCGCTCTTGGAGCCATCCTGAGGCTCTCTTGGGCCCTTCTTGGAGCTATCTTGAGCCATCTTGGAGCCATCTTGACGCCTCGGATGTGCATCGCAAGCGAAAAAGTGAGAACACCAAAAACATTGATTTTCCTCAGGGCTTTGAAGCATTTTGGCCTCTTGGATGCATCCTAATGATGCTCTTGTGGGCACTTGGAACCGTCTTGGAGAGTTCTTGGAACGTCTTGGAACATCATGGGGACCATCTTGAGGCATCTTGCGCTATCTTGAGCCATCTTGGAGGGTATCTTGGGCTCCCTGAGGCCCTCTTGGAGCCGTCTTGGGCCATCTTGGGCGCTCCAACGCGCCGCGGAACCCTCTGTCCAGGTCAGTGGGGAGGGGGTAGGGGGAGGGGTAAACCCCTCCCCGAAGGGGAAGAAGGAGGGGTGGAAGAGGAAACGCTCTAAACCACCGACGCCCAGAGGGCTGGTGGGATTACAGGCCAACCCTTTCATGCGCTGGCTCCGGGCCGCAGTCGGCTTCGGATAAGGTATTGAGGTGGAGGGGAGAACCATAATGGAGGATGACGATTAATAAATGACCGGGGGTCGTGTTCACGCGGCGGCGCCCGGGATGACGATTAGAAAAAACCGGCCGCGGGCTGGAAAACTATTTGTTTAATCGTTCTCCTCCAGTCAGAAAATTGTGCAGAAATAGCAGAACACTATTTTTTAAATTGTTCTCTCCCATGTTTTTAATTAATCGTCATCCCGCATTAAGGGGGTCCAGGAGGCGAGCGAGAAAAAGGATCCTGGCACTGAGGCGGAGTGAGTCTCGGAAGCAGAAGGCCGCGCGATGGTCCCGAGGCGCAGTCCAGCAGGTCGCCAAGACAGTCGAAAAGCGCTCAGAGTGTGAGTCGCAGTACAGTGGTTACTGTCAGTGTCACTGGGGCTTCTAAAGCTCCGAAGGGCGGCGACTCAAGCGAGTTGTCGGTTCCGTCCACCCCCTCAGCGCAGGCTACGAGAAAGATGGCGCGCTCCGGTGAGGCTTCCGCCGCCGGCTCTCGCGCGAGGCGGGTTTCGGAGGCGGCGCGGCATCGGTCAGCAGGAGGCGGAGGCGCAACTCCTCGGACGTTTCGGAAGCGGAAGTCTCCGCGCCAACTGGCTCGTCCGAGGTTCTGTCGAGGAGAAGACGGGGGGAAAGATCTGCAGACGCCGAGGCCAGACGCAGGCCTGCGGACGCCGAGGCCAGCGGTCACGACTTCGTTGCCGGAAAGGCAATCAGCCAGAGATCTGAGATTTCTTTTCATGGAGAAGCTGCCAGAAGACGAGGCGATCTCCAGAGCGATTCAGGCTCGAGTGTGCCTGTGGCTGCTGTGCATCAACGTCTCGGATCCAACGAGAGCGGAACAAACGGTGTCGGGGTTCCGTCTTGACGTCTACAGTCGAGGCGCTGAAGAAGGAACCCTTTTCGTTGGGGAGGGGCTCGGTGTTCCTTGATTGTTTCACAGCTTGCCTCAGGTTTTCCTTATGTCTTCGATGGGAAATCGAAGTTTAACTTGTGGAACAAAAAGGGGCCTCGTTCCTTATTTAGGGTTCCTTAGGTCAGCGCCCCGACTGTACGAGATGCGGCAGCTGCTTTTTTAGCGGCCGAAAGTTTAAGGGCCGAAGCCTGCCCCCCGCATACCGCCAGCGATCGCGCACGGGGCGGCCACGGGGCAGCCACAATGGCGGGCACCGAGGGGCAACCACCCGAGAAAGCACCCGCCGTGGCACGAGGCGGCCACGAGGTGGGCGCCGGGGGGAAACCCGCGAACACCAGCCATCGCACGGGACGGCCAGTGGGCAAAAAACAAATAAAAGGCTGGCCAGTTTTCTCACACCGAAGTGGGAGCCCCCAGTGCAAGCACTCTTTGGGGAGCAAGGAGATTCGGAACAGTGGTTGGGTCGTACTTCCAGTGTGCTTCTTCTGAGGTGAATTCGGAGTCCCTTGGTCTGCAGCCCAGTCTCCGAGTTGCACTGGGCCATCACGGCTCGGCTGCTGGCTTTCGAAGCTGTTGGTCCAAGCCGGTTGCAGGTTGGCGCAGTCTTCGTTGTGGTGCCAAATCTGGGAAGTCCGTAGCGCCAGCCGCAGAGAGCGATGCGGTATACAGGTGCCCTCTTGCTGTTTCTCTTTGCTCGCCCGCGTTGCGCAGGATCCACACGGTACACCTCGGAGCACAGGTCTGGATCCGATTCCGAAGCTGGGGTCAGTGGTGACAGATCCAGCGAGGAGTGGAAGTGGTGCAACCCTTGGTCCGAGGAAAGCACTCGCACGTACCACTTCCAGTCGGTGGAGGAGGACGGCGACCCCACGGCCATCGCGTTCGTGCGCGACAAGAACAATGCGAGGCTGCACTTTTACAAACATACAGAATGGACCGCGAAGTACGAGAGGTATTACGTTCGGGTGAGCACTGAACCAGTGAAGAAATACCGGTCTCAATGGCAGCCCGCCGTCCCTTTGGGCTCCAAGCGGCCTTATGAGCTTGCCACTGTGTATCTGTCAGCGCAGCATTTGGACTACGTGCGGTGCGTGCCTGTGTCCACTCCTGATGGGGCCAAGTCGTGCCTGTTGGAGATCAAGAGCCAGGGCGTGAAGAACGAGTTCTTTGGGGGCATGTATTATTCACGTTTCGCGTATCCCCACCAGCCCATTCAGAAGCCCTGCCCACGAGAGCTGACGGGAAAAGGAGCGAGGGGACACATCTAGGGAAAGCGAGCAACCAGGATGAACCGAAAGATCTCTGGGAGCAAGGGGGTGGCCTTGGAAGGCCTCTTTGGGCCATCCCTAGGGGCCGCGTGGGGGTGAGGGGAAGAGGAGGACGAGAAGGAGGAGGAGGTCGATCAAAAGATGGGGGGTCCTCGATTTCGGCTCCTTCCCAGGAGCCCTCAAAATCGCCACTTGGAGCTCTCCTGGGGCTCTTTGGGAGGGTATTGGAGCTCTCTTGGGACTCTTTTAGGGGTCTTGGGGCCCTCTTGGGGCTCTCTTGGGGCCCTCTTGGGAGCCCTGGAAGGCCTCTTGGGGCCATCTTGAAGGCCATCGATCAAAGGAGAAGATGGGATAACGTTCAGCCCCCCTCCCAAAGAGGCCAAAATGGAGCCAGAACCTTACTACAACCAATGATCTTGGCTTCCTCGCCGAGGCCGTTTTGGACGCCCTGACACCTCGCGGAACCCCCCAAAAAAGTCCAAGGGAGGGGTAAGGGGAGGGGTCAAGACTCCCTCCCCGCCCGCAAGCCGTCTCGCTCACTCCCACCCGCCCTCCCAACACATACTTAGCACCCGAGTCTGGCCCGAGCCTCAGCATATTCCGCAGTCGTCTTTGGATGGGCAGCTATTGCCGCCGCCGCCGCCGCCGCCGCCTTCGCCGACGCCGCCGCCGCCGCCTCCGCCGCGCCCCCGCCGCCGCCGCCGCCGCGCCGCCGCCGCCGCCGCCGCCGCCGCCGCCGCCGCCGCCGCCGCCGCCGCCGCCCCCCCCCCGCTGCCAAATCGCCGCCGCCGCAGCCGCAGCCCCCGCAGCCGCTGCCGCCACTGCCACCGCCGCCGCCGCCACCGCCGCCTCCGCCGCCACAGCCGCCGCCGCCGCCGCCGCCCCCGCCGCCGCCGCCGCCGCCACCGACGCCGCCGTCGCCGCAGCCGCCGCAGCCGC
>CAUYUJ010020892.1:0-25000 GCA_963575745.1 Prorocentrum cordatum | reverse complement strand
GTTTGGTCAGGACTCGGATGCAAAGGGGGACTCGACCCACAACGCTATAGAGCACAATCGCGGCATGGCACATCGCAATTCAGCACGGCGCAGCACAGCACACACTTCGGCACGGTACATCAAGATCGATACTCTCAGCATTGCATTCTGGCATGTTCCTTGGCACGTTGCGTGGGGCGTCCCTTGTCGAGTCCCCCTGGCACGTCGCGTGGCGCGTCCCCTGGCACATCCCGTGACACATCCATTGGCACGTTTCGTAGCGCGTCCGGCACGTCCCGCGGTGCGACCCCATGTCACGTCCCCTGGAACGTCGCCTGGCGCGTCCCTTGGGACGTTTCGCGGCGCGTCCTCCTGGCATATCCCCCTGTCAATTAGCTCTGGGGCAGCTACTATGTGTTCAGGCAGCTCGAGCTTAAAATCCAGATCAGTTCGGTCAGGACTCGGATGCAAAGGAAGACTCGATCCACAACGCTATAGAGCACAATCGCGGCATGGCACATCGCAATTCAGCACGGCGCTGCACAGCACAGCCCTTAGCACGGTGCATCAAGATCGATACACTCCGCATTGCATTTGCCCGTCACCCAATCAGGTGTCTTTGAAAACGTTGCCATGCGCTACATTTCTATATTCCTTTCCGGGTTCGTGGGTCGATCATGTTTTTGTTGGGGTGGTTTCCAGCGCAACCACGAAACTCCTGAGCGTGAGCTTCAGCCGGCGCCGAGGCGAGAGTGCCAATGCGACTTCAGGGTGTCTAACAACAACAATGGAGCAAAAATCAAAGCTCAGCAGCAATCATTTTCGCATCATGCGCCATGCTTCGACATGCCACATGCATCCATCACAATACCATTCCCTCTTGCGGGAACTAGGAGGATAAGGAAGGAAGAGGAGGAGGAGGAGGAGGGAAGGAGGAGGAGGAGGAGGAGGAGGAGGAGGAGGAAGGAGGAGGAGGAGGGGAGGAGGAGGAGGAGGAGGAGGAGGAGGAGGAGGAGGAGGAGGAGGAGGAGGAGGAAGGGGGAGGACGAGGAGGAGGAGGAGGAGGAGGAGGAGGAGGAGGAAGAAGAGGAGGAAAAGGGGGGCCGGTGTTCCCACACCCTGATCTCCCGCTCGAGGAGGTCGAGCCGACGCCTCTCCCGAAGCAGATTCCCATTTTCATCGGGAGGGAAAAGAAAAAACCACAGACACAATTAATCGTCTATTACCCCGGAAAATATGGGAAATATGGCAAGTGGGGGGAAGACGAAAACCCAGAAAATATGGGAAAAGATGGGGAATCCTGTTATTTGTGTGTATTTATTTCTGTGTCCCAGGGCCCCTTCATTTCAGCTCGCGCGACAAGAAACGGCGTGTTTGTGGGGAGCGGTGGGAACTCCAAACGCGAAGGGTTCGAGCCCGCAGGAGGGGGGCAATCTGCAGGAACAGCCGTGAGGCACCAGCGATTCGAGCCCCAGTCGCAGGGAACGTATGCGTAAAGCGAAGCGCTCGAGGCCCAGGAGAGGGGCAAGCTGAATCTCCAGGAGCGCACGTAGAGCCACAAACGGCAGAGGGAAACAATTCGTGAGCACCCCCCCGTGCCCCCCAAGCTCAGGGTTGGCACGCGCGGGGGAGACTGCGGTCGAGGTGCAGCTCCTCAGACCCGCCGCCAACTCTGAACACTGGGGGGAGGGGGAGGCGTGCACAGATGAACGTGGCATGAGTGCTCGCTATTTTTCCGAGGCCTGTATGCCCACGATTGCACACTCCGCGCGCTCCCTGGGGGGGGGGGGGGGGGCGGGCCATCGATCGGGGGGGGCGACGCGCCCCCCCCAGACCTCATCCGGCAATCGAAACCTCGAGGAGGAAGAGGGGGAGGAGGAAGAGGCGTTCGCAGATGAGTGTGCCATGAGTGTTCGCTGTTTTTTTTTCCGAGGCCTGGAGTGTAGGGTTCGCCAGTGGTCGCAGGTCTGCGAACAAGCATGGGGGAAGCGGGCCCTGCGGGAAACGAGTCCTGGGCCCCTCCCTCCTCCCCCTCCCCCTCCCCCTCCTCCTCCTCCTCCTCCTCCTCCTCCTCCTCCTCCTCCTCCTCCTCCTCCTCCTCCTCCTCCTCCTCCTGAATGTGGCACGAGTGTTCGCTGTTTTTTTTCCGAGGCCTGAGCTGTTCGGGCCCCAGGAGAGGGGCGGCGACGCCTGTGGGGGCGAAGCCCTCGAGGGCGAAGCCTGCGGGGGGCCGAGAGGCGCTGCCACCCGAATACATACCCCTCGGTCGTTGAAGGTTGGTATTTTTCTTGGCGTCGCTCGGAGGTGTGCATTTTCCCGGAAAGGGCATAAGCCCAGGGTTCTCTTTTAGATGGTTTCCCCCCGGGTTTGACGGGAAGAGGGCCGGCGAATTTCTTTTGCGATAAATAACGAGTGGGAAGAGGGCCGGCGAATTAAAATTTGAGGATGTCCCTAGCGAAACGCTTGTTTTTCAGAATTTGTTGAGGATGTCTCGAGCGAGACGCTGGTTTTGCAGAGTTGGGGATGTCTCGAGCGAAACGCTTGGTTTCAGAATTTGTTGAGGATGTCTCGAGCGACACGCTGGTTTTGCAGAGCCGACCGCGACACGGAAAAGCGCTCCTCGCGCAGGAATTCCGAGGATGTCTCGCGCGTGCCGCGTCCCGCGCGCGGGTATTTGGATTTCTTGGGATTTTGACAGGATGTCTCGAGCGAAACGCTTGTTTTTCATAATTTGTTGAGGATGTCTCGAGCGAAACGCTGGTTTTGCAAAATTGGAGGATGTCTCGAGCGGTGGCCTCGTGGGGGGCCAGAATTCAAAGGATGTCTCAGGCGAAATGCTTGTTTTCACGTCCCGCTCGCAGGAATTCCGAGGATGTCTCGCGCGTGCAGCGTCCCGCGCGTAGGAATTCAGATGATTTTGACAGGATGTCTCGAGCGAAACGCTTGTCCCCAGCACGTTCCGTAGCGCGTCCCCTTGGCAGGTCCCGCGATGCGTCCCCATGGCACGTCCCTTGGCACGTCGCTTGGCGCGTCCCTTGAGACGTTCTGCGTCGCGTCCTCCTGGCATGTTCCCCTGTCCATTAGCTCTGGGGCAGCTACTATGTGTTCAGGCAGCTCGAGCTTAAGATCCAGATCAGTTCGGTCAGGACTCGGATGCAAAGGAGGACTCGATCCACGAGGCTATAGAGCACAATCGCGCCATGGCACATCGCAATTCAGCACGGCGCAGCACAGCACTGATTTCGGCACGGTACATCAAGGTCGATGCACTCAGCATTGCAACTTGGCACGTTCCTTGGCACGTTCCGTGGGGCGTCCTTTGGCGAGTCCCCCTGGCACGTCGCGTCGCGCGTCCCCTGGCACATCCCGTGGCACATCCATTGGCACGTTCCGTAGCGCGTCCCCTTGGCACGTCCCGCGGTGCGACCCCATGGCACGTCCCCTGGCACGTCGCCTGGCGCATCCCTTGGGACGTTTCGCGGCGCGTCCTCCTGGCATGTTCCCCTGTCCATTAGCTCTGGGGCAGCTACTATGTGTTCAGGCAGCTCGAGCTTAAGATCCAGATCAGTTCGGTCAGGACTCGGATGCAAAGGAGGACTCGATCCACGAGGCTATAGAGCACAGTCGCGCCATGGCACATCGCAATTCAGCACGGCGCAGCACAGCACAGCCCTCGGCAGGGTACATCAAGATCGATACCTTCAGTATTGCATTTGCCCGTCACCCAATCAGGTGTCTTTGAAAACGCTGCCATGTGTTACAGTTCTACATTCCTTTCCGGGTTCGTGGGTCGATCATGTTTTTCCTTCGGCGAGGGCCATCGAGGAAGGAGCATCTTTGATCATCTGGCAGAAAAAACCACGCACGAGACCGACAAAAGACATAGGGAATGGACGTCCGGGCGATGGCCAGTTTATGATTCCCATATTTCAGTCTACTTTAAGCGCCCTCCTACTTCAATGATCGAGTGGCTTCCCCTCTTCCCTCCTCTCCAGGGGGCGGGCGGAGACCCAATCTGCTTCCAACGCCTTCCTACTTCATGTTTCTACCCACTTCTTCCGACCGGTGGGTACCCCAACACGGGAAAAGTGTCTCCTGGGGCATCTTGGGAACTCCTGGGACCTCCTGGGGGCGGGGGGGCCGAGAAGCGCTCCCCGAGCACATCTAGTTATCCCAATGCATAAAAGCGTGTCCTGGGGCCTCCTGGGCCCTTCTGGGGCGGGAGGGCCGAAAAACGCTCCCCGAACACGCATCCCGTAATACAGAGAAATGCTTCCTGGGGCCCCATGGGAGGGGACAGGTCGAAGAGCGCTCCCCGAACACCTATCCGAATACAGAAAATGGCTGCTGGGCCTCCGGGGGGCGGGAGCGCAGAAAGCTTGCCCCCGAGCAGATATCCCTGGAGGTCCTGGGGCCTCCTGGGGCTTCTGCAAATACACGCCGGTCGTCGAAAGTAGGTATTTTTTTGGACTCCCAGACCCCAATCTACTTCAAGCGCCTTCCTACTTCAAGAATCGACATGCTTTTGCTGTGTTTGGTTATTCTCAGGGAGGGCCAGAACCCAATCCACCATATCCGCCTTTCTACTTCATGTTTTTACCTACTTCCGACCGACGTGTATCCCTGGAGGTCCTGGGGCCTTCTGGGGCTTTTGCAAATTGCGGCGAGACTGGTCTGACGGATTCCCCTACGCTGCTAAGTTGCGAGGAAGTCCGACGCGAAACGGCCGTTCCGGCATCCGCGAGTAGCAGCAACAACATTTTGAAGGACCCCCTTGTGGCGCTAACTCGCTAAGAAGTTTCGAGCGAAAAGGCAGTGCCGGCACCCGCGAGTAGCGGCAGTCTATTTCTGAAGGACACCCTTGGAATGCTAAATTCTAAGGAACGGCATCCGCTTTCCTGAGGCTCGGGCCCTCTCTGGCCAGTGCCTCTCGGAGTAAGTTGTGAGGATGTATCGAGCGGGAGCGCTGTTGTTATTGGGGGGCCGGTTTGGGCGGAACCCCGAAACGTTCGAGCGTGAGCCTCGATTTCAAAGGAAACGTAGACAGCGCCGAGGCGAGAGCACCAAAGCTCCTGGAGGGGGTCCAACAATAAGAATTTTTAAGTACTTGATATTCAACAATAGTCCGCACTGCGAAACTCCACTTCAGCCACGCGCCCAGGGACAGTGAATGACCGTTCGGCCCCTTCATTTTGGTATACAGAGAGAGATGGGTAACTGGAGACAGGGAGGGAGAGGGAGAGGGAGAGGGAGAGAGAGAGGGAGAAGGGGGGATCAAGCTAGGTGCGCAAGCGTCGCATCTGACGTCCTAACCCTCCCTCCCATCCCTTACCACGGCGTAGATCTGCTCTCTATTCGCACAGTCGGATGTCGAGCACTGCGTATCCTAGCATTGCAGCAGAAGGCATGGCATCGCACAGCGGAACACAATATAGCATTGCATTGCATGCTATGGCATGGCGCTGGGAATGAGGGCAGCGCTGCAGCGGGAACACGATTCAGGACGAGCAGAAGCGCGGAGATAAGGCCAGCGTGGCAGCGGGAGCACGATTCTGAACGAGCAGAAGCGCAGAAACGAGGCCAGCGCTGCAGCGGGAGCACGATGCGGAACGCGCAGAAGCACCAACATGAGGCCAGCGCTGCAGCGGTAACAACATTTTGGAAGAACCGAGAAGGTTCGGATTGGAAAAACACATGCGAGAATCCAACTCGCAGGCATCCCATGCGTAAAAATCAATACGCGAAGGGGGGCGCGCTCCCTCATAGGGGTCTTCGAGGGCGGGAGGAGAGTAGTATTCGTATTGAGTAAATGTCGAGAGAGAAAGAGAGAGGAAGAGAGAGAGAGAGAGAGATAGAAAGAGAGAAAGAGAGAAAGAGAGAAAGAGAGACAGAGACAGAGATAGAGACAGAAAGAGAGAGAGAGAGAGAGACAAGGAGAGACGGAGCTTATTGGGCCGGCCAGGGGAAGCCCAATCGCTGATCTCCAAACGTTTCTGCGTATGCCGTCGGGTTGGGGAGATCATGAGCTGAGTGGATTGTGAGAAGACTAGCGTGCCCGCCGAGCTTTGCAGAAATATTGTTTTTCCGAGGCAGCCACCCTCGGAGCCTCAGTGGGTGGGCAAGGCGACGGCTCATGATATTACTTACTGTTGCTCTTCTGAAGCCAGTAGAGTGCTTGGGTCCGCAACTCCATCTCCGAGTAGCATTGCGCATTCACGCTTCGCGCCTTCATAGCTGTTGACTCAAGCCGATTGCGCTCCAGCGAATCCTTGTGTGGTGTTGTCAAACCTAGAGAGTCCGTAGCGCCGGTCCCTGAGAGCGATGCGGCGTACAAGTGCCCTCTTGCTCCTGTTCGCTGATAACCTTGGTTGCGGTGAATCCGCACGGCTGTCCTCCGAATATGACTCTGCATCGCGTTCCGACGCGGCGGTCAGTCTTGCCAGAGACAGTGGGGAGTGGAAGATGTGCAACCCTTGGTCTAGTGAAGACACTCGCATGTATTACTTCCAGTCCGTGGAGGAGGACGGCGATCCCACGGCCATCTCGTTCTTGCGCGACAAAAATGATCCGACACTGTATTTTTACAAGCACACAGAGTGGACCGCGAAGTACGAGAGGTATTACGTTGGGGCTGGCAGCGACGGATTCGCGAAGAAGTACCGGTCTCAATGGCAGCCTGCCGTCCCTTTGGGCGCTAAGAAGCCGCATGAAGTCGCGACTATACATTTGGGAGCACAGTCTTTGGAGTACGTTCGGTGCGTTCCCGTGTCCACCCCAGATGGGTCCAAGTCCTGTCTGCTCGAGATTAAGAGCCAGGGCGTGAAGAACGAGTTCTTTGGGGGCATGTTCTTCCCCGACTCCCTGGCCAGGCAGGCGCTCCGACACTTCAAGAACGGCAAAGCTGGTCAGTCGCTTCTGGCTCCAATTCCCAATTGCACCACGCAGAGTTTCTACGTCAACGTTCAAAAGGGCAAGGAGCAAGAGACCAGTTGCCAATTGCGCGTCGCCGCAACCGTTGAAGCCGCTTTTCAGGATAGCAGCTTTGACTCCAGCGACTGGAAGTTCAACGATGGCCGGAACGTGAAAGTCTATGCAAGCATGGGCGGCGGGTTTATGATCGGCATGGTCGCAGGAGGTCCTATCGGCGCGCTGATAGGGGCAGGGATCACCGGCGCCACGGTGGGAGTGGGAGCTTTATACAAGTACCTCATGGGGCAGAAAGACATTGCTCTGAGCGCGAGCGAGAAGATCTTCGAGAAGCTCCGCTGCATGAGCATGTTCTCTACGTGCGGCAACGGCGCGCTGGTGCCGAAAGGGAAGCCGTGCCCATTGTTCTGAGTGCGGCGCCTGCGCGGCAGATTCGAAGAAACTACAGTAGAAACCGGGAGTAAGGATGGCCAACCTTCCCAAGGGTACCCCTGCATCTTTGCCTCTTCGATCCGTCCTCAGCCCTTTTCGAAGGCCAGACCCTCTCATTATAGATGGAGTGCAGTATCCCCAAACAGGGTTTTTAGACCCACTGCGGTTTCCAAGGTCGAGTGCGTGCCCGTCCAGTGCGGGCTGGCATGGCATGTTAAAACATGCCTCCTCCTCCTCCTCCTCCTCCTCCTCCTCGTCCTCCTCCACCTCCTCTTCATCCCGAACGGCATCTCGGAGCCCAGAGTTGCGAGGATGTCTCCAGCGTAACGGGCTGGACCACCTCGCGCGCGGCATTTCGGACCCCAGAGTTGCGACGATGTCTCGGGCGAAACGTGCTGCGAGGAAGTCTCAGGCGAAACGGGCCGGACCACCTCGAGCGCGGCGTCTCAGAGCTCCGAGTTGCGGGGGCCTCCTGGGGCCTCCTGGGACCTCCTGGTGACCTCCTGGGGCTTCCTCCTGGGCCTCCTGTGGCCTCCTGGACCCCACCTGGGGCTTCCTGAAGCCTCTTGGGGCTCCCAGGGGGGGATATCTAACATGTGGCCGTCGGGGCCCCCCAAAATGTGGGGGGGGGGGCACAAGAGCAGGAAAAATCAACGAATCGGCACCGGATGTGTATTAACTTGACACGTTCTGATAGGGGGCCTCCTGGGCCTCCTGGGAGCCTCCTGGGAATCTCCTGGGGACCCCTGGGGCCTGTCCTGGGCGTCCTGCGGCCTCCTGAAGCTCTCTGGGGCCTCCTGGGGCTCCCAGGGTCCCAGGGGGGATATGTAACATGTGGTCGTCTGGGCTCCAGACTGGACCACCTCTTGCGCGGCATCTGGGAGCTCAGAGTTGCGAGAATGTCTTGTGCGAAACGGGCCGTACCGCCTTGCGTACGGCATCTCAGAGCTCAGAGTTGCGAGGATGTCTCAGGCGAGATGGGCCGGACCACCTCGCGCAGGGCATCTCGGAGCCCAGAGTTGCGAGGATGTCTCCAGCGTAACGGGCTGGACCACCTCTTGCGCGGCATCTGGGAGCTCAGAGTTGCGAGAATGTCTTGTGCGAAACAGGCCTCTCAGAGCTCAGAGTTGCAAGGATGTCTCAGGCGAGACGGGCCAGACCACCTCGCGCAGGGCATCTCAGAGCTCAGAAGTTCGAGGATGTCTCAGGCGGGCTCCCAGGGTCCCAGGGAGGATATGTAACATATGGTCTTCTGGGCTCCAGACTGGACCACCTCTTGCGCGGCATCTGGGAGCTCAGAGTTGCGAGAATGTCTTATGCGAAACGGGCCGGACCACCTTACGCGCGGCATCTCAGAGCTCAGAGTTGCGAGGATGTCTCAGTCGAGACGGGCCGGACCACCTCGCGCAGGGCATCTCAGGGCTCAGAAGTTCGAGGATGTCTCAGGCGAAACGGGCTGGACTACCTCTCGCGCGGCATCTCCGAGGTCAGAGTTTCGAGGATGTCTCAAGCGAAACGGGCCGGACCACCTCGCGCAAGGCATCTCAGAGCTCAGAGTTTCGAGGATGTCTCAGGCGAAACGGCCCGGACTACCTCTCGCACGGCACCTCGGGGCTCAGAGTTTCGAGGATGTCTCAAGCGAAACGGCCTGGACCACCTCTCGCGCGGCGTCCCGGAGCGCAACTTTTCGAGGATGTCTCAGGCGAAACCCGCCAATCCCGGCCAACTCAGAAACGAGAGTTGTGAGGATGTCTTAAGCGAAACGGCCCGGACCATCAATTTTTTGTGAGGATGTCTCTGCTCCGATTTCCTTCGGCCGGAGTTAGCTTTTATCACAACAGCACCCCGTTCAGCAAGCTGTTTGGGGAACAAAAATCTTCGGCATGCGCGTCCAAGGCCCTTGCATCCTCATCACGCATCTTTGCTATCATTTTTAATTGCGCAGTGCCGTTTTTAGTACATGCTCCGCCGCGGATCATGTATTAAACATGCAGGGATTTAGTATTAAAAGCAACGGTGAGTTCATGCATAAGTTTATTCATAAATCAGTCATGTATGAAAAATCATATCTTTTCCTTAAATAAAACCATATGTAGGCTGTAGGCTGGCGAAGAGCCCGGCCCGAAGAGAATTTGCGTGATGCGCACTGCGTACTCTTTTCTTCGCGTGCTGGGCGCCGCGCCGCGCGGGCGGTGCGGACAGGGGCCTGCGGCGCGGGCGGGCAGGGGTGCGCTGAGTCCCCTTCCGGGGCACGCTCCGCGCGAGAGGGGGGTGCCGAATCGGGCGGAGCACCCGCGCGGACCCGCGCACCTGGTGCCGCAGGTGGAGCTTGCTGCCGGGCACGATCCGTGCGCCTCCACCTGGCATCGCTCGGACGCTTCGGCGAGGACCATCGAGGAGCATCCTTGACCACTTGGCGAAAAAACCGCGCACGAAACCGAAAAAAACACAGGGAATGGACGTCCGAGCGATGGCGAGCTCCATGGGCGGCGGGCGCCATGCGTTGACTTTAGGCTCGGGAAGGCTCGGGTCAGGGAACCATAATCATGACAGAAGGGGACGCCCGCGCGCGCTCGCAGGGACTGCGCGCATCAGAGCGCGCAATTGGATCGTGCGAGCAAAGCGCGTTGGCGACAGCGGTTGCTGTTGGTTTGTTTCTTGCTTGTGTGCTGCTTGATGGCCGGGCAGCGCGGAGAGCTCTTCATCGAAGAGTTCTTAGATTGGAGGGTCGATTCCTCCGAGCGCGAGTCCCTTTCTGCGCTCGTGCAGAGAGAGGGACTGGAGTCGGCTGGCGATTTAGCGCATTTGTTTTGCTCGACGGACGAGGCGGAGCAGTGTGGAGTGCCCACGGCCTGGGCCGTGGCTCGGGACGTGGCGCGGGTGACGCCGTGGCTGGTGCCCGCGCATGGCATTTGCGCGGAGGGGCGATTTGGCGGCGCGGCGGCGGCCGCCGCGCCCGCCGTGAGCGCGGGGGCCGCGGCGGGGAAAGGGCGTGGGCCTACCGCCGCGCGCCGCGGTCGGCCGAGACGCTGTGCCGCAGTGGCGACGGAGGCGGCAGAGCGTGAGGGGCGCGTTCAGCTGGCGGTCAGCGCAGTTCGAGTGTCGCTTGAATGGCGCCCGGAAAGCGGCCTCGGGCAGGGGTTGCAGGAGGCGCAGGCCGAGATGCTCGCCGACGTCTCGTCCGCGGCGGTGTTTAGGCTGAGTAATTTCGAAGCCGGGACGCTGCGCACGGCCTTGCGCGTGTGGGGGCAGTGGGCCGAGTGGGCGGGCCGGCAAGGGCAGCCGGCGACGAGTCTGGCGCGGCAACCCATGGCAGTCGCCGAGTTCGTGCATAAGCTCTCGATCGCACGGACGTCCGGCGTCAGGATCTGGAACGCCTTGAAGTGGATGTGCGTACATTTGAAAGCGCCTTTCTGCCTGGACGATGCGTTTCGCCCTGTGCCACGTGATCCAGGCAGTGGAACCGTAGCACCGCCGGCCCAGGCCACTGTCGTCGAACCCGAGATGATTTACCATGTGATCGATTTCCTGGATGGCGCGAGAACGCCTGGGCAAGTCATGCTCGCGGCTGGGATGCTGGCGGTGGTATTCGCGTGGGTGAGGTACACGCACCTGCTGCGCTCTAGGCCTTTAGAGAAGTCTGTTTATTTTTGCTGGTTCCGCGCATCGAGGGGGGAGCAGGGAAAGCGACAGGGGCGACCTTCGTTCGATTGGTGCTTGCCGAGGCGGCTAGGTGGCGCGCGGTCCGCCGCTGACGCCTTGTGGGATGGTTGGCACAAGTTGGCGGCGCGGGAAGATCGAGCAGGAAGGGCTGTGCCGACGGGGCTCGTCTTCGATCCAGTTTCCGGCGCGCCGGTGAAGTTGGGTGCCTTTAACCGATCGCTGAAGGAAGTATTCCGAGGCTCGCTAGCGGACGATTCCCAGTTGGATCTTGTGACTTCGTACAGTTTGCGCCGGGCTGGGCCTACATGGGCGAGCGCGATACAATTGGACTGGGAAGCCCGAGTCATCTCGGGCGGTTGGACGGAGGGGGGAGACAACTCCCGTCGGAACCAGATGCCGATCGTGTATAATGCGCGTCGGCGGCAAGCCGAGATGTGCACGCGCCTGCACATGGCCGGAGTGTTGTCGTGCCTGCGGACCGATCTGGAGGCCCCAGTGCAGTGGGAGCAAGTGCGATGCTGGGCGAGTTCTGCGCCAGGAAAAGTAATGTTGGCCGACCTAGAGAAAGAGGCGCAGCAGCGGGTGGCGGTGTCGACCGTTCGTGAGAAGGCCGCGTTCTTGCCCCCGTCGGTCGTCGAGGAGTTGAGGCGGCAGAAGTTTCTCCGGATAATCGTGGCCCCGCGTGGACAGCGGGTGGGGCGCGGTAAAGCGCCGGGCGCGCCTCCACCCAATTGTCGGGGTCCTGCCGACGGGGGCGCCGCGGGTAAGAGCGGTGAGGGGGGGGCGGGCGCCGAAGCGCCGGGCGCGCGTGCGCGCGCTGCGCAAACCCTCGCGTCGGGGGCACCGCGTGCAAAGCGGGGGGGGCGCGGTAAAGCGCCGGGCGGTTTGCGTGGGAACGCGTTGCCTGCGCCTGCGAGTCCACGCAGAGCGCCGAAAGTTGCCGGCAAAAACAAGCGACCAGCAGAGGCGGGAGCGCGCGCCAGTCCGGCGTCGGTTGCCATTGCGGGCCGCGCAGGGCGAACCGCGGGTCGATCGCGCGGCCCAGCGGCATTGTGCCCGGGCGTGGGCGGCATTGGAGGCTGTCTCCATCCCCAGGTCCAGGGGAGATGAAGTGTCGGTGCGGCCGGGAGACGCAACCCGTGCAGGCCCGGCCGCGTTCCAAGCGCGGGGAGTTGACTGCGCCGGTCGCGCGGTGACCGTGCTTCCAGGTGACGAGGCAGCGCAGGGCGCGGAGTTGGGTGAATGTGACGTAAAGGGCTCAGATGGCGCGCCAGCGCACTGCGCGCCGCCAGTCAGGCAGGTTGCGGAGGGATCATCCGCGCGCGCGTCGCGAGCCGTGGGCCCGTCGCCCGAGCCGCGGGGCGCGATCGGGTACGTGCAGTCTGAGCCTGGGAGGGCTACCCGGGTAAGGGAGGTTATGGGGCCTCGATATCACGTCGCGATGCCCGTAATTCGTCGCCTCAAAAAGTCCAGAGCCTGGACGGACAGTGAGTTCGGGCCAGTGACGAACCTATGTCAGAATGGATTGAGTGATCTGCAGTGGTTCCCGGCGCTCCCGGAGGGAGCCCTGGTGTGCGCGGCGTGTGAAAAGTTGCGCGGCCGGGCAGCCCCGGCGTGAGGTGGTGACGTCATCGCGGCGGAGACGCGCGGAGTTGCGCGTGGGCCTGCCAGCGAATGCCAACTTAACGGATGCGTATGCGCGCCCCGAGGTGGGCTCGAACGCGGTCCAGAGAGTAGGTTTAGCGGAGCGACACGTGTGGTTCTCGGTATGTCTTTGTCAGTTGACGGTATTGCGCTGCCGGGGCGTGTCGGCGCTCGCGACGCCGCTGCACAATTCAGAGAGCTGGCCGCGAAGTATCAGTTTGATGAGCGCATCGCCACCCACCTGGTCGAAACCGTGGGTCTAGAGACGTTGGTCGATTTCGCGCATGCCGTCACAAGCGAGAACGAGTGGGCGCCGATCCTCGAGCGCGTGCCGGATCTCGAGAGGAGGCTGGGACAGCTGTCCCGCGTGCGCCAGGCGCGGCCTTCGCCTGCGCGGGGGGGGGCCCTGCCTGGCCCGCGCCGCAGTTCGAGCGCGTAGTGCGGCAGGCGTGGAAAGCCGTGTGCGATGCCGCCCGGGAGTCCGAGACCCGGAAGAGGCGCGGTTTGGACGAGAGCGACGATGTCCCATTGCCGTCGCCGCAGCTCGCTGAATTGAGCGAGCAGTTCTTCGCTCGGTATAAGATGGCGTACCCAGCGGAGTGTGAGCCGTCCGAAGCGCTGGTCAGTAAGATCAGCAGGGAGCTGGGCAGGCGCGTCCCATTGCACGCGGAGGGGGTGACCGCGTCGCGCGCGCGGCCCCCCATGGTCGGCAGGCGCCAGGTGACGATGATGAGTGCATGGAAGGTCCGCACGTTGCTGAATGCCGCGAGGGCTGCCAGGAAGCGGCAGCGCATTGGGGATGTCGAATTCGTGTGCGATGAGAAGGAAGATCCGGATCCCGCGAAGGACTTGAAAACCTATATCGCGTTGCACCAGGTTCTCATGGTGGCATGCGCGCGCGCTGGGGTGAAGCCGATTGACCCGGCGCCCGGGACGCCAGAGAAGGCGTCTTCGGATACGACGGATTTCGTGCAGATTCCGTTGGATGTCGCGATGGCCTACCATTTCCGTTTGGTCAAGTACGCCAGTGCGATGCCGTTCTCGATTGCGCTGCCTAACGTCGTGCGTCGGGACGAGGAGGAGCGCGCTTGGTGGACGGACAGGGTCCGCACCAGCGAGCTGAGCGTCGGGAAGATAATCCGCGAGGGCTTGCAGACTCGCGAGGTCATGTGGAGCCCGCCCTCACCGCCAGCTCCCGGGCCGCAGCGGCCGCCGACGAGCGTCGGGCGGAGCCAGCGGACAGGTGGCAAGGGCGCGCAGTTGGGCGATCGGTTGAAAGACGGAACCCAGGTGTGTCGCAAGTTCAACGCCGGGGAGTGCTCCGAGCCGTGCCCTCGCGGGTATAAGCACGTCTGTTCCGTCGTGATCAACAAGACGGGGCGCTTGTGTGGCATGTCGAACCACTGCGCCCTCAAGTGCACCAGGAGCCCGGGTCTCAGTTTTTGGTTTCCCTGTTAGCTTAAAGGGGGCGGCCCGGGTCCGGGGGCGCCCTGGGTCCGGGAAAGGCGACGGTTAGCGCCGAATGTTCGGAACACCCGGCGTTGTAGTTTGCGACACGAGGAACGCGAGCGGGGGCGCGGCCGACGGCGGCAAGCGCGGCCGCAAGGGCGATTGAAACGCACCCGCTGCCGCGCCGCCCGCCGCGGCAGAAGGGGCAGTCACCAGTGGGGTCGCGTGCCCCAGCGTCGTGGGCGTGCGATGGAGCCAGGCGGACATCGCTGTGAAAATTCGGAAGTCCTTTCCGGAAGAGTGGCTGGTGGGCGTTCCCATCCCGTTCTTGCAAGACTTGTTGAATACTTCGCCATTCGTTGATTTCGCCATCTGGGCGGAGCTGCAGGACGAAGGACTACCTCTGGGATGTTCTCTGGGCAGAAATTCCAAGGGGCGCGCGAGCGCCGTGTTGGGTCGCCAGGCAGGCGTGCTCGACCACAGGCTAGCGCTGGCGCCGGTTATCGAACTCGGCGTGGGGGAGCGGGCACACCTCGCTCAATGCATCGAATTCGCGAGCGCGGGGCGATTGCCATTCGACGATGAGTACATGGCACCCGTTGATTTGAAGTATGCTGCCTTTGCCACGGTTGCGTTCGCGTGGGCCGGTGGTAATCGGCTGAGGCAGTGGCGCGAGTCTTGCGCCGGGGCGTTGAAGGAGCTTAGTCAAAGGCTGGCGCCGGTGTCCCGCGCCCTTCGGCTCTGGCAAAGCCCCTCAGTACATGCCGTGGCGCAGAACACCCACATCGCGCTGATTTGTGTTCTGACTTGGGTGATGGGTTGGCCGGATTGGCAGCTGGCCCAGAGATTTGTGACCGGCTTCAATATCGTGGGGCGATTGGAGGAGACGGGTGTCTGGGAGCGGTGCGAAAGTTCGGAACCTGTTTCTGAAGACCGCTTGTTGGCGGAGTCCACCGCGCTTTTACGTTCCAGGGACAAGCGACGGGTTGATCCTGAGGCTGAGTTTCTTTGGGAATCATGCTTGAAGGAATGCGAGAAGGGCTGGGCTGCTCCTCCGGCGTCGCTGGCCGCGATGGACCGCGAGTACGGCGCCGGGCGCTGGGCGGCCGTGCCGTCGTTCGTGCACGTGCAGCAGAACGGCAAGCGTCGGCGGATAGACGATGCTAAAGCCGGTGGGCAGAACGGCGCGACGGTGTACCCTGAGAAGTGGCACTTGCCATCAGCGTTCACGCCTGCATTGCATGGCAAAGTCTTGAGGCAGCGGTCGGGAGGTACGCCAAACACCGGAGGTGGCCTTTTCCCCCTCCCCGCCGGCCGGTGTGTCGCGGGTTTCCCGCGGGCCGTTCCCCCGGGTCCGTTCGTGTGGGCCTAGTGGGCCCCTCCGGTGTCCAAGGGGCGTGGTCCGGCCCGGTGTTTGGCGTGCGCCCTCAGGCAGGAAGCTGCGGCGGGAGGCTTTGCTGATGAGGGCTTAACCCTTGAGACTGGAGGCGAGGACCTGCCGGACGCATACAGGTCCGTGCCGGTCAATCCCGCGCAGCTGCGATATAACGTCATTGCGGCGCGGGAGCCGCGCAGCGGGGAGTGGCGATACTTGACTGCATTCGCCATGCTGTTCGGCTTGTCGTCGAGTGTTATGAATTTCATGCGGTGGTCTGCCTTTCTGGAAGCCGCTGCCAGGCGCGTGGCGGCATTGTTGCACACAATGCATGTCGATGATGGCAGTCTTGGGGACCTCGGATTGGCGAAAGGCTCGGGACAGGCTTTACTCAACGTCTTGTTTTCGGAGTTGGGTACCCCGAATGCCAGCGCGAAGCAGCAGCGCATGGCCGCCACTGGGGCATTCTTGGGAGTCGATCACGACGTGTCTCGGGTTTTTGAAGGCAGAGGGGTGGTCTCCTTTTGGCCGAAGGCCAGCATGATTGACAAAATCAAAGGCCTGCTCGCGGAGCACCGTGCGCGGAACAGCCTGACACCAGCGGAGGCCTCGAAGCTCCGGGGCATTCTGCAGTGGTCGTCCTCCGCGATGTTCAACGGCGTCGGCAGCGCCGCGATGGCGCCGCTGAAGCAGAGGCAGTACACTGACGCGCCTCCGTGGGCGTTATCCCACGCGATTCGGCGGTGCTTCGATTACTTCGAATTTGTAATAGACCTTGCCCCGAAGAGAAGCGTCGACGTGAGCCCGCCCTCGTGTCCGCTGATTGTGATCGCAAGCGACGCGCGGGCTGACGGGGCGACCGCGCCCACAGGCGGCTACCTCCTGGTCGATTGCTTGACAGGGGAGCGTGTGGGAGGATGGTGTGTATTCGACGATGCCATACTCGCGGAGTGGGGTTTCTCGCCGGCGGACCGGGAGAGGGGCGCGAATCCGATCGCCCTCTGTGAGGGGGCCATGGTCCCCATTGTCCTGGCGCAAGAGGCGCGGAGGTGCCGAGGGAGGCGCATCCTGTGGGTGCTTGACAACACGAGCGCTCTCCACAGCTTCGTGAGTGGCAGGTGCGACCATGCTACCCTGGACCGGAGCGTCAAGCTTATGAATTTCTTCAAGGCGCGCGCCGCGAGGGCAAATCGCGGGGGGACGCGCCGTGCAGCGTGTCGCGCCAGTTTCACTGCGACATGTCCACCTGGCTCGAGTGGGTAGACTCGAAAAGCAACTGGTCGGACGGGATCTCACGGCGCGCCGTACGCGCGCGGGGGCGGCCTTCCCCCGAGTCGGCCACTCGCGCGGTGCCAGGCGGCTCGGCGAGGATAGCTTCGCCCGGGAGAATGGTTTTCGTACCGGCGAGGTGAGAGTGGACCCGGCCGCGTGGCGCGGGTGCTTACTAGACGCGTGGCGTTGGGTGCTACGGCGCGCGGAAGGCGCGTTCCGCGAGGGCAATTCGCGGGGGGTGGGCCGCGGCGTGCAGCGTGCCGCGCCAGGCTCAGTGGATTCGCCGTAAAGAAGGAGTCCGCGCAGGAGAGGTGAGCGCGGGCCCAGCCGCGGGGCACGGGCATGCCTCAGACACGGGGCGCCGTGTACATCGACGCGCGATTGCGGAGCGGCGTCGGACCCAGAACAGCGTTGGGGGTGCAGAAACGCGGAGCCAGAGCAGCGTTGGGGAGAGCGGCATTACTGGCGAGCCACGCCAGGGTCTTGCCTTCTTCACGCAGGTGTTCCATTCGGGGGGTTTGGTCACCCCAAGGTCGTTCTGCACCCCCGGAGCACCGTTACACTTTCTGGGGTCGGGGGACGGGGTATGGGTTGGGGGAATGGGTGGGAGGATGGGGCCGTCGCGCGCCGTGTTCGCAGGTGGAGCGCGCGCGCGCGCGGAGGAGCGGGCCGCCCGCGTGCGCTTCGCGCCGCGGCGGGGCGCGTGCGATGCGCGGCGCGCGAAAGTTGCCAGGGGCCGCGCAGGGCGCGGCGCGGGGAATAGGCTGTCGGTGATTATGCGTTGACTTTAGGCTCGGGGAGGCTCGGGTCAGGGAACCATAATCATGACAGAAGGGGACGCCCGCGCGCGCTCGCAGGGACTGCGCGCATCAGAGCGCGCAATTGGATCGTGCGAGCAAAGCGCGTTGGCGACAGCGGTTGCTGTTGGTTTGTTTCCCACCCACCACACCCTGGGCCCCGGTGGGGTTACCGGGGAGAATTTGGGATGGGCGCCGGCGTGGACTTCGCCGTGCAAGAGGCGATGCGCACCGGCTGCGAGGGGTCCTGCCTCGGGTCGGCCGAACGTGTGCGTCGCAGGTGCGAGAACGCCGCGCAGGTCAGCGCGTGCGGGGAGGGGGCCTTCCTTCCCTGGTGGCCGCTGGCAGCGGTCGCATCACCAGGTGTAACGTCTGACAGGTGCGCGACATGTTTTGCGCGCGCGAACACGCCCGCCGTATCCCGACCCCCGGCGGGGTGCTCGGGTCGGCGAGGGCGGCGCCGGACGCCGGCAGTGTTCGCTTTCCCCGTGGGGAGAGCGGCATTACTGGCGAGCCACGCCAGGGTCTTGCCTTCTTCACGCAGGTGTTCCATTCGGGGGGTTTGGTCACCCCAAGGTCGTTCTGCACCCCCGGAGCACCGTTACACTTTCTGGGGTCGGGGGACGGGGCATGGGTTGGGGGAATGGGTGGGAGGATGGGGCCGTCGCGCGCCGTGTTCGCAGGTGGAGCGCGCACGCGCGCGCGCGGAGGAGCGGGCCGCCCGCGTGCGCTTCGCGCCGCGGCGGGGCGCGTGCGATGCGCGGCGCGCGAAAGTTGCCAGGGGCCGCGCAGGGCGCGGCGCGGGGAATAGGCTGTCGGTGATTATGCGGTTCTTCCCACTGGGGCCGTAGGGGGAGCTCCAGGCGGGGCGCCATCTGTGTGAGGGGTGCGCCGACACAGGCGGGGGGGCGGCATTCGACCTTGCCCATGCGGGCAGGAATTCAGTGGAGCTACCGACGGGGCACGATCTGCGCGAGGGTTGTGGCGACATGGGCGGGGAGGCAGTCTGCGATCTTGCCCGGTGGGACCGTAGAGGGAGCTTTGTGTGGGGGGCACGGTCCGTGTGAGAGTGGCGCGCGGTCTTGCCCTACGACTACCCCTACAACTTGTGGGGTTGAGACCACACACGATTGCCTCGCCTGTGGAATCACTCCACCCGAGAATTGCCTACATGTGGGGTTCTGCCCAGAATGTGTGTTCGGCACCTCGGTCGCGTTCGACATCAGGAACCACCAGAATCGGGAGATCAATATCGTGGAGGTGGAGCAGATCAAAGTGCGCACGCTGAAGAGGGGGGCGAAACCGCAACTCACCGCAGGATGACGCACCGCCATCGTCACCAACAAGAACTGTATCATCCCGCATACCGTCAGTCAGGCACTCAGGACCAACCTGGCTAAGTCCGCTGCTAGATCAGTTACGAATTCAGATTCCAAGGGTGCAGTGTTCTACGAATGCTGTCGCAATCCCGACAGCAAGCTCAGTGACACATTGATTGCAAAAGGAGGAGTTGCCGTTCGCTGCGGACTGCCCGCCTACGACCTGTCGGGCCCGACCATATTCGGCAAATTCGAGCAGCAGATTAAGGGCAAGCTCCAGAAAAAGGCCACAGCGCGCGAGTGCACGCAGCTTTTCCTTGCACACTTTGGACATCGCAACAGAGGCTCATCGTCAAGATCTATGCCCCGAGAAAGGCCCACAGCTCTCGAAGGACCAGAAGACATCCTTTAAGCTGATCGACCTGTTCTTACGGGCCATGCGTCGCCTACGGAAGGAGTTCGGCACTCAGCTCGCCGTCTCGTTCGAGTCGAGTGGCATCGCTACTGCGATGGCTGGAATCAAGAGAAGAACCCGATCATCAACGAGCTGCGTCGACAACTACCGAGAAAGCTCAATTTCGACGGATGCGCCTACAGCCTCTAACGGCAGCTCCACGCTAACATGGGGCACCCGTCCAACGAGTCGCTGGCGCGGGCAATCCGCATCACTGGCGGATTGCATCGCTCTGCCGAAATGGCCCTCAATTTGCGCTGGGATGCATGTGCCGCGCGCCAGCGACCTCTACCGCATCTACCTGGGGAAACTCGACTCGATCGGGATTTCAATAATTCAATTGGTGTAGATTTGGAACCAGCTGATTTTCCTGAACATCGCCGACCTGGCCTCTGGGTTCACTTTGAGCGGAGCGGCTTCTACAAGACATCCGACTGCGATATTTTCTCGGCCCCTGCATGTATGGGTGACTCCGTTTGGGGCACCACAGCGCGTCATCTTTGGAGGAGGAGAGTTCGAGAGGGAATGTTCTCAGGAACTCTAAGACATGGATTGCCGCTTAGTGGCGACTTCGGCTGCGACACCGCAGCAGAACGCTACTGTCGAGCGCCGCGGAGGCCCATGGAAGTTCCACGCTCGCAAGCTGATCGACCAGTTCAGCATCGGGTTCGACCGGCCCGCGGAGGCCCACAATATGATGTGGCTGCTTGCCTCTGTCTGCCGGGCCATGAACGGCTCAGTCAACGTCGGCGGATATCCGCCCGCGCAGTGGGCACTGGGCCGTGGATTTCGCTTACCATACTGTCTCTTAGAGAACGCTGGACGGCTCTCCCGTCGCGAGCGAATCGCGTCCGACAAGCAACTCTCCGAGAGGGTCGCCATCGCGATGGCCGCCCAGACCTCCATCCAGCATCTGCGCTTCAACCAGTCCTTGTCGAGGGCGCTGTTAGCCCGGCCCGGGGCGGGCGGTGCGCTGCGCGCGCAAGACGCCTGGCAACGGGAAGCCCAAACGTGAATGGGCTTTCCAGCGGCACGGCCCCGGTGTCATCATCGGGTTCGAAGGCGCCCCCAACGTCTGGGTCAGCCACCGCTCCGCTACTGTGAAGGTCAACAGAGGTCACCCACGACATGCCACAGCTTCCGAATTCGCTCCATGGGGCCAAGTCCCAGGACGGCCAGCTGATCCACCAGCGCCCCCAGGCCACGGAGGAGGCGGAGGAAGAGGCGGCCCGCCGCCTCCACCGCCGCGACACGGACCAGCCGACGACCCCAGGGATGAGGGCGTCTTCATGGGCCTCACGGGCCCATGCGCCGCAGAAGCGCGCGAACTGCTGACGTGCCATCGACGCCCGCAGCGCTGCCACCTCTGCCTGCGCCCGCAGGCATCATGCAGCAAAATTTCGGCAACGTCGAGGATGAGCCCAGCGGCCGCCGCGCGCGTGACTTCGCGGAATGGCTGCGACCCAAGCAAGGCGACGCAGAATGCACTTCGAGTGGAGGTGCCAGTGGGAGTGGTTTGTCGCCAGAACCTTCGGGGGGAGACCGCAGCCGCGGCCGGCTTTGCCGGCCGAACCAGAACCTGCAGACTCGGGCTTTGCAAACCACCAGCTTCAGCACCAGCTCTGGCCACGCCGGCGCCACCATCGCCAATTAAAGTTCGTGATCCACCACCGCCGCCACCAGCTTCAGAAGAACCGCCACCAGCTCCAGAAAAAGATGATCCACGACTGGGCCAGGCAGATGAAGGAGCAGCGCAAACAGGAGGTCGCAGCCTGGCGACCGCAACGTCCAGCTGACCAACGGGGCGCCAAAACACAACGTCGTGACCAAGGAGGAGATGCCCCCAGCGCCCCCCGACGCGATCAAGAAGAGCATGCCGGTCCTCGAGTTCGGGCTGCTCAACGAGAGGAGCTGCTGAACGACTTGCCCTAGTGCTTCCAGAAACCCCGCGGCACGGACAAGACGGACTACTACTTGGACAACTACTTCAAGGTCAGCTCAGACGAGATGCACTTCGCTCCGTCGCTACGAGATGTTCCACTAAGCGGCAAGGCCGCCGCCAAGGAGCTCAAGTACGATAACCTCTCCAACAAGGGGAAGAAGCTCACGGGCGAGACCACGCGCGTCGAGCGGCCCACGTGGACGGAGTTCGGGGCCCACATGAAGCTGCCGCCCAAGGAACTGAAGGAGCTCCTCTGGCGGAGCCCTGGCAACCGCCCCGTCGGCACCTGCTGGGCGCGCGCCACAAAGGCGCAGAACTGTATGAAGGCGCGCCTCGTCGTTCAAAGCTTCCAGGAAGACAAGTCGCACATTCGCGCAGATGCACCTACTGGATCCAGAGATGCACTATGCCTTGCACTTGCCGCCGCTGCTCAGTCTGGATGGGACCTTACGTCGCATGATGTCATGACGGCGTGCCTCCAGTCCGGCAACATCGAGAGGCTCCTGCTGTTGCGCCTGCCAGCGCAGAACCCACCGCCGGGGACTTCACTAGGGGAGCTCGCGATGGCGACCGGCGCCATCCACGGCACCCGCGACGCGGGAAGGCAATGGTACCTCTTCGCGTAGAAGATCTCGCAGGGGCGCGGCCTCGTCGAGAGAAGATTGGAGAAGGGGCTGCTCTACAATTTCTATGACGACAAGGGCCTCGCCACCATGGTTGATTCCCATGTGGATGACTTCCTGATCGCCCAGCGGAACGATTCCAGCGCGTGGGAGCGTGCCATCAGCATCCTGGAGAAGCAATTGCATGTCAAGAAGATCGATGGCACCATCAAGTATACTGCGGCCGCGCCATTTCTATGTCCGATGACGAGTTCCGCGCCATGCAGACGACGGCCGCTACGCAGGTGGACTTCGTCGAGCTCACCAACGCGAAGGGGCGATCGCCAGAGGATATGCTATCTAGTGAAGAGGTCTCCAGCTACCGGCACGCGCTGGGACTACTGTTATGGCTCGCAGTTCAGCCCCGGGTCGACATCGCCTGCCCGGTCAGCATGGCTGTCCCCCGCGCCAGCGTCGCCACTGTTACCGACGCCAGGACCCTCTACAAGACGGTGTCCTACGTGCATGGGTCCACTGGTTTTGAAATCTTGCTGAAGCTCAACCTCATCGATCTCAAGACCTGCACTACGGTCTGCTTCAGTGGAGGAGCGTTTGCCAACGTCGAGGGCGTGGAGAACCAGTGGGGCATGGCCATGGGCCTCACTCACCGGCCGCGGGACGTCGTCGGAGGCCGCTGCGACCTCTGCCTTCCTGTCCCCTGGCGCTCCGGTGCCGTCGAGAGATCTGCAAAATCCACGCTGGCAGCCGAGGGCTACGCAACCCTCGAAGGGACCGAGATAACACATGTTTCCGCCAGCTGCTCACCGATGCCCACCGAAGCCTTCAAGCCGAAGAAGCCGCTCAAGGATATCGACGATCTCAGCCTGAAGCGCCCCGGGGAGGTCTACAGCGACAGCAAAGGCAGGGTCGCGCACGTCCAATCGGACGTCGGTAAGTCCTCCGACAAGCGGTTCCGCATCGTCGCCTCCACGATTGAGGGGTCTGTGCAACCCAACGTCGAGCTCCGCCTGACCTGGGTTCCTGCGCGGAGCATGGTCGTCGACTCGCTCGCCAAGGTCATGGAGACCAGCCCTCTGCTCTCGTTCTTCGGCGCCAGGAGGCGCAGGTTCGGTGCCGGACAGCCGGGCGCCGCCATGATCGCCTCCGCGCTCGCCGCGCGCATCGGAAGGGCCCAAAGTCGGCCGACCCCGTCGCCCCCTTTCGACGGCATCTACCACTGGTGCACGTGCTCCCTGGTGTGTTCTTCAATTTTCTTGGGCATGATCATCGGGCATGGTATTGTTGTGGCCATGTGGCACACCACCCCGCACCCGACCGCCATCGAGAACGAGCCGAGCGAGGACAAAGCCGTAGGCGCGCCCCACCCAGCCTGGGATGGGAGACGTCTGGGCAGGCGGAACAATCAGCCGCCCGCGCCGACCCCCGAGGACGCCGACGAGGACATGCCGGATGCGCCGGAGCAGGCGACTGCAGCGCAGAGCAGTTCTAGCGCTTCGGCTCCGCCGACAAGGGCATCCGCCCCTGGCTGGTTGGGTCCGCCGCCGACGCTGGCGTCGCCGCCGGACAGCTTCGCCCCAGCATCGCCATCGTCGCCGCTGGCGGTTTCCAGCTCATCGTCGGCCAGCATCGCATCGCACAACAACAGCACTCCGACAGTGTCGCCGATGGAGATCAACGGGTGCGCCGTGGCCGGGCGTTCCATTCGCGCGGGGCATAATCCGGGCGGCGCGTGCGCAACCTGCAGAATCTGCAAGCGACGCGCGTCGTGGTTGCGGCGGAACCATCGCGTGCACTCGCCCGACTTCAGCAGGATGCACAGGCGAATCAAACTCACTCACAGAAAGAGAGAGGCCCGAAGAGGTTTCCCCAGGAAGCCTAGGAGGGCCCAATGGTTGCGCCCCTGTTTTCTTTTCCCTATTCGCTCTTTCTCTCTCTGGTTGTATCTGCTCTGCCGCTGCCGTTCATTGTCGAATGAGGCCCTTGGCCAAAGCGCCACGCACTTCGCCGCGCGAGTAAAGAAGATCCAGTGGCTATCTTCCATATCACAATGCTTTCTTGCTCTGGACAAGGGGCGGCGCTGCGGGATTCAGCGTGTCCAGACCACGCAGGGAGGTGTCCAACATGGCTGTCCCGAGCTGGAACCAATTTTCCCGGAAAGGGCCTGGGCCCAGGGTTCTCTTTTAGTTGGTTTACCTTCGGTTTTTACTTGAAGGGGGCCGGCGGAATTCTTGTGCGATAAATTACGAGGTCGAAGGGGGCCGGCGGATTTCAACTGTGAGGACGAAGGCCATTTTTCGCCACCCCTCACGCAGATCGTGCTCTTGGAATTTTACTGCCTTTAAGGAAACCTCGATATTTCACATGTGAAGTCCACTTTTTTCCGACATCGACTTGAAACGATAAAACACAAGGTAAACGCGTTCGCTCGATAAATAACGAGGTGCCGCGGCCTCCGGAACGGCGCTGGGAACGGAGTTTTGGATTCTTGAAGTTGCATAAGTTCGGAAATCGCAGAAATCCCCTGTGTTTTTTGACCCTGACCCTGCCGATCTGCGTGAGGTGTGGCATGGAATACCAGAAATGTGTCAAATCCTTTGTGTTTTTGGACCCTGACCCCGCCGATCTGCGTGAGGGGTGGCGCGGAATTCCAGAAATGTAGCAAATCCCCTGTGTTTTTGGACCCTGACCCCGCCGATCTGCGTGAGGGGTGGCA
Source organism: Prorocentrum cordatum (assembly GCA_963575745.1). Lineage (NCBI taxonomy): Eukaryota > Dinophyceae > Prorocentrales > Prorocentraceae > Prorocentrum > Prorocentrum cordatum. The sequence continues at coordinate 411 of CAUYUJ010020892.1, read as the reverse complement.
CGGAATTCCAGAAATGTGGCAAATCCCATGTGTTTTCGGATCCTGACCCCGCCGACCTGCGTGAGGGGTGGCACCGAATTTCAGAAATGTGGCAAGTCCCATGTGTTTTCGGACCTTGACTTCGCCCAGGAGGGCCCAGGAGGCTCCAGGAGAGCCCAGGAGAGCCCAGGAGGGCCCAGGAGAGCCCAGGAGGGCCCAGGAGGACCCAGGAGGCTCCAAGAGGCACCAGGGGGCCCAAGGAGGGCCCAGGAGAAGCTCCAGGAGGCTCCAGGAGAGCCCAGGAGGGCCCAAGAGGTCCAAGGAAGACCCAGGAGGGCCCAGGAGCCCTTACGAGGGATCGTGGCCCTGGGAGCGCTGACGTGGCGTAATTTACGAGGGATCGTGGCCCTGGGAGCGCGGGTGTAGTGTAAT
>CAUYUJ010020891.1:127500-137500 GCA_963575745.1 Prorocentrum cordatum | reverse complement strand
CGAGGTCAACACACGCCCACCGCCCCTGACCAAGACCACCGTGGGCCCAGGATCGACACTCGAGACCTCCCACATAGGGCCCAAGTAGATGGGGTCGGAGGGTCGCTCCGCATCGCGGATGCATCGGCGATGCATCGGCGATGACGACATTGATCCGCCGGCCGCCTTGTGGGGCCACCAGGCTGTAGGCCCGTGATTCGCAGCTTCCTGTACCAGTCGTAGGTTGTAGTTTCCAGTGTTACAGTTCTGCTTCTTGCTGGTTACTGTAACTAGTTGACTTATTGCTGGTTACTGTAACTAGTTGATTGACCGCGCGAGGGGGGGAGAGGCCCAAAGTGGCTTTGTAGCGTCCCCTGGGCGCGTTGTCTGAATTGCTGGGGGGGCTCGAAATCGACACCCCTCACGCAGATCCGCGGGGTCAGGGTCCAAAAACACAAGGGATTTGCCACATTTCTAAAATTCGGTGCCACCCTTACGCAGATCCGCGGGGTCAGGGTCCAAAAACACAAGGGATTTGCCACATTTCTGAAATTCGGTGCCGCCCCTCACGCAGATCCGCGTGGTCAGGGTCCAAAAACACACGGGATTTGCCACATTTCTGAAATTCGGTGCCACCCCTCACGCAGATCCGCGGGGTCAGGGTCCAAAAACACATAGGATTTGCCACATTTCTGAAATTCGGTGCCACCCCTCATGCAGATCCGCGGGGTCAGGGTCCAAAAACACATGAGATTTGCCACATTTCTGAAATTCGGTGCCACCCCTCACGCAGATCCGCAGGGTCAGGGTCCAAAAACACAAGGGATTTGCCACATTTCTGAAATTCGGTGCCACCCCTCACGCAGATCCGCGGGGTCAGGGTCCAAAAACACAAGGGATTTGCCACATTTCTGAAATTCGGTGCCACCCCTCACGCAGATCCGCGGGGTCAGGGTCCAAAAACACAAGGGATTTGCTACATTTGTGAAATTCGGCGCCACCCCTTATGCAGATCCGCGGGGTCAGGGTCAAAAACACATGGGATTTGCGACATTTCTGAAATTCGGTGCCACCCTTCACGCACATCCATCGCAAGGCGTGGTAACCCAAACTGCGAGAACTCCCTCGGCCCTCTTTAATCGCAAGGTGTGGTAACCAAGCCCGGAAACCATACACGTCTTACCAATCGCCAGGTGTGGTAACCCCTCTTGTGATCAGTTGGTTTTGCTGATTGCGAATCGGCTTCGCATGAAGTTTCGATACTGCTTCACGACAGCGCCAAGGTCTCATGACTGAGCTCTTCCATGGCCCATTCTCCGAGAGAGGGGGCCGGCGGCAGGGGGCGAAGCCCTTACGGATAAAATCAGGCTCCAGGTCGAGCCGCACAACCGATGCATCGGCGATTTGGAGCGATCTCCTCCGACACCGTCCACTCGGACTTCCACTTGGGAGGCATAGAGACATGATTAGGGGCGGTGGAGATGTGTAGACCCCGCCCTGAACCGAGATCCAACGTCACGGCAAAAATGCTATGTTGCAATACCACTCGACTGGAGCCCTGGACCCAAATCTATTTGCAGCCCTCTCGAGCCGTATCGATCCGTCAATGCACCTGGGCCTGACACATGACAGAATCGGCCGCTCTGGAAAAACGCGAAGCCAGGATCTCGGGGAAACTCCCCAGCGCCTCGCCCTCAGGGAGCGCGGTGTCGGACATGCGCGGCAGCACGGCTGGATACTTCACCACCATGTCGTACTCGGGCCGCATCTCGTCCGGCACGTGCGGGAGTGGCGCGGGGCACTCCGGGCTTGCGAGGCGCCGCAGCCGCAGGTGGGAGAGCACCTTCGAGAAGATGGGCGGGTCGACGTCAAGGAACACCCTGCCGTCCTCGTCGCGCTTGACCCAGGCCTCCTCCTCCTCCTCATCATCATCCTCTTCCGACTCAATCTCCTCCTCCTCCTCCTCCTCTTCCTCCTCCTCCTCCTCATCTGCATCCTCCTCTTCCTCCTCAACCTCCCCCTCCTCCTCCTCCTCTCCCCTCCTCCCATCTCCTTCCTCCTCTCCTCCTCCTCCTCATCTCATCATCATCATCATCATCATCATCATCATCATCATCATCATCATCATCATCATCATCATCATCATCATAATCATCAGCATCATCAGCATCATCAGCATCATCAGCATCATCATCATCATCATCATCATCATCATCATCATCATCATCATCATCATCATAATCAGCATCATCAGCAGCAGCAGCATCATCATCATCATCATCATCGTCATCCTCTTCATCCTCTTCATCCGCGCCTGTTCCGCTCCCCTGCCTATCCCCCTCCTCCTCGTGATCAACCTCGTCATCCTTTGTGCCCTCCTCATCATCCTGATTCCCTTCAGCCTCCTCCACCTTCGTCTCATCTTCATGCGTTCCAACCTCTTTCTCCGCATCACAAGCAGCATCCTCTTACTCATCTGTATCACCGTCCGCATCCTCCTTATCATCATCACCATCACCATGCCCCCGTTGGACCGTTGGTGCGACTTCGACTGCGCAAGGGCGTAATCATCAACATAACCACAAACAACCATAATCGTTGTCACCATCATCGTTAACACCAGAATCCCAGTGATCGTAAACAGGAACTAATCAGCATCGTCATCATGGTCATCATCCTCATCATCATCATCAGCAGCAGCATCAGCAGCAGCATCAGCATCGCAACCACCACCACCATCATCATCATCATCATCATCATCATCATCAGCATCACAATCATCACCAGCAGTATCATCCGCATCATCAGTATGAGCGGCAGCATCATCATCAGCACCATCATCTCCCGCAGAAGGATACACATCAGCATCATAATCAACAGCATCATCAGCATCATCAGCAGCGTCGTCATCATCATAATAAGCATAAACCTCAGCATCCTCATCATCAACATCAGCATCAGCATCAGCATCATCAATCACATGATCATTCTCACCATCGTAATCAACAGCATCATCATCAGAAGCAAACACATGATTAGTACGATCACGATCAATCACCGAGCTGGCATCACCATCACCATCACCATCATCATCATCAGAATCCGCATCAGCATCGTCATGATCAGCATCAACATCATCAGTGTCATCAGCATCATTAGTTGCAGAATCATCATCATCACCACCAGCATCAGCAGCACCAGCATCATGAGTATAAGCATCAGCAGCATCAGAAGCACCAGCATCACTATCCTCATAATCATCGTTGCATCAGCAAAATCAGCAGATAATCATCACCATCAGTAGCAGCATCATCACTATCATCATCATCGTCAGCAGCGGCGGCATCATCGTCATCATTACCATCATCAGCATCATCATCAGCAGCAGCAGGAGAATCATCATGATAATCAGTGTCCGAATTATCATCAGCCTCATCAGCAACATAACCATCAGCATCATCATCATCATCATCATCATCATCATCATCATCATCATCATCATCATCATCAGTATCATCGTCGACATCGTCATCATCATCATCATCGGCGTCGTCATCGTCCTGGTCGTCATAATCATCGCCGCCGCCACCAGCATCATCATCATGACATCGTCGTCGTCGCCATCGTCGTCGTCGTCCTCATGCACATCATAAGCCTCAGCTTCAGCAGAATGGCAATTATCACCATCGTCATCATATCATCAGCAGCATCAACGTCACCACCACGATCATGAGAAGCAGCATCAGCAACAATCATCACCACCACTATCAACATCATCATCAGCAGCATCAGCATAATCATCCTCATCAGCATCAGCATCGTCGTCATCATTATCATGACTATCATCAGTATCGCCCGTATCATCATCACCATCGCCATCGTCAGCACCACCTGCACCACCATCAGTGTCATCATCCCCTGCTCCTGCTCATCATCCCGCGCGATCCTTGTCGCGCTTGTGGCCCCCGTCGAAGTTTCCCGAGAACAGGCCGGCGAGCATGGAGCCCGTGGCGCTGCAGAGCACCTGGCGGCTGGTGCAGATCAGCTTCCCACCAACGTTGAGCTCCACGACGTCCTGCACGCCAGCGACGGGCTCCTCCTCCACCTCCTCCTCCTCCGCCTCCTCCTCCTGACCATCATCCTCCATCATCAACATCGTCATTATCATCAGCAGCAACATCATCATCATCATCATCATCATCATCATCATCATCATCATGATCATCATCATCATCATCATCACCATCATCATCATCATCATCATCATCATCATCATGATCATCATCATCATCATCATCATCATCATCATCATCATCATCATCATCATCATGAAGCATCATCACCATCATCATCACCACCACCACCATCATCATCAGCAGCATCATAATCATCATCGTCATCATCACTATCATCATCATCATCATCATCGTCATCATCATCATCACCATCATCATCATCATCGTCATCCTCATATCATCGTCATCATCATCAGCAGCATAAGCATCAGCATCAGCAGCATCATCGGCATCATCATCAGCGCCATCATCGTAATCATCATCAGCATCATCAACATCAGTATCAACAGCATCATCAACATCAGCATCGTCATCATCAGCGTCATCAGCGTCATCATCATCATCATCATCATCATCATCATCATCATCATCATGATCAGCATCAGCATCATCATCTTGATCATCAGCATGTGCAGCATCAGCATCGTCACCTCTTCATCCTCATCAGTATCATGATCAGCAGCATCATCATGATCGTCATCGGCATCACCACAATCATCAACATCCCCATCATCGTCATCATCAGATGATCAGCATCAGCATCATCAGCATCATCAGCAGCATCATCATCGCCATCGTCAAATCATCACCATAATCATCAGCAGCATCATCGCCATCATCATCATCGTCACCATCATATCATCATCAGCAGCATCATCACCATCATCATCGTCACCATCGTATCATCGTCAGCAGCATCATCATCAGCATCAGCATCAGCACCATCATCAGCATCATCATATCATCAGCATCCGCAGCATCATCATCAGCATCAGCATCAGCATCAGCATCAGCATCAGCATCAGCATCATCAGCATCATCAGCATCATCAGCATCAGCATCAGCAGCAGCATCATCATCATCAGCATCATCAGCATCATCAGCATCAGCATCAGCAGCATCATCATCATCATCATCATCATCATCATCATCATCATCATCATCACCATCGTAATCCGCCGACCCCTTGTGGGTCTCTAGGCGTGTGAGATGATCCCCCGCCCATAATCCCCCCCCAGGGACCCCAAACCAGCAATTTGACCCCACCCCCCCTTGGCCGAGCGCGACCCCGGACCGAACGCGTCACGGGGGAGCGGAGGGCTCCAAAACTGGCCAAGAAGGCACCCAAACGCTCCCCAGACGGTCCCAGGGGGCCACGAGTCGCCGAAGTATCGCCCCTGGACGCCCACGATGGCCTCCAGGCGGCCCCCGAAACTGCCAAGACGCCCCAAAAGGCCCCAAGATGCGCCCCAAGAGGGTCCCAAGAAACAAAAATCGTCACATTCCCTCAGGAAAACAAACCTGTTTCGCATGCTCGCCTGTGCAGTTTTCACAACGTCCCAGACGGGCAAAGAAACCTTCAATATCGCCCCCAGACGGCCAAAGAGGCCCCCAAGAAGGGTCGAAGAGGGTCCGACAACAGCCCACGAAGCCCAGAAGACAGCCCAAGAGGGCCCCCAGACGGCTCCAAGACGGAGTCCAGAGGGCACCTCTTCGAGCCTTGAGGCCCCGAGGGACCCCCAAGAGAACCTCAAAGGCCGCCAAGAAGCCCCCAAGGCCCCCAAGAGGCCCCAAAACTTGCCCCAAGATGCCTCGAGGCGGCCAGATATGGCCTGCTAACAAGCCAAGATGCCAGCAAAAGGCCACAAAAGAGCACCAAGAGGTACGAGAACAGCAACGAATCAACAGGAACAATGTCGAGCGCCGTGTCATGATTCGGACAAGCCTCGTGAAATGCAGTCCTGGAGGCATAATAGTTTATATGCAGATGTGGTGTACGCCTATATAAACAGCATCATCATCATCATCATCATCATCATCATCATCATCATCATCATCATCGTCATCATCATCATCAGCATCATCATCATCAGCAGCAGCAGCATCATCAGCATCATCATCAGCAGCATCAGCATCAGCATCAGCATCAGCATCATCATCATCAGCATCAGCATCAGCATCAGCATCAGCATCAGCATGAGCATCATCAACAGCATCAGCATCATCGGAATCCTCATCAGCATCAGCAGCAGCAGCATCATCATCATCATCGTCATCATCATCATCATCAGCAGCATCAGCAGCATCATCATCATCATCAGCATCGCCCTCATCAGTATCAGCAGCATCATCAACATCAGCATCGTCAGCATCAGCGACAGCACCGTCATCATCATGATGGTCAACATGATTATCACCATCAGCATCAGCATCATCATCAACAGCATCAGTATCATCATCATCAGAATCATCACAAACATCAGCGTCATCACCAGCAGCATCGTCATCATATCATCATGGTCAGCCTCATCATCATCAGCATCAGCATCATCAGAAGCATCGGCAGCATCAGCAGCATCATCATCGTAATCAGTATCAGCATCATCATCACCATCATCACCAGCATCATCAGTATCAGCAGTATCATGAACATCTGCATCGTCATCATCATCATCAGCATCATCATCAGCATCATCATGGTCAGCATGATCAGCATCATCATCATCATCAGCATCAGCAGGAGCATCATCATCAGCATCATGGTCAGCATGATCATCATCATCAGCAGCAGCATCATCATCAGCATCAGCATCATAATCATCAGCAGCATCATCAGCATCTTCATCATCCTGATCATCATCATCATCATCATCATCATCAGCATCATCATCATCAGCATCATCATCAGCATCGTCACCATCATCAGCATCCTCATCATCATCAGCAGCATCATCATCAACATCATCATTGTCATTGTAATTGCCACCGTCGTCGCTGGAATATTGCCGCCAGTAGAGTTCTAGTATCAGCGGCGGCGGCGACGTGGCCGGCGGCGGTGTCGCCGCCGACATCACCATCACCATCATCATCGCCATCACCACAATCGCAATAATCAGCATGATCGCGTCATCAGCATCATCAGCAGCATCAGCAGCAGCATCAGCAGCATCATCAGTATCAGCATCATCATCATCATCATCATCATCAGCATCATCATCATCATCATCAGCCGCAGCAGCAGCACCACCACCAGCAGCAGCACAATATGCATCCTCATCATCACCAGCAGCATCATTGCAATCGGCATCACCACCACCAAGCAGCGCCCGCACCATCATCACTCCCACGGTCGTCCTGATGAATATCATGATCGTGATTACCTCCCGCCTACGCGACCTCATCCCGCGCCCCCTCGTGCGCCTCCTCCCTCCGCCCGTCCTGCACGCCGTCCGCGACGTCGAAGATGCGCTTCTCGGTCTCCTCCAGGGGGAAGTGAACCACGGGTGCCAATGCACCGGTCCTGGCCAGGCTCATCCTGAGCACAAGATCGGTGCACACGCCCTCATGGCCCGGCGGGGGAGGCATACCCGCCACCGTTCCACAGGCACTGCGTGGCTTATCCCAAGACACTTCGAGTCCTCAACATTGAACCTTGAGGGACGATTTGGCAAGCCCGAACCACAAATTCACGGAACGTCTGTCCACTCCTGGGATTCTGCACGTGAACTGTTCATACACCTCGGGAGCGTGTCTGAAAGTCCACGAATCCCGCGTGTTCTGAGACGGTCTCGGAAGACCGTTCTGGAGCCCTCTTGGAGATCGATTGGGCCGTCGTGAAACTCTATGGATCAGCTCAAAAAGCTTAAGTCATTCAAAACCGCCGAGCCTGTATGGCTCTCCCAAACCAGCCTTCTCAGTCGCAGGAGCGTCCGAGACCACCCAAGGGGCCCCCAAGACCCTCCCAAGAGGGCCCCCGAGGCCCCCGAGTGGCACCCGAGCGGCGCCGAGAGGGGCCCAAGAGGGAAAATTCGGACTGACAGTTGCAGCCATCCACCTCCCACACGACCCTCAAGACCGCCCTCCCCCAAAGGAGCCCCCAAGAGGCCCCCACTCGGAGGGACCCCGCAGGAGCCTCCAAGGGTCTCCTGAGCCGCCCCGAGAAGCCTTACGAGGCATCTGACTGGCCTCTTTTCACGACCCTGGCAAAGTGGCGGGATGGGCCGAAGGCCGCTAGATCCGCAGCCCCCCTCGATCTCAAATGAGCGACGAAAAGATGTGAGTGCTCGGCATGCCGAACTTTCTTGCTCTGTCTGGCCCTTCATAGGTCCCCGGTGGTCTGCCGCGCGACTGGCGTGCCACCTGGAGCCCACCATAAAGGAGGACCCCCATCGGCTGTTCCGCCTAAGATGGCTCCAAGGGGGGCTCCAAGACGGTGAAGATGTGCCAAGATGGCCTCCGAGACGGTCACAATACGCACTCCTTCAAGAAGATGGCCCGAAGTTCGCCAAAGATGGCCCCAAGATGACCCAAGACGGCTCAAAAGGTCCCCAAGACTACCCGAGATCGGTCCAAAAGAGACTTCAGGAGGTCCCGAAGAGACCATGAGTCTTTTCAGGCTTTACGCCGTCCCGGTATCCCAAAGCCGCCCAGCCCCCAAGACGGCCCCAAGGCGGCCGAAAGTATGGGGTCCCAAACCGGTGCAGTGACAGACCGTGCGGTGACCTCGAAATCCCCAACGACCTCACCTCACCGCACGGTCCGCCACCGCACGGTGATGGGACCGTGGAGGCCCCCGTTTCCCTAGACACTCTCGGAGACCGGCCCAAGTCCCAAAACCGCGCGGTCACCCCGAATCCGCGCTGACTCCTGTCACACGATGCGGTCACCGCACCTTTTGAGGGCCCCTGGAATCAGATGGCCCACGAAGGCCCCGCGAGGCCCCCGAGAAGAGATCATCAAAAAACTGCATGGACATAATTTCGCGAAGGTCCGCGCGGATTTCTCGCATCGGCGATAGACCCCCCCCACTGGCGCGCGAAGCGCGCCAGGGTGGCGCCAGAGGCGCCGCCACGGGGGCCCAGCGCCGTTGTGAGAGATCCGTGCGGACCTCCAAGCAATTATGTTTACGCCTCTTCTTCTCCCTCTGGAACGTCTTCCTCATCAACGGATGGGCCACGGCCCACCGCCAACGCCATTCAAGGCGCGCGGCGGCTGCGGATACCGGCGCTCCTCTCGCCCCTGCCCCTCCTCAGGAGCAGGAGAAGGCCCCGCGAAGAGGCCGCACGAAGGCCCCGCGAAGCGGGCCCCACGAAGGCCCCGCGAGAGGCCCCCGGCGGGCGCCCCCCGGGGAGCCGACCTGCTCGGCCGCGCCCGCCGCGCAGGCCTCCGCGGCGGAACGCCCCGCCCTCCGCCGCACGGCCCGCGGGGGGCGGCCGTGGCCCCCGCGGGCGCCGCGGGCGTCTGCCGCTCGCGCACGCCAGTCGCGGGCCCCCTGTTGGGGGCGTGGGCCCGGCCAGGCCCTCTGGCGGCGCCCACAGGGCAGGAGCCAGGGGCGGCGACACCCACACCACCGGGGCGAGGAGACGCGAGGAGGCAAGGGGGCTCTCCCTGGCGGTGCGGCCCCCCCCCCCTCGCTCGAGACCTCCCCAGCCTCCGGGGCTCGGGGAGGCCTCGTGGGCCTCCTCGCTGGAGGTGGGCCCCCTGGTGATGCTGGTGTCGCTCCTCCTCCCTCCGACACGGGGGGGCTTGGCGCGAGGGGGGTGGGCCTTCCGAGGAGGGCGGCGCGGACCCGCCGCGGGCGTCTTCGACATGCACGCCGAGATCGCGGGCCTCTGGCCAGGATCTATGGCGGCGCCACGGGTAGGACTTCTGAGAAGGCGGAGGGGCCTCTTAGAAGGCTCGGGAGGCTGCTGGGAGGCTTCTCAGTAGCCCGCCCCCCTTGCGCC
>CAUYUJ010020891.1:80000-122500 GCA_963575745.1 Prorocentrum cordatum | reverse complement strand
CCTCCACCACCATCCTCCCTGCCTTGGGGTATCGGACGGTTTCCTCCGCCTTTAGTTCTTCTGCATGTTCCCCCACTTACCTGATCACCTCAACTCCTCTGGCCATCGTTTCTGCCTGGGCTGGTGGGGAAACGGGAAGCGTCAACAACGCAACAATTCAAGAACAACAACAACAACAGCAACAACAACAACAACAACAACAACCATTTTAAGACTGTTCGCTTCTATCTGCCCGAGTGTCCGTTTGTGCGTATTTCCCAAACCCTCGATACCCGCCCTCTTCATATTGGATCGTACCTTTTGTTGGGGGTATACATTTCTTCCCTGCAACCCGGGCCCTGGCAAGCGGCGAAGCGGCCGCGGACCGTCGGCCTGGCCAGCGGCAGCGCTGATCGGCGGCAACCTGACACCAAGAGGGACGGACAGGGGACCGACCACGACGACGACGACGTCGACGACGACGACGTCGACGACGACAACGACGGCGACGACGGCGACGACGGCGACGAGCGAAACCGAAAGCGAGAGAGAGAACGACAGCAGGGCTACGAAGGACACGAAGTAGGCCACGAAGGGCGACAGCGGGGACACGAAGGGAATGCGTATGGGGCCACGAAGAGCACGAACCAGCGGGGGCCACGAAGGGCAGATAATGCGGGGCCACAGAAGGCAACGACGGGGCCACTGAGGGTAGCAACCCGGCCACGTATGACAGCGAGGGGACCACGAAAGGCGACAGCGGGGCCACAAACGGCATGCACATGGGGCCACGACGGGCGCGAACGAGCGGGGGCGGCGAAGGGCGTACGTATGATGAGCCGCGGAAGGCAAGGACGGGGCCACTGAGGGCAGCAACGGGGCCACGAAAGGCAGCGAGGGGGCCACAAAGGGCGACAACGGGGACACGAAGGGCATGCATATGGGCCCACGACGAACGCGAACAAGCGGGGGCCACGAAGGGCATACATATATGGGGCCGCGAAGGGCAGCGAGGGGGTCACGACGGGCTGCAACGGGTCCACCAAGGGCAGCGAGGGCGCCACGAAGGGCTGCAACGGGGCCACGAAGGCAGCGAGGGGGCCACAAAGGGCTGCAACGGGGCCACGAAGGGCAGGGAGGGGGCCACGAAGGGCTGCATCGGGTCCTCCACGAGGGGCAGCGAGGGGGCCACGAAGAGCTGCTACAGGGCCACGAAGGGCAGCAAGGGAGCCACGAAGGGCTGCAACGGGGCCACGAAGGGCAGCGAAGAGGCCACGAAGGGCTGCAACGGGTCCTTCACGATGGGCAGCGAAGGGGCCACGAAGGGCTGCAACGGGGCCACGAAGGGCAGCGAGGGGGCCACGAAGGGCTGCAACGGGTCGACAAAACAGAGCGATGGGGGCCACGAATGGTTGCAACGGGTCCTTCACGATGGGCAGCGAAAGGGCCACGAAGGGCTGCTACGGGGCCACGAAGGGCAGCGAGATCCCGTTTCCTAAATAATCTGTGAGGGAGTCCTAAGTGTGAGCGGGACTCCTGGGTGCCTGGGTGTCAAGGGCGCGGCGCTTGAGCAAATTGCGGGAAATTCCATCGCAAGGGCGCTATTCTTCAGTAAATTGCACGCAAATCCCCAGCGAGAGCGCAACTCCAGAGCGCCGAGAGAGCGATACCTGAATAAATTGTAAGGAAGTCTCGGGCGGGAGCGGGGTCCGGGCTAAATTGTGAAGAAGTCTCACGCGGGAGCCGTTGTTGTTGTAACTCGGGGGCCAGGGGCCCAGTTCGAGCCTCAAGACATTCCCTGATACAAAACCTAGGTGCGAGCCCCAGGAGAGGAACTTGAATTGAAAAATACAATTTGCACCCGTGGGGGGAGGATCAACAATAACAGTTATTTGGAAATGAAATTTCAACGACGACCACAACAACAACAAAAACAACAACAACAACAACAACAACAACAACAACAACAACAACAACGACGACGACAACAACGACGACGACGACGACGACGACAGCAGCAGCAGCGGCAACCACAGCGGCAGCAACACAACAACAACCATCAGTTTAAGACTGTTCGAAGTTACCTGCTCGACTGTCCAATAACCTATTTCCCAAGCCCTCGATACCCGCCCTCTTCGTCTTCAATCGAACCCCTTTTGGGGGGTAGACCTTTCTTCCCTGCAGGCCGGCCCCCGGCAAGCGGCGGGGCGGCCGCGGACAGTCGGCCTGGCCAGCGGCAGCGCTGATCGGCGGGGCGGCCGCGGACCGTCGACCCGACCGCAAGAGGGACGGACAGGGGACCGACCGTGACGTCGACGACGACGACGTCGACGACGACGACGTCGACGACGACGACGCCGACGACGACGAGCGAAAGCAAGAGCGAAAGAGAACGACAGCAGGGCCACAAGGACACGAAGTAGGCCACGAAGGGCAACAGCGGGGACACGAAAGGAATGCGCATGGGGCCACGACGGGCGCGAACGAGCGGGGGCGGCGAAGGGCTGATAATGCGGGGCCACAGAAGGCAACCATGGAGCCGCTGAGGGTAGCAACTGGGCCACGTAGGACAGATGCATATGGGGCCACCACGGGCGCAAACGAACGGGGGCCACGAAGGGCAGCGAGGGGGCCACTGAGGGCAGCAACGGGGCCACTAAGGGCAGCGAGGGGGCCACGAAGGGCTGCAACGGGGCCACGAAGGGCAGCGAGGGGGCCACAAAGGGCTGCAACGGGGCCACGAAGGGCAGCGAGGGGGCCACGAAGGGCATACATATATGGGGCCACGAAGGGCAGCGAGGGGGCCACGAAGGGCTGCAACGGGTCCACAAAACAAAGCGAGGGGGCCACGAAGGGCTGCAACGGGGCCACGAAGGGCAGCGAGATCCCGATTCCTATGCAACCTGTGAGGGAGTCCTAAGCGTGAGCGCGACTCCTGGGCGCCTGGGTGTCGGGAGCGCGGCGTTTGAGGAAATTCCAGGAAATTCCAACGCAAGGGCGCTATTCTTCAGCAAATTGCACGCAAGTCTCCAGCGAGAACGCGACTCCAGAGCGCCGGGAGAATAAATTCAAAGGAAATCCCAAGCGAGAGCGCGATTCATGAATAAACGCGAGGAAGGCTCGGGCGGGAGCGGGGGTCCTGGCTAAATTGTGAGGAAATCTCAGGCGGGAGCCGTTGTTGTAGTAAACCGGGGGCCAACGACACAGTTTGACCCTCAATACTTTCCCTGTTAAAAAACAGGGTGCGAGCTCCGGGAACGGCACTTCAATCGAAAAAACAATGTGCACCGGACGGGGGGGATCAACAATAATTATTCGTCTGAAATGAGAGTTCAACAACAACAACAACAACAACAACAACAACAGCAATAACGACGACGACGACGACGACGACGACGACGTCGACGACGACGACAATAATAACAACAATTGTAAGACTGTTCGCTGATACCTGCTCGCGTGCCAGATCCCACCAGCCCTCTGGGCGCAGGTGGTCTAGGGCGTTTCCTGTTCCAACCGCCTGCCTTTCCCTGCTCGGGAGGTTTACCTCCCCCCACTCCCTGCGTCTGGACGGGCTCCGCCGCGATGTGGCAGAGGGTCCTTTTTGGTCCAAGATGGCCCCCTGAGCGCTTCAGAGAGCGCAAGATGGCCTTCAAGATGGTCGAAGATAGCGGTAGATGGGTCAAGGTAGCCTCCGACACACGTCGAAGAGGCCTCAAGACGGCCCCAAGACGGTTTCAAGTGCCCTCCGAGGCCTCCAAGGGCCCCCCCCCAGAGGCTAAAATCCTGCAAAAAGCCAAAGGAAAATCAATGTGTGTTGCATGTTCGTTTTTTCGCTCCCGATGGGCTCTTGAGGCCTCAAGGTGGCCCCAAAACGGCCCATGATAGCCCCAAGAGGAGTCCAAGAGGGCCCCAAGACGGCCCCAAGAGCGCCCCAAGAGAGGGCCAAGAGGGCCCCAAGGCGGAATCTGGGAGCCTCCGATGGGGAGGGGCAGGAATTCAGGACCCCCCTCTTTTTTAGCGAAAGGGCCCAAGACAGCCCCAAGAGGCCTCGCAGGCATCCCAAAAGAGCCCCAAGAACGCCCCCTGACCCCCCAAATGAACCCCAAGAGGGCTCCAAGACGGCCCTGAGAGGACCTCAAGAGAGCCCTAAGAAAGAGCTCCAGGAGGGCCCCAAAGAGGGCCCCAAGAGAACCCCAACAGAGCCCCAAGATGGTTCCAAGTTTCGAAACGCACGCGAGCTTAAGATACAAATCGCTGCGACAGCCATTACGAACCATCGAAACACCCCATCACCTGTGAAGATCGCGATAGGCGAGACAGGTGGGCGCCAGGGAGGAAACAGCTGTTTCAAAATCTGAAAAAAAAAACCGCTAAGTAACTTGAAAAAACCAAACTTACCCAAGTGACACATGAAAATGTTAGTTCTGAAAAAAACAAACCTGCCTGACAAGCCTTGAAAAGGGCGCTTCGCAACACTACTTTCACAAATTCTTCTGCGCACACAGAGAATTAACAATAACTTGTGGAAAAAAACATTCGCGAACAACGTAACGACAAGTAGCGCGCGCGTGCGTTCGCCGACCCGCAGAGCCTTCCGAGCAACCTGATCGAAAAAAAGCAGACGCAATACCAAAATCCTAGGCCCCATCGCGTTCACGCCAAAAAAATAGGCAATCCTTGCCCGCCTCATGTAATCAATCGGCCTCAAAAGGCCTGCGCGCGCCCAACGCGCAACGCTGTTTTCGCACGGTATCGACGCGTAGGCCGTTGCATCGCTGAGGCGGATGCCAAAAATCGTCGATAGGCGCTCGTTGCGCGAAGTGCGTGACCAACGGCGGGTTGGTCGCGGCCGCGTGCGCATCGCGCAAAATCGTTTCTGAGAAGGCTCGCGAGCACGTTCTCGCGACGACGCGCCAATGACGGTCGCATAATGCGCCCTGCCTGTCGGAGGCCATCGGTGGTCTTCGCTCATGCGTTGTCTCGGGCGCTGGGCGCCAGCGTTGTTGCCGCTTGCTCGCGGCTACGGTGATTGAGCCAAAATGGCGACGGTTACAAAAAAAGAGGCATGACGAGGAGGGCAAAGACAACGAGAGAGAAGGAGCACGAAACAGCTGGAGGGAGGAGGGAGGAGGACCAAGAAGAGAACGACGAATGAGGACGACGAAAACACACTACGACAAACGGCAGAGAACAACAAACATTGTGGAATACGACAGTCAGCGAAGGACAGAGAGGAAACTGTAGGGCAACCAGGAGGACTGACAAAAAAAAAGTCGGAAGAGGGGTCCCTGCATCTCCCCCCTGGTGAGTTCGGCCCAACGAGCTGGCGGGCGCGCGAGAAACCCCGCGCCGGCCGTCCACGTGCCGGGCTGGGCCATGGAGGCCCACCGCCGCTCCCAAGGGCAGAGGGGCAGAAGTGGAAGACAGGAGGCGGAATGAAGAGGGCGGCAAGGGGGGGAGGGCGAGGGGAGGAGGGAGGAGGTGGGGAAAAGGACGAGGAGGAGAGGAGAGATGGCGAAAAGAGGAACAGGAAAAAGAAGGTAAGAGTGGGAGGAGGGGAAGGAAAGGAGAGGAGAGGAATGAAGGAGAGGAGGGACAGCAAGGATGCCAGGCAAATCAGCAAGGATGCCAGGCAAATCCCCCTTCTTGCAACGCCATTTCCAACGAAGCCGCCTCGGAGTCTGGCCCGACGATCCCTGCGAACCAGCAGAAACAGATGCAAGATGCAAAGCGCATGCTTTCCTCCTTCCTCCTCCTCCTCCTCCTCCTCCTCCTCCTCCTCCTCCTCCTCCTCCTCCTCCTCCTCCTCCTCCTTTCCCCATGTTCATGCGCGTCATCATCCATAAGTTACGCGTTCCTACCCTAACCCTCCCTGAGGCCACGTCCAATCCCAGCTCCCCCTTCCCATATCTCTGCAAGAAGCACCCGCGAGCGGCGTCGCGCTCGCGAGAGGCGAAGCTGGAGCCCGAGACCGTCGCGCAGCGCGACGCTCGAGCTGGCGCAGGCTTGCTGCGCGGCCGCCCGGCAACGATGGATCGGCAAGAGGTGGACAGTGAGATGGATGAGGGGGAGGATGAGGAGGAGGAGGAGGAGGAGGAGGAGGAGGAGGAGGGGGAGGAGGAGGAGGAGGAAGAGGAAGAGGAATAGGTTGAGCAGGAGTGGGAGGAAGACGGAGGGCAGAAAGAACGAAACCGTTTGCGAAGAGTCGGAGGAGGCAAAGTCGGAGCAGGAAAAGGAGTCTGAGGATCGAGGCCATTTGCAATGGAAGATTACGAGGAGGAGGAAAGCAGAAAGAGGAGGAGGAGGGAGACTGAGGAGGAGGAGGAGGAGGAGGGATGAGCATGAGAGCGTGAGGGGGTGTAAACGCACGAAGTCTCGACCCTCGATCCCTGGATTGATGACCCCAGATCTTCGGATTCAAAGGCCCACGGCATCCGAGGGCTAGGACCCAGAGCGCTCGGATCCACGATCCAAAGACCTCGGCCCAAGGATCCCAGGTCCTCAACCCCAGGATGGACGATCGAGCCTCGACTGAAAGATCGAGGAGGAGCGTGGCAAGAAGGAGGGGGACGTCGTCGTGGCCCTCTCTCCGCCTCCCTGCCCATTCCTCCACCTCCCACGCCTTACCCACTGCCCTACCACCACCACCACGCCACCACCCCTTCTCTTCTATCATTCCTCCTTCCTCCTTCCTCGCTCCTCACTCCTCGTTCCTGCCTCTCCTCGCGCCTGGCCAGGCTCAAGTTCACTCCTTGCGAGCCCGCTTGACCTGCCAGAAATCGTCCAGCGACCTCTGACCGCGCTCCCTGGGCACGAAGACGGAACTACTGCTGCTGCTGCTGCTGCTGCTGCTGCCGTTGCCGAGGAGGAGCTTGATGCTGGCGCTCCACTTGTCCTCGTCACGGCGCTGACAGAAGGAGAATGCCAGCGACGACGGCAGCATGTCTGACTTGACAGTGGTCGACCAGGCGAAGCCCCACACTGTGCTGACAGCGGCGTCATCGACGGAGATCGCAGCCGAGGAGGACCCCTTCTCGCCACGGATGGAGATCACAGCAGTGGAGGACCCCTTCTCGCCACCGAATGAGATCGCATCGGGGGGCCCTTCTCGCCACCAAGAGAACTCACGTCGGAGGACCGCTGCCCGCGCTCGGAGTCGGGCTCCTTCACCGCGGGAGGGATGGTCCACTGGTGGAACTCAAACATCCTCATGATGCGCATCAGCGGGCACAAAGCCCTGCCCACTGAAGGGACCGCCATGGAATTACCCAAGGCGGTCTGGATCATGTTCTTGGGCACGGCGGTCGCGATGGAGTCCGCTCGGAACCCCACGCAGGCAGCCTTCTCGGCGCACGAGAGGCACCGCCCCTTGTGGCCGACAACGCCGGCGCAGGAACCGAGAAGCCAGAGGTACTCGTTCCTCGTTGTCAGGCAGGGCAGGGCCCCTGCCTGGAGGATCGCGCCGTAGACCTTGTCGGGGCGCCTGGTCAAGTCGGCGACCGCCAGGGCACATCCCGTCTTGGCGCGCAGCTGGGCGAACATCTCGTTGTAGGCCTTCGCTAGTGACAGGGGTGCCACTCGCTGCTGAGAGGCTATCTTCCTCTTCATTCTCCTCCTCATTGTTTCATCTTCTCCTACGCCTCCTGTGTTCCGCTCCTCCTCCTCCCCCATCATCCTCCTCCTCCTCCTCCTCTCCTCCTCCTCCCCCTTCCTCCTCCTTTCTCTTCCGCATTCTCCTTCTGGCCCTCAACGCCACCCCCCCTTTACCTCCTCCTAGCCACCTCCCCTGACGAAGGTCGGGTCGGGGCATGGGGGAGGGGTTGGGAGAGGGCGACGCTGGACAGGGAGGAGACACTTAGGCGCGAAGGCGCGCCTCCACGTTGGCGCTAAGACCTGGCGCCGATGGGATCTCCCGCGCGTCGCTGGGCTGCAGGAAGTCCTCCAGCGGCACGGGCTTCTCGGGCTGCAGGGGCTGCAGCAGCGAGAGTGAGTCCACGCCGAGCCTCGCGCTCGCGGACTCGGCCACCCTCAAGCCCGACCTGCGAATGCCCAAGATGAAGACCCGATTCCTGCGGCACGGGACGCAGTCACCAGCAGCATCGACTGCGTGCCACTTCACCTCGAACTCCTCGCTGGATCAGCAAGCGAACTCAAGCTCCTCCTCCTGCTCCTCCTCCTCCTCCTCCTCCTCCTCCCCCTCCTTCTCCCCCTCCTCCTCGTCCTTCTCCTCCTGCTCCTCCTCCGCACTCCCCTCCATTCACTCACCCCCCCTCCTCCTCCTCCTCCTCCTCTCCTCCTCCTCCTCCTCCTCCTCCTCCTCCTCCTCCTCCTCCTCCTCCTCTTCCTCCTCCTCCTCCTCCTCCTCCTCCTCCTCCTCCTCCTCCTCTCCCTGATCCTCCTCGTCCCCTGCCTCCTCTCCCGCGCCTCCGAACCAGGGAAGATCCGCCAACGTGCGTTGGCGGCAATGATGTTACCCCCCTTCCTGTTCAGAACGATCTCCGGGGGCGGGGGAGGGCGCTGCTTCCCCCGCGGGCCGGCAAGCTCTCGGCGAGCCACGGAAGCAGCTCCGACTCCAAAAACGAGGGGCCGTTCGCGCGGCGCCTGCTGATCCCAATGACGTTCTCCAGGCAGAACCACAGCAGCCTCTTGGACGCCTGCCACTGCAGGAGTTCCTTCATCTTCAGATAAACCTGGGCAATGGAAATGCGCCCAGCGCGGCGGAGGAGGGCGGGCGCGGTGGAGATGGAGAAGAGAAGGAGGAAGGGGCCCCGGGGGAGGGGGCGTTTGGAGCAGGAGGAAGCGGAGGAGGAGGAGCAAGAGCAGAAAGGGAGGGAGATGGGGATGAGGAGGAGGAGGAGGAGGAGACGCGAGGAGGACGAAGGACGAGCAGGAGGAGAAGGAGACAAGGAGGTGGAGAAGGAGGAGGAGGAGGAGGAGGAGGAGGAGAGGAGGGCGAGGAGCGAGAGCGAGGACGCGGAGGAGGAGGAGGAGGAGAATCGAGAAGGAAGGAGAGGAGGAGGAGGAGGGGGAGGAAGAGGAGGAGGAGGAGGAGGAGGAGGAGGAGGAGGAGGAGCAGTTCCTCCGCCTCCGCTTCCTCGTCCCTCCACCTCTCGCCTCTCCTGATTCCCCCCATATTGGGCGAGCCCTCTACACCTTACCAGTCGGCCTCCTCCTCCGCCACTCGGGCCACATAATCGTGGAGATTATCTTCGTGGGGTACATCAAGATTGGGCATGGGAAGTTCACCGCGCTCGGACTCGAACAAGTAACGTGCTGTCCTTTAGCGGAGCTCGCCCTACATCGCCACGATCCTCGAGATTCTGACACGCCCCAAAAGTCCTCCAGCTGATGCGCTCGAGGGTCTTCGGGATCGCGCTGACCTCGACGATCGTGCTGATGTAGGGGCTAGCCCGCCAGGCCCGAGAAGCCATACGCAGGAAATCAATCGATACACGCATGATCGCGTCATGCGTAAGGAGCGCATGGCGGGCCTGCTCAGAGATGGCCCCCTGAGCCCCTTGGCCCCCCCTGGACCCCGTCCATCTTGGGCAAAACAGCTGTATTGCGTTTGTGCTAAGAGGCGCCTTGTGGCCCTCGACTTTCGATCTTGGTTCCTGGACGGATTCGACATTTCGATGATTTCGCCATCATGCAATTTAATTCGGGATTCGGGATCATAATCGACGTGCGTTGTCGTCGCCATGACGCACGCCGTGATCTATATTCGCCCTCGTGTTTCGTCTCATGCCTCGTACCAATCCCACCTCCCTCATCCCTCATCCCTCACCTCGGGCCCCCCTCACCCTCTCACGCCTCGTCCTCCTCACCATCCACCTCGCCTCCAGATCATTGAAAACACCCCCAATGCTCCCGTGTGGGTCCACCCCCGAAATCGGTGTTACCACCCTCCCAGGCTTTTGTTTCCCTGGCGTTGGACCTGAGCTCTCTCGTCCTGCATGCCCTTTTTGCTGCCCAGGAAGCTCCAAGGCGGGCAGGGAAACCCGCGCACGAACCCCTCGCTGGGAAGGAAAGGAACGGGGCCTTCCACCAGGTCGCCCTTCACGGTGAAGCGCAAGATGTCGCCGAAGACCTCGCCGGCGGCGGGAGGCACGCGGCGGGGCGGGGGGGCGCGCGGCCCTGGCAAGAGAAACGGAAAGGACGAGCAGGAGGTTGGAGGGAGGAGGATGAGGACCAGGAGGAACGGAGGAGGACGAGCAGAACGAGGAGGATGGAGCAGGACGAGGAGGAGGAAGAGAAATAGGAGGAATAGGGGGAGGAGAAAGGATGAGGGAGGAGGAGAAGGGGGAGGAGGCACGGAGAAGGAGGAGCAGAAGGAGGAGGAGCGAGTTTCAGTTGCTTTCGATGGGGCGAAGGGGGAAGTTCCCCCCACGTGGGTGCGACTCCTGGGTCGTGGCGCGCCTGCGCTGGTCAGCGTTGCTCAAGCGTGCTAACACACCTAACGAGAATCGAACTAGAATGGGGAATCTGAGACGCCATGGAGGAACCAACCACCCCCAGTCTCCAGGTCCCCAACACCCCCACCCCCAGACCCAACCTCCCCCAGAATCAACCTTCTCCTGCCCCCATTCCCCGTCCCCAACATTGATCGATCGTAGTGGACGATGGGACAGTCAGCGTCTGCATCGCGGCCCTGTGCCCGCCCGTGAACCAGTGGACGCGCAACAGAATCCGAAGGCGCACCTTGCCTCAAAGTGCACAGACAGAGATGCTCGAAATTCAACCGAAGCGAATGGAGCGGCTGTCTCGCGCAATGACGGTCAAGCCGCGTCGCGAAGACAAATTTGCGATGCATGGCTTAAGCGTAAGATCTTGGCCATGATGCATCCATACAGGGGACGTCCGACTCCACAAGAGGAAGAGGAACTGGGAGGAGGTGGAGGGTGATGAGAGACACAGGGGACAGCAATTACATCAACAGAGGCACCCTCTAAAGTAGTTGGAGGATTGCGAGGAAGGGAAAGATGGACGAGGAGCAAGGAGGAGGAGCCCTGCGCCCTTCAATTCATCACCTTCACCTTCTGACCTTCAATATGTCCTGCGGCAGAGTGAGAGGCGAGTGGCGGGTGAGGGGTGAGAGGTGAGAGGTCGGTCATGAGAGGAAGGGTGAGGCGCAATGGCTTGTACTAGACCAGCCGAGAACACTGCAAAATTCGGAATCATGCTCGGCGTCGCCAAGTGGGCATGCGGCATCCCCCCCACCCATGGGATCACCATGCGATCTCAGCCCTGTTTGGTCCCTCCCTGGAATCGATCCTGGATCCCTGGTGGCCTGTTCGGAAAAAAAACACATTTCATGTCCTCCACAATTCTTCTGCCTGAAGTCTTGAAGGGGGGATCGGGTCAAAGGGCTGAGACTGAGAGCCAGCGCTGTCTGTCCAGCTGCGACGTAGCTTCGACAGCACGGCAACGTGCCCCTTAAACTCTGGCGACGCTCCAATTGCAGGGGGGCAAGCGCGGCATCGAGGACGCTGGGCGCTCTCCCAGCGACAGACTGCAAGCTAGCGAGACGGATAGAAAGAGAAAGAGAGAATGAGAGAGAGAGAGAGAGAGAGAGAGAGAGAGAGAGAGAGAGAGAGAGAGAGAGAGAGAGCGACACCGACAGACAGTCGTAGAGACGCGTAGGCCGACAGCTCGACAGATAGAAGGAGACAGACAAGCTGAGAAGCGACGCGGGGACGAGAGGATGGGAGAATAGATCAGCATGGGGGTCGAGAGTAGAGAAAGACAGTAGGAAGGCTTGAAGGTGAGGACGACGAGAACGACTAGGATAATGAAAAACAATGTGTATAGCGTTGGCAGTGGAAGGCGTGGAGGGAGGGAAGAGTGTCGGATGATAAGAAGTAGGCCAGCACTGGATGGAGGGCAGGTTGACTAAGTGGTTGGATGAGTCAAGGAGTTGAGGGGAAGAGGGGGGAGAGAGATAAGCCACCTACCTCAAGCAAAAGAACTTCTGGTGCCACCTACCCGAGCACCCAAAACGAAGCGGGAAGGCGCGCTATCGCACCTTGCTGGTAGCGGCTTGCGCTGCGCTACCTGAGACGGCCGCTGGGCTGCCAGCATCGCTGCTCAAGGTCTCACGCAATGGGCGTCGTGGCTTTCTCCTGGGCAACGAGGTCGTTCAATTTCTCCCACCACTGCTCGTAGGCAGTGCCACGGAGGGCCGCGCGGGCCTCCATGACACTGGCGACGACCATCTGCGTCGCGGCGAGTTCTGATGGCCACCCTCCCGAGAAGCCCCAGCGCAGCCCCTGACACACCACTGGACGATGAATCAAGTAGATGAAGCTGCACGGTAAAATGGCGAGGTGGCCCTCAGGGATGACGAAAGCGAAGTCGGCGATCGAGAGCAAGGCGGCCCCTGTCTGGCTCTTGAGCCACTGCACCTGCTCAGCCAACGAGTCCTCCTTCTTGGCACGCACTCCGACAAATAACTCTTCTCCGACTGTGAGAAGGCGCACTTCACTTACCCCGTAGGCTGGCGGCCCGGCCTGGCAATGCCCGCCAGGGGTAACGAACACCTGCACACCGTAGACCGCTTTGTGGAGCGCCTGATCTTTTGGCGAGATGGGGACGCAAGGGCTCTTGAAAACGATCGGCGACGCCACAATCTGACGAAGCGTTGCAAGCACTGTCGGCTGCGTAACCGCTCCGTACACAGGGGTGGGTTCATCGCCCCAGGCCTGGCTCTTGTCCTTCATCCACTTGAGTAAGACCTTGAACCCACTATCGGTCAGCAGCTTCTTTGAGGAGGCACTGACATCGACAAGGAGAGAATGGCCAAAGTCGAGATTGGACAGGGAGGAGCCTGAAACTTTCGGAGCGCTCTTGACCGTGGCCTTGACGATGTTGAGTGCCAAGCGGTAGTCAGCAGACTCTTCTCCGATGTTTACGGCTGGCGACGCCCCGGCCTTCCTCTTCTTGGCGGTGCCGCCGCTGGACGTCTTCGCCAAGAGCTGGCGGCACTCCGCCAACATCTTTTTCGTCGGGGTCTGGTGTGATGTCTCAGCACGCGCCTCCATGCAGATGCATTTCAACTCCTCCTTAACTTTGGTCATCGACTGGTCCCATTTCCCCTCCTCGATAGACGAGCTCAACACAGCCAGCTTATCCTTGATCCTCGTGGCCTCCGCATCTGAAGCATCTTTGAGAGCGACAAGTTTCGTCTGGAACGGCGCCCAGGGTTCATCCGACAAGTCTTCGATCGAAAGCTTGCTCCTCATGTACTCGAGTACTGAGATGCCCTCGCTAACTTGACAGTCAAGTGCAGAAGTCAGGGCGCTCTCTGTTTTGTTGACAAGCTTCGTGGCGTTCAAACGAAGCGTCACTGGGTTGACCTTTGCCGTCTTCTGATCCCTGGCAGCGTTCTTAGCATCGATGTCCTCCATCAGCTCCAAGCGAGACGCTGCGCGAACCTTGTCGGCCCGCTCGGTCTGGGCATTCATGAACTCGCCAAGGGAGGCCGACAGCCGAAAGGAGCCGTCAGCGGAGGTGTTCACCAAGTTCTCCACGAACTCCTCTGGAACAGCGACATGATCAGCTGGATCGCCCATTGAACAACTGCTCCTCTGGGCTTGCTGGACATCGGCCAAGCTGGAACTGACGTTGCTCGTCATCGCCTGGAGCGCCGCCTCGAGCTGGTCGGCCGTCATGGTGCTGGAGCTCTCCTTTTCCACGCTGGCCTCTGTCGACTTCGACAATACGTTGTCCTCGAAAAAAACCTGAAATTCTGCGATGAGGAAGCCGCCCTCGGAGCGAGGGCATGGGCGAACAGAGTACTGCCTGCTCATCACCCTGCGCCTGAACTCGATCTGTTGCTCCTTCGGGTCCTGTATCCCTTCCAAATACATGTCGCGCTTTATCAACCTGTGCGGCTTCCAATGCACCCGCTCGCGCGACTCGTCGCTGGCCTTCGTCGTCGTCTTGGCGCTGAGTTTCATCATCTCGCCAACTTCCTTCGGGCGGGCTAGGGGGCTGAGAGAGGCAGGTCTGAAGCGATGAAAGGTGAGGGAGCAAGCAGCATGACAAGCGGGAGGAGGAGGAGGACGAGGCGGAGGCCGGGATGGGAGTGAGAGACGAGGCAAGCAAAGCAGGAGGGGAAGTTGAGAGTCGAAAGTATGACAAGGGGAGGCGATGGAGGAGGAGGGAGGAAGGGAGGCAGCCAAGGGGAGGAGGGAGGAGGGGAACGACAAGGGCCGGGGAGCGCCTCCACCCTCCACCCGATTTGACGCATTCAGGTGTTGACCGACATGGAGATCGAGATGGACCAGGCGGGAGGCGTCGGTGATGGCCAGGGCTTGCCATAAGTTATCCTCCTTATTCTTATCCTCTCCCTTTTCCTCCTTGTCCTCTCCCTCTTCCTCCTTGTCCTCTACCCCTTTCTCCACCTCCTTGTCCTCTCCCTCTTCCTCCTTGTCTTCCCCCCTGCTAACCAATCCTCCTCATCGTCGTCCCCCTCATTATCCCACTCCTCCACTCCTCATCCTGCTACTCCCTCCTGCTTGCCCACCCTCTCCCTATCTCCTCATTTCCTCCTTCTAGCCCAACAGTCCTCGACCGCGCAGTCCCTGTGGTCGAGGTACCACTGAACCTTATCAGCCTCACTCTTGGCGGAGAACCAATCCTTGAGGGACTTCTGCTTCTTGAAGCGCCTCGTCAAAGTGCGGGAATTGAGGTAGCACTTTGAGCACGTGTCTTTGGCGCACTTCTTCGCCTCGTGATCATCCACTCGCTCATCCTCAGGCAGAAGCAACCTGCACTTGCAGCAAGTGAACTGGCCAGAATCCTCTGTGCCGATGGCGTCGATCTCCTGATACATCTCACTCAAGTCAACAAGCCCCTGAGGTGTTTTCGCACCTCCCACTGGCGCCCCAGGATTCCTAGGATGATCGGGCCCATCAAGCTGAAGCGCTTCACCAGGTGGTTCCAGCCCATTCTGCTGGCTCTGCTGAGGTAGCACAGCAGCGGACGCCATCCCCTGATCAGGTAGCACAGCAGCGGCCGCCTTCCCCTGCGCAGGCTGAGGTGACTCAGCAGGCGGCGCCTTCTGCTGAGATGGCTGAGGTGGCACAGCAGCGGCCGCCTTCCCCTGCTCAGGCCCAGACTGAGGTGGCACAGCAGCGGCCGTCTTCCCCTGCTGCTGAGGTTCGGGCGGCACAGCAGGCGGCGCCTTCCCCTGCTGGAGCTCAGGCGGCGCAGCAGGCGGCGCCTTCCCCTGCAGCGGCTGAGGCGGCTCAGCAAGTGGCGCCTTCCCCTGCCGAGGCTGAGGCGGCTCAGCAGGTGGCGCCTTCCCCTGCTCAAGCTGAGGCGGCTCAGCAGGCGGCGCCTTCCCCAGCTCGGGCTCAGACTGAGGTGGCCCAGCAGCGGCCGCCTTCCCCTGCCCAGGCTGGAGCGGCACAGCAGCTGGCGCCTTCCCCTGCGGCGGCTGAGGCTGAAGCGGCACGGCAGCTGGCGGCCCAGCTGCGGGCGCATCGGCGCTGCTCGCCCCGCCAGCCGTTGCAGACGATGCCGGCGTCGTGCCGCTGCTCTTCCCCAGCGCCAGCGCCTGTCAGGGCCGCAAGGTGCAAGGCGTTATCATTCCTACCCTGCCTCCTTCCTGCCCAGATTCGTTTAAGGCAGTGCGGCTGCAGGGGCTTGTCTTCGAGTGCCTCTGAGATGCCCTAGAGCGTCTTCGAGAGCCCTCCTCTTGATCCTGGATAAGGAGGGAAGGGGGAGGGGGGGTGAGGAGGGCGGCCGAAGGGAGGCAGGCAGGAAGGAGGAAAGGCAGAAGGGACGATTGGAGGCGGAGGAGGAAGAGAAAGGGGGAGAAGGAGGAGCAGGAGGAGGAGGAGGAAGCATGGTTTCTGATTCGTGAAGGAGCAGGAGGAGCAGGAGGAGGAGGAGGAGCAGGAGGAGCAGGAGGAGGAGGAGCAGGAGGAGCAGGAGGAGGAGGAGGAGGAGCAGGAGGAGGAGGAGGAGGAGGAGGAAGCAGACATCTGAAGATACAGGAATGGGAAGTGGGTTGCAGTTTTCTCAGATACAGCTGCCTGCTGCTGCTCCTTCTCCTTCAAGACGGCCTTGAACGCGCCCTGGATGCCCAATCCAGCAGTCTTCGGCAAGTACTTCTTAGAAGATGACATGTTTGCGAAAAGCCCGCCCGTCAGTCTGCAATTGAAGAGCCACGCAAAGTCAAGAAGTCTTGTGACCAAAACGGCTGCAGAACGATAGTGATCATAACATCGCCCACTTCGTGGTCTCAGGGACGCTCGGGGGGGGGGCTTGCGCTGGGCCCAGGGACCCAGACCCTGGAAGGGCACAAGGAGATCCGAAGCTTATCAAAGGCACTATCCTTTCATTCGACTATAGCTCAGAAGGAACTATGCAACGCCGATCCATAGGGACTCTGCTTCGCGCTCCTCTGGGAGGACAGAGGGGGAGGTCAGAAAGGAATGCGCGGTGCAGCAGGGAGGAGGATGGAGGAGGGAGGAACAGGAGGGAAGACCATGGGTGAGGGAGGGGGGAGAAGAATGGAGGAAGAGGAAGGATGGGTAAGTTTTGGGAGCCTCAAGAATGCCTCAAACATCCAAGTTGTGGCGACCCTCTCCCCCCCACCCAGAACTGCTAGGAGTTCCCGACGCCCACGGTGACCATGACAAAGGAATCAGCGAGAGGGGCAGCTCCCTCCCCCAGCCCGAAAGGTCTTCGAGCTCGCCAAGAACACGATCGAGAGAACGAGCACCAGTGGCTAGACAGCAGGCTGGATGGGGGGTCGGGCGCCTTCCCGTAGTGAATGTCGTCGCCTTTCGCGCCCATCGTCTCGCGGAGCAGCTTGGCGCAGGGGGCCAGGGCGCCCCGGCAGCGAGGAGATGGGAGGGGGAGGAGGGCAGGATGAGATGGGCTGAGGACTCGAGGGAACAATCTGATAGGAGGTTCGATGTCGAAAGGACCCAGGCAAACCATGAGCTCAGCTGGAAGGCCGACATAAAGGATAAGACTGCATGCGCACCCAAGGCCCATGGGGGCCTCTGACGGCCTCTGAGGCCGGCTCACATGAAGGATATGGCCGATGGCTGGACGGGAGTAGGTTGTGGAATCTTGGCCCAAAGGAAGAGAGGAGGAGAGGGAGAGCGCAAGAGAGGGAGCAAGGACAAGGCTTCGCAAGAGGAGAAAGGGTTGACAAGAGAAGAGGGGAGGGATGACAGAAGAGGGGAGGGATGAGAGAGATCAAATGTGGACAACGGTCCGAGATATCAAACACGTTGACCGCCACCCACGGCCACTGGGCCTCCAGCGCGGCCCTCTCTGGAGCTCCGATGCCTCCCCTTCCACAAGGCGCAGGCAGACTGAGGGCCCCCTCCCTCGCTCAAAGGCAATGACGAAGGGCGCGGACGCACCAGGGCAGCGAGACCTCCCAGACAAGAGATTCGGGAAAACGATCCTGAACGCCCTGCAGGAACCGCAATTGGACCCTGGAAGATTCAAGGCTGCCCGAACAGGAAACATAACTGACTGACCATCAGCGGCGGATCGAATACTCATGGCGCAAAATCACAACGACGAAGCATGCCATATCAAGATGCGTCTGACATACATCCACCTAGCGTTTCACAGACAGTGACACTGTGACACTGCCCTGGTCCCCGCCCAACCTGCACACAGAAGCGTCACGCGCATGGGCGCGAGCGGACGCCCGAGCTCAGGATCCACTGAAGCACGAATCCAAGGCGCGTTCATGTCGACGCACTGATCAGGGAGAAGAATCCCTCGAGGGCCCCGGGACAGCGACATGGCGCTGGCAGCCTGGCGCAGGCCGCGTTGATCAAAAGATCAAAAGAGGGTGCCCACCTGCCCCTCAGCCACAAAAGGCTGCAAGGGTGCGCAACGTTGCAATCATGCTCGGCCGAATGCGCGCGCAGACAGTTGCGCGCAGCTCGAGCAGCTCGAGCGAACCACTGCAGTCTGCTGCTGGGCCAGCACAAACCCTGGCAGAATGAAATGCCTCCAAAGACCGACTGTCAACTGCCAACGACCGACCTGGAAACGTCTAACAAGGAGAACGACGAATACGACGAAGGGCGACCTGGAAGTTCCTGGAAACAATTGGCCCCAACAAAGATGTGAATACAACGGGGGGGGGGGGGGGGGGGGGGGGCGATCGTGGCCGAAGGGACACTTCGCAACTGCGAGAAGACTTGGAGGAGGGGAAGGGTGGAAGAGGAGGAGGAGTCCAGGAGGAGAAGGAGGGGAGGAGGAGGGAGCCCAGG
The DNA here is from genome assembly GCA_963575745.1 of Prorocentrum cordatum. Taxonomy (NCBI): domain Eukaryota; class Dinophyceae; order Prorocentrales; family Prorocentraceae; genus Prorocentrum; species Prorocentrum cordatum. The sequence continues at coordinate 104,258 of CAUYUJ010020891.1, read as the reverse complement.
AGGATACCAACCACTGCCCCCCCCCGACCACCCCCGACCACCCCCCCGACCACCCCCCGACCACCCCCCGACCACCCCCCACCACCCCGACCACCCCCCCACCACCCCGACCACCCCCCGACCACCCCCCCGACCACCCCCCGACCACCCCCGACCACCCCCCGACCACCCCCGACCACCCCCCGAGAACATGGAGGAGGAGGAGGAGCAGCAGCAGCAGCAGCAGAAGGAGGAGGATGAGGAGGATGAGGAGGATGAGGAGGAGGAGAACCAGGAGGAGGAGGAGGAGGAGGAGGAGCAGCAGCAGCAGCAGCAGCAGGAGGAGGAGAAGGAGGAGGAGGATGATGATGATGATGATGACGCGCCTTGAAAGGTCGGTTCTCCCAAAACACAAACCTGAGAAGCCACCAATACGCCAACTGCGCACGGTAGAGAAAGAGGGAAGGCGGGCAAGAAGCTGGAGAGGAAGGGGCAGAACAAAGATGAATCCCAGCCCAGGATTGAAACCCGAGATACTAAACGACATCATGAATGGAGACTGCCTGTCCGATACTGAAAGAAATCATGATTGAAACCCATGATACTGAAAGAAATCGTGAATGATTGAAACCCATCCTAAATTGAACCCATGATACTGAATGAATGAAATCCATCACCAGGACCCTCTCGCTTTGAATAAAGGTGCGAGCAATGAGAAACGTAATGCAAGGTGATGGGTTATGCTTAAATTGATCAAAATATCTTGAGTGGCTTGAGTAACTCGAGTAACTTGAATAACTCTTGACGCCGAACTTGGGGGCATATGTTCCCACGGCCAGAAGTGATTAAGAAGTGAAGAGAACTTTCTTTGAGTCCCTTGAAGCCCAATATACATAAGTGTCAACCCATTCGAATAAATGTGGTGAAAGAAAGAAAGCCTGACATAAACTGAATGTCTCAAGCACGCAATGACCCAGAAGATACGGAGGCATACAAAGGAAACTGTAAAGCCGAGTGAGCCCAACCGTGAGAGCCCACCCCAGGTGAATCAAGGCATACGAGGTAGTTGAATTCAAACATGTATGACGCGAGAGGGCAGTGACGAGGAGGAGGAGGAGGAGGAGGAGGACCAGCAGGAGGAGGAAGGGAAGCAGGAGGGATGACGATGAGGAGGAGGAGGAGCACGAGAATGAGGAGGAGGAGGAGCAGCAGCAGCAGGAGGAGGAGGAGGGAAACATCGGGCAGAGAGGAGCGCAGACAAGACAGAGCGGGCAGAGAGGAGCGCAAATTCCGGACTCCGCATCAGGCAACTCCGTCGACGCCATCCTCGCTGAGGTCTCTGAAGGCCTCCATCACTTCGTCCTCAGAAGGCCTAGCGGCGGCAAGGGCTGGCAGCGCAATGGGGAGAGCAGCAGAGAATGCACAAGACGACAGAGGAGGTGGAGGAGGACTCAAGCGAGGCAGAGGACGCAGGATGTGAAACGAAAGATAATGTCTGGTGTGTCTGACATGGAGCGGAGGAGAAGCTCGAATGACAACGGGGGAGGTGGCAAGGCGTGCATGACGTGGGGTGTGAGCTAGAACGGAGGAGACACGATGACAAGGATGTTGGCACATGGTCGGCGGTGACAGCGTGGAGACGATGATAGCAATGATGTCAGAGGACAGACGTCGAAGGGCAGAGGTCAGAGGTCAGGGGCCAGGAGCTCGAGGTAGAGCAAAGGTCAGAGGTCAGAAGAAGTAGGATATGAAGAAGGTCGGAGGTCGGAGGCCTGAAGGGGTGACAGAGGAAGGTCGTAGTTCAGAGGAAAAACGAATGTCAGAAGTGAGAGTGAATGCTAGCAGATGATGGCGAGGACATGACGATGCTGATTAATGGCGCGGCGATGCAAGCGATGCAACTAGCCCCGAGCTGCATGAGCTCTGCGTCGGGAAACGCTGGCGAGAAGACCCTGAGCAACGAACGGATCCATCCCGAGCGAGGGGCCACGTGGCCAAGAGCGCCTAACGTGGAGGCGCAGGAGCACCTAGCGAGGACGCCAGAGAGCCTAACGCTCAGGCGTCGGCGCCAGCATCGCCTCTAACTCGAGCTCGAGCGAATTGGGCTGCTCCTGGGAGCTGGGCTCCACCACGGCCTGCGCGGGCGTGCTCGTCACCGCAGGAGGTTCAGGCTGCGGCTCTGGCGGCTCTGCCACTGGCGACGGAGGCAGCAACGTGAATGTGGGCGCACGCAAAAGCTCTGCAGTCAAGCCCGCACGTGGCGCACGGCCCCCAAGAGCCGCAAGGGCGCGGTCCTGCGGCGGCGTGCCAGGCACCGCCGGCGGCGGCGTGCCAGGCGGCGTCGTCGGCACCCTCGAGGCCCTCTTCTTCCTAATCCACTCGGGCGTCGGCGGCGTTCCTGGCGACGCCGCAGGCGGCGATAACGCCGAAACAGGCGTGAACGGCGAAGTCTCAGCCTCGCCGACGTCCTCGACAGGCGCTGGCACGAAGTCCTTGGCCACCTCAGCGACGCCACCGCTGCCCCTGCTGCCGCTGGTCGTCGAGGCGGCGCCGCCGCCGTTGTTCTGCAGCTTGCGCGGCGGAGAGGCGAGGGGCCGCGCGGGCAGCCTCCAGGTGGTAGCTAAACCCCACCTCCTCCTCCTCCTCCTCCTCCTCCGACTCCTCTTCTACCTCCTCTATCATGCTCCTACTCCTCCTACCTCCCCCTCCTCCTCCTACCTCCTCCTCCTGCCGCTGCCTCCTCCTCCCCCAACTCCCCCCCTCCTCCTACCTACCTCCTCCCTCCTTCCCCTGCTGCTGCCCCCCCTCCCTTCTCATTCCTCTACAGTCTTCCACCCACTTTGACTTCATCATCTGTCGTCCCCCTGCGCCCTTTGGAATTTTCCAGGATGGCTTTTGCGGGCTCTCCAGGGCGAGTCGCATGAACGCCGACGAACCAGCCTTCTTCTTATCCTGGGGCTGACAGCTGACAGAGGAAGGGGAAGGTCGCCCGATCGTGCCGCCATGGGTTAAGCAACGAAATCACGCTCAGCTAACTTTGCCAACTCCCAACCACACCCCATAGTCTCTGTTCTGTCGCGCTCTTCCTCTATCTTTTTCTCTCTCTCTCTCTCTCTCTCTCTCTCTCTCTCTCTCTCTCTCTCTCTCTCTCTCTCTCTCTCTCTCTCTCTCTCTCTCTCTCTCTCTCTCTCTCCTCTCTCTCTCTCTCTCACTCTTCCTCTCTCTCTCGACTCTCTCTCTCTCTCTCTCTCTCTCTCTCTCTCTCTCTCTCTCTCTCTCTCTCTCTCTCTCTCTCTCTCTCTCTCTCTCTCTCTCTCTCTCTCTCTATATATATATATATATATCATTCTCTGTCGCGAGAGCGCGTGAGGGGGGAGGGGCAGAGGCAAAGTTGCCTGGGCAACGATCGCCTGCTCGGCAGCAACATCGGGCCCCTCCTCTTAACCCCTGCCGCTCGCCATGTGATCCTCGGGCTTCCAAGGGCTGAAGTCGGACAGGCCCATGGAGTCGTCTTCGCCTTGGGTGTCGTGCAAGGGGATGCTTTGGGCCGAGGCTGAGCACGCGCTTGGAGGCGATGGAAGCTCCCCGCGAGGCGCTTTGTTCACTGGAGAAAGAAGCGCCAGTTGACTCCCCGCCCGCTTCAATGGCCTCGAAGGATGTTTCGCCTGGATCGCATCCAACGCCAGCGCCAGCGCAGGGTCGGAGGGGCGCGACGACATGTTGTCGCAAAATCGGCTCGTGGCGATGCGCGCGAAGAGAGGAAGGGGCAAGGGAAGTGGTCGACGCCGCCGCGGCCGCCTGACGTTCCCTTTCCGCGCGGCCTTGCTTCCATGCCTCAGTCAGGAGTCGTTCCGAAGTGGCCGAAGGGTGGCAAGGGCTGCGAAGATTGAGAAGATCAAGCTCCGCGTGGGTTCGACCGCTCCTCCTCCCCCCTCCTCCCCGGGACCTTGGAGGCGCCCCTGAAAGGCCTGGGGGGCCAATGCGCCTTGAGAAAACCAAAAGGCTACGGACGAGCATATTCCCCACAGGGCAAGCCACCAACAAGGATGACTGCGCGGCCAACCCGCGAAAAGAGCGTCCAAGGGACCAGGGTTCACGTTTCAATACGCAGGGCCTCTGCTAAACACGGACATCTCGTCGACTGCGTACTGTTGTACTGCACCCGATGCAACTAGTATCGGGCTTCAATGTCGTTTGCATTTGGTATCGTCTTCGTATTCGCCGTCATCGCAATCGTCATCGTTGCGTCTTGGCTCTTGGCCATGCTATTATCGTCATCGTCTTCGCCATCGTCGTCAACAATAGGCGCGGCAGCGTCGAGTGCGAACGCGAGCGAACGGTGGGCCAACCAAGCGGGATGGCCTGTGTTTCTGGTGTTCGGCCTTCGTCGCGTAGCGGTGGCCCTGCATGTCCCGCGCGAGGAGCCAGGCCACCACCTCCGCCACCGTGGGGAATTTGGTCACCTGGCAGTACTTGGTGCACGCCCCATGCCTGGCTCAGAACACACGAGCGGAGGCAATGCAAATTGATGCGGCAGCAACGACGAATGGGACGAGGGTGGGGAGCTGATGAGGAGGGCTAATGAGAAGGGTTTCGAGGTCGAGCAAGACAAGGAGGTGACGCGCTGAGAGGAGGGGGTGGATGAGGGCATGAGACAAGGAGGTCACGTGCTGAGATGACTGGAGTGAGGACAGTGGTATCATAGGCAACGAGACGCAGGCATGTTGGAGGCGGTGGAGAGGGAGGTGAAGTGAAAAAGGGACCATGAGAAGCGATAAGGGCTGAGGAGCAGGAGAAAGAAGAGACAGATAACACGAGCGAGAGCAAAGGTAGCGAGCCGCGCTCCCGCGCCTGCAAGGATCTCCAGCATCAGGGCGGCCTCGGCGATGGCATGATATCCATGCCCTTTGAATACCTCCGATGGCCAAGAAGGCCAGCGCGGGCCGCCGGGAAGAGAGGGGCGCAGCTGCGGCAACAAAAGGAGACATGGAGGAGAGGTTGCGAGGGGAGGGCAGGAGGCCGAGGTAGGGGAGGGAGGGAGGAGGAGGGACGGAGAGAAGCTGCATCCTGTTTCCGCACCCCCTCCCACGAACACCCTCCACCCTCCACCCTCCACCCTCCTCCAGTTCAGGCGCCCCCCTGCCCCCATGGGCTCCTCTCCTCCTCCGCCCACGCATTTCGCCATCCCAGGGTGGCGCCGCTCGAATGACTGAAATTGTCGAAATGAACTCTGCGATCGTGCACGCGCATGGTAAAGCCACCCCGATAATCCTTGCAAACATCTTCGGGGGGCTGGAGTAGAATTTCGGGGGGAGGCTGAACAACGTCGTCTTCCCCCTCATCAGAAAGAGCATCGTCTGGGGCAGGGTCTTTGCGGTCAGGCCCGGGCAAGGCCAGCGGCGCGTGCTCTAGATCACCGGGGGCGTCCAGAAGGGCGGGCGGCGCGTCAAGCCAAGAGAGACCAGTTTTTAAAATCTTCATGAACTCCCAGTCCCGAAGCCCAGGGAAGCGAGGATGACTGTGGAGGACGTCTAGACCACCAGGTAATTCAAGGAGGCAGCGGTAGTAGGCATTCGACCCCAATGAGAGGATCAGAGGCGCCCCCTTCCTTTGGATGTCAGTCTCCTTCAATAAAGCCAAGTAATAAGATAAGGGCCGCGTATCCACGCTGCGGCTGAACACCCGACACCCAAACACGTGATCGGCCAACGGCCCCAGAGCAGGCCGCCACCCCTGACACGCCAATCGCAAGCACAACAGAAGCTTGGAAGTGTCGTTTCCGCGATCACCACACGCCAACAAAATGCTCTTGGCATCACAGAGTGAGCGATTGTGAACCCAATGTAATGCTTCCCTTTTGAGCTGGAGTTCGGGCTCCAGCAAATCTGCAGAATAACTGACAATAACTGCTCCAGCGTTCTCCAGGAAAGGAACCATGCACATGCGATGCCCGCCCATGGACATATCAAACCACCCCTCGACAAGGCCAGACCCTTCATAAGCGCCGCGCTGGACCAAATGATCGACTATTCGAAGGGCGTCTGAAACGGATGCATTTTCAGAGACCCCATCTGACTCTAAGGCACCGAACTCGCCCTGGAGGCGACAATGGATAAGGGAAACCAGCTGCGCCCAGAGGCCACAGGATTTCTGCTGCCGCCCCCTCTATCTCCAACTCCAACGGCCCCCTCCTCTCCTCCAACTCCCTCCCTACTATCAAAACTGTGGCCCATGGGATCCCGAAACGTCTTCCCAGCACAAGTCCTGGGTGCTATAAGACAAGGCTGCCAACGAATCCTGGAGGGCGCCCATAATCCTTGCGGGCAGTCGATGAGGCGCCCCCTGCTGCAGGCCGAGATCCCAAGATATCAAGGTAGGCAATCGGTCCATGGTGGCCAAATATGATGCACCCAGCACCACCAAGCGGCCAGACGCAGACACCTCAATCTCCCCAGCAGGACCAACGCATTTCGCATCTAAAACTGCCACTCCAAAATCAGCCTTGCTCCAAGTCAAGTGCGCCGGCCTCAACACCTTCCTCTTGTGCCGCGCAACGGAGAGGACCCGAAAAAAACATGCGCGAGTTGGCAGCGTCAGAAATATCGACAGGATTCCGAACAGCTGCGCAAAGAGCCTCCACTGACATACCCATTGACGGAGGCAAAGAAACGAGGGCGTCGGGGGCAGGCTGCACAGGCGCACCCGCGGTGGCCTTCTCGAAGAGTTCCTCGCCCCACCCCGCCGGCATCAATCTCTCTCTCTCTCTCTCTCTCTCTCTCTCTCTCTCTCTCTCTCTCTCTCTCTCTCTCTCTCCCTCTCTCTCTTCTCTCTCACTCTCGATCCCACCCTCTCCCCACCCTTCTTCATCTCCCCCATCCCCCTCCTCCTCTCCCTCCTCAACCCTACCCTGCCCTTGCCCCTCCACTCCCCCCTCTACTCTACTCCACCCTACCCTGCCCTACCCTCCTCTTCTCTATCCTACCCTCATCTCCCCCTTCTACCCTCCCCCCCCACCCCCCCCCCCCCCCCCCTCCCCCTCCGCCCGCCCTGCCCGCAAGGTGAGCCGACCCGACAGCCATGCCCACGAGGCCGCGGTGGAGGCGGCGATGAAGCGGGCCGAGAAGGATCGGAGTGGGCGGGAAGGTAGATGAGAGAAGTGGTAGAATGGAAGTGAAGAGGGGGGAGGAGAGGAGGGATTCAGGAGGATTGATGGAAGATGGGGCGAGGGCGAAGGGAGAGGAAAACGCAGGATGACGCATAAAGGAGAAGGAGAAGATGAGTTGTAGGAGGTTAAGCAGCAAACTCAGTCTTCTGTCTCTGACTTTCCCTCGTGCCATCCATCTCACTCTGTCTCCTTGCGAGGGGGAGGGCATGCGCATGTGCGCGCCGCGCGCGGGAACGCCATTGGTGCTGAGGAAAGCGATGAGGGAAGGGCATGTATGGCGTGACAGCGCATGCGACATGAACCGACGCGTGAAGACGCAATTGCAATCAGATGCAAAGGGCGAAACATCGCAAACACCACAGCGCAACAACACGAGTGTAACACTGCTGCGTATATTACTAAGCGGGGCCAACTGCTCAGAGGAGATAGAACAAGCTCTCGCGACGTATGCAAACCCGCCCGTCTGGCCCGCGTTCCCGGGGAACGCTCCAGACCCTTTGGGGATCGTCCATAGAGGACTGCAATAACTTCACCATTGCACGAGTAACGGAATCATATTCTGTAGGCTTCACTGCAAGGGCCGAGGTCATGCCTGACCAGATGCCCGTGGTAGCTCGCGCGGCCGGCATCTCTAAACTGAGAGCCAGCAGTAAACAAAAATATGAGGCCCCGCTTGTCCTTAGATTCCATGTCCTTGAGCTTCCATTGGTCGGAGAAGGAGAACAGTGGCTTCAAGATCTCGGCTTCAAGATCACGTGAGTTCCAGCGGCTGATACAATAGGTCCAGAAACGACGATTGTTAAGCAATAAATCACACAAGGCGTTCTTTTCAACTGATTGTTCATCGTGCGAGGGTCGTTCATTTTCATTTTGGACTGCAAGGTTCGAATGTGAGAATGCTGACCTTCGACTCGTCTGGTAATAATGGGGGCGGCGGCATATTGCATGAATTCCCATTCCAGTTGAGGATGGAGGGCAGCGTTGGGAGTATCAGCAAAATGTTCAAGGTGTCGCCGCAAAGGGTTACCATCGCCCACCGCTAAATAAACAGAGACCCTGTGCAGGGAGCTCAACAAGCCACCATCGATGGCCGTGTCAATCTCATCCAGGCACTCCCTCACAGCTATCTTGCACTGGTCCTGCGAGCACGGGCCGAGCTTATCCCCGAGCGCAGCTAGAAACTTGTAGGGGGGATGTCTCAAGTGCGTGAATGTTAACTTGTAGTTGTCGGAGATAGCAGCGACCAGAGTACCCCGCACATGCAACAAATACGCTCGCTCTCTCGTTGGCAACGTTGCCAGATATTCATTGAAGCCAGCATGAGTCAATGACATTAAACGGTCCGCAAACTTGTCGGCCCGCCCGCATACGAGCTCAACCAAACGACGACCCTTCCAGAAGCAGCCCTGGGATTGTCTTCTATATTTTGCACTCGAAGCTCCTAGAAACCCGCTGTCCCCACCTCGGAGAAAATGCTCGTGGCAACGGCAACCCTCGCACCACGTCCCAAACCTACCTATGAGCCACGTCGCGGAGGCGAGGACCCAGAGAAGACCCAACAAGTTTGTGCATTTCAAGGCGGCGTCGACCCTGGAGAGGAGTTTCGTGTCGATCTCATTGCCTGTCTCAGCAGTGCCCTCCTGGATCTCATTTAAGTCGAAATATGACGTGAGCGCAGGGAAGATTTCAATCAAGTAGTGCACGAATACCTCTACGCACTGCCATTTCCATTCGAACGTTCGCCCAGAGCTGTTCCCATTCCTCAAAGCCCCCCCCCTTGCCGAAGGGAACGCACGTCGCCTTGAACCTGGACGTCAGATCCTTGGTGCCAGTGAAGGTGGCCAGCGCCTGGGGTCGCACCAGGGGCGGATCTCTCCCTCTCTCACCCTGTTACTCTCTCTGGCGCCGGCCAGCCGGCAAAGAGCACCCCTCACTGACCTCCCCTCCCACTGGGTCTCGGGGGAGGTGGGAGGCGGGCGGCGGGTCGGCCCCCGCTTTGCTGAGGATGCGACGGGAGGGGGGCGGAGTCGGCGACGACGCAGGAGGGGGGGGTAGGGAGAGAGACGGGAGGGCCGAAATGTGGACTCTTAGAGGAGGCCAGGGAGGAGTCGAGGACGAGGAGAAGAGCTGGTTGAAGGCAGGGTGGTGGATTGAGGATTTGCAAAAGAGGTTTACCGCAATGCGGAGACCTTCAAATGAATGCCAAGATCTTTCCAAACATCCAGATGCTCGACCGACTCCTCGAGCGGGTTGTGCAAAATATGGTAACAGTCTGGGCAACGAATAGCTCTGGGAAGAAAATATAAGTCTGCCACAGTTGGCGTCGAGAAAACCAGCTCGCCTGCAGATATACCATTTAAAACCTCTCTAATATCGGCGTGGTACTGGTGAAGCATCAAAGGAGCATCTCCAACATCAGCGTCAACACCTTGATCGGTGCTCCAGCTCTCAACTTCGCAACGGACCTCCCAGGCCCAAGGCCCTGAGCAACGAATGCAAGATGCAACGAATGCAAGAATGCAAAAGCATTAGGAGGAGAAAGAGGGAGGTGGGGTGGGCGACGGGGGAAGAGAGAACGGTCGCAGGGGGCAAGGCGACAGTAGAGTGGCAGGGGAAAGTGAGGCAGGAGGCAGGAGAGAGGGATCAAGGAACATGGGAGGGGATTGGCGAGGAGCCCCTCGAAGGAGGGACAGAAGTCAGCAACGCAGTAAGAGAAGGGGCCGAGCCCAGGTGGTGCCGCCAGCCGACCACCGAGGAAGTGAGAAGGGCGGCTGCGCTCTGCTGCTCTGCTGACGTCGCTCTCTCTCTCTCTCTCTCTCTCTCTCTCTCTCTCTCTCTCTCTCTCTCTCTCTCTCTCTCGCTCTCTCTCTCTCGCTCTCTCTCTCTCTCTCTCTCTCTCTCTCTCTCTCTCTCTCTCTCTCTCTCTCTCTCTCTAAATATATATATATATATACACCCCTTCCTCTCTCTCCCTCTCTCCCTCTCTTTCCCACTACCTCTCCCTCTCTCTTTCTCCCCCCCCCCATCGCTCTCCCCCACCTCCCTGGCCCCCTCCCCCCTCGCTCGCCGGCCCCTCTCCCCCCCCTCCCTGGCCCCCTCGCCCCCGCCGCCATGCGATTCCTGATCAAGCGAATGGCCGAGGAGGGGGAGGAGGAGAAGGAGGGGGACAGGGAGAAGGAAGGGACAGGGAGGAGGAGAGGGGGAAAGGGAGGGAGGAGGAGGAGGAGGAGGAGGAGGAGGAGGAGGAAAGGAGGATGATCTCTGGGCCACGTTGGCAAGGGCGGCAGGCCACCAGATCGCGCTGCCCTCTGCCGCAACCACGCGAATCCTTATCCACCGAATGGCTATGCCTGATCCGCGCCCTCCGTTACAAGGTGCTCGCCACTGCATCCGTTTCATAGTTTGTGGCCCAGCCTTGCCCTTCCTCCCACCACGTCCCTCGCGCCTCCCCATCGCCTCCTCGTCATCCCTCATCCTGGTTTGCAACATGGATTGCGGCACTTCGCCTGCGAAGCATCTCTCCCCACTCGCCGGCCCGACCACGTCGAATCGCTCTTTGGAGCCAGCTTCCAACATAAGCGAATGCTGCGTGTTCGCAGCTTTATACAATAAGTTGGACGCTCCGTACCCGAGCGTAGAGAGAGGCAGCGCGCGTGAAGAGGCAGCATCATTCACATTCATATTCAAGCACTGCGATGGGGTCAATACCTTCGGCCACTGGATACGATCTTCCAAAACAGGATAGAAGTTGCATGGTGGCTGGGGCGACGAGTCTGCCATCAAATACCGAGAGCACGAGATATCAGAAAGAGCACGCTGGAACAACGTCTCAAGGTAACTCAACCTGATCAGTGTTGAACTGCGGCAATACTCTGGCGCAACTCTCCTAACATGCTCTGACAGCTTATTAGCCTGACCCTCTGGGAGCGCCAGGCGGTAGCACAGATCGCACATCGTGTGAATGCTCGTCCGCTGGGCGTCTTTCATACTCTGTGAGACGAGCCACGTTCTGATGAGGGTCTCTGGCTGAGAAGGGATCGTTTAATCGCGCATCAAAATCCTCATCCTAGCTCACGTTCCCTTCCTTGATTTCATGTCCATCCTCCTCCTAGGCCCCCATCCTTGCCACGCCCCCATACTGACCTCATCTTCATCAGCATCATCATCCTTATCGCCATTAAGCCCCCCTCCCAGTCACATCCTAGAATTTGCATTCTCAAAAATATTCAATATCTTCCGCATTTCCCTATGGTTCACCCACCTGCTCCTCCTCTTCCACCTCCTCCCCCTCGTCCTCCTCCTCCCCCCCCTCCCCTTCCCCCTCCTCCTCCTCCTCCTTCCATTATCCTCCATCCTCTTCCTCATAACGACGATCCTTATAAACGCGGAGAACAAAGCCGCCAGCACGCCGGGTGCCTCCCTTGAGGAGCGGCGCGTCCGATGCCTGCACGTCCAGGCGCCAGTCCGCATCCTCGCGGCGGGCGGCGCGAGGCTCGCCCGGCGCGGCGGCAAAAGGAAAAACAAAGGGATGCCTGCCAGAAGGGAGCACGAGAGGAGGGGCGACGAGAACGGCGAAAACCAGGTAGGGAAAACAGCAGCGATGGAGGGCACGATAAGATGGACGAGGGGAGACGCGGGGAGGAGGACGAAAAAGGTGGAGGGAGGTACGCGAAGATAACGCGACGAATGAGGACGAGGAGGAACGAACTAGGGTGGGAGCGTGGGAGGCAGACAGGAGAGGGAGAGAAGGAGGGGAGATAGTGGATCGGCAAGTGTCTTACTTCACTGTGGTGTTTAGTAAAGCGTGCTGATGTCGTCTGCTGTCCCCCCGCGCCCCACCCCCATCCCCCATCCCTCTCCTATCCCCCTCCTTCAATCCTGGGCCCATCCTCCCGCGCAACGCCGCAACCCCTGCCAAACGGGGGCGCGGCTCGGGGGGTCCTTGAGCATCGACGTCTCTCCCGAGACCGAGATGCCGAGGGCGCGCGCCACCTTCAGCTCCGTGGCGACGTGCCAGAGGCGGCCAGCATAGATCTGCTGAGCCACTGCCTCTGGCACGAGAAAACCCTGGCCGCGCGCGCGAGGATCTCCCCCCCTCTCGCTGCGCGTGGGTCGAGTAAGGATGAGGCGGCGAGGGCCCTCTGAATCCTGGGACCTGAGACCCCTGGTGGCCCTGGAATCCTGGAAACCAACCTGGAGCCCCCTGGAGTCGGAGGTTATCCTGGGCGCCTGAGGCCCTGAGGGGCCCAAGAATTTCAACGAGCCGACTTGGGCTTCGAGGAGGGGGCCGAGGGGGAGGAGGAGGAGGAGGAGGGGGGGAGAGGAGGGAGGAGGGAGGAGGGAGGGGGGATGAGATGAGGATGGGGGGCGAGGAGTGAGAGGAGGAGGAGGGGGGACGAGGAGGAACGAGAAAAAGACGCCTGCGAATTCCTGAGGGCACCGCCATGCCGCCGAGGGCGGACGCTGAGGAGAAGAATGAAGATTGCGAAGGGAGGAGGGCGAAGGCAGAGGGGGGGATATGATAGAGAAGAACAGAGGACCTCTGAGACGAGAGAGCGAAGAACGAGAAGAGGAACTGATGGAGGAAGAGCCGACAGGGAAGAAGAAGAGTGAGGAGGAACGACGGTGGCCGAGGAAGAAAGGGCCATGAAGGGGCGGGAGCTCTATCACCGATGTCCGCCGCTCTGCGCGGCTGCTTGGATCCTCAATGGAAAGATTTGCCAACCCGCATGCGCCGGCATGAGATCGGGGAGACATCGCGGACCGTCCGACGCCCTCGCCTGTGAATCACCGACAGGACTTGGTCGAATTATTAGCCAATCACTTGGAGGGCTGAGGCAACGGATCCGTCAATCAATCAGCCAGTCAGCATTCAATGAGTGGGTCGGTCGGTCAGTCAGTCAGTCAGTCGGAGACGAGCGCCTACGTTAAATGAACCTAGATTATGGGTTTCTTGATCATTGGCCACCATCCTTAATTATCCGCCCTCCGTTACCTAACCCCCCCAGCCCTCCAGCCCTCCCCGAGCCGCCCCCCTCACCTCACCCCTCAACCCTCAATGATCGGGCCCCTCCTACACGCGACGCCGACACGCCGACGCGCGACAACCAGGAAGCCTTCACTGACGGCAACAGTAAGTCTAGTCTCTGGAGCTCTTCCGCGATGTCTTGGGGCTTGAAAGTCGGGATGGGCCCGTGTCTGGATACCGAGTCCGCAGGCACTGACCACACGCCAGGTGAATCAGCCCGACGCCGCCCAGACGGTACAAAAGACTTGATTGACCACCCCAGCAGCCCACCAAGGGGACCAGAATACTGCAATTGATGAGCTTGCCACTTTGCACTTTCGAGCTCGGCTGCGCTCTCCGACAAAGTGCCGACCTAGACGAGGAGGAGGAGAGAGGAGGAGGATGAGGAATGAGGAGGGGGAGGGGGAGGAGGAGCAGGAGGGCGACGATAACCAGATGAAAAAAAAAAACGGGAGGAATGCGATGCTGCAGAATCGGGGGATGGGGCGCGGGGACCATTGCCAATGGTGGTAGGTAATGGGATCGGCGATCGGAGGGCGATGGAGGATGAAGGGGAAGGGCTCGGAGTTGGAAAATAAATAGTTGACAGAAGGGCCCGGCCAATGAGTAGGGCGGCGGCGGAAGGGACACGTTGGAGGTTGGAGAAGGAGCAACCCTTGACCTCTTCGAGCCCAACCTTCCCCCACGCAACATAAACAATACGTCGAGTATTAACCGTATCACGGCCAGGAGACACCAGCACAAACGATTGAGGCAAAGCACGAAGACGCTTGCGCCGCTGGTGCCCCGATGTCTTCGAGGTCACATCCTGGACCTCGGAGATGCCGAGGTCGCCCATGGAGGGCGCCTGGGCGTCGCCGCCACTTGAAAACGATCGACGACGCCCGACGCCCTGCCCCGAGCCCCCGCCCACAAAGTCACTGCAAACGTTACAAGAGCTGACAACTTACAATGATAACACGTTGCGCGTGACAAGGGCAATGCGAAACAACCGCGCGGCGGAGAAAGAGGAGGAGGAGCAGGAAAAGGATGAGGAAGAGGAGGGGGCTTAGGCTTAGACTTAGCCTTGCTCATGGAGGGAGAAGAGGAGGTCCAGGAGAAAAAGGACCCCCCCTCCCTCTCCCCCCGGCGCCTTCGGGAAACCCGACACCGCGGCGGGCCCGGCCGCTCTCGCGGCGCGCGGCGCCGCGCGGCCATGCGACCTCTGCCGCGGGCCAGGCAGGGCGCCGCGCGGCCCGCGCCAGGGCCGAAAAGGCAGCGAACGCGCGGACGACGGCGGCGCGCGCCAACGGTTGCGCCAACAGCGACGCCCTCGGTTGCGCCATCGGTTTCGCCATGGCCTCGTGCGTCGGTTGCGCCAATCGGTTGCGCCAGTCGGTCAATCGGCTGCGCCATCATATGCGCCTTGCGCCGCGCGCACAATGGGACCCAGGTCGCCAGCAAGCAACTGTGCACGAATCCTGCTTCACTGATGCGCGCGATCCTGCGGGCGAGACAAACTGCCACGCCAATGTTCGCGAAGAGAGAAAATATGAAGACACGCGGACGACAAAGAACATATAACAAGAAGAGGACGACACGAAACGGGAAGAGGGGGGAGGTGGAGGAGTGAGTTTTTTATCGGACACGCCGAACCACCGCACGCCGACCGCACCACCGAACACCACAGAAACAAATGCGTCGCTAACTCGACGCATTCAACATTGCCAACGCGCACAAAGCACGCCGAACAACGCACGCAATCGCTACTGATGCACAGGCACCTACAAATACAGGCTACTCGGAACCATCCGCCTGCGATCGTCGCAACGGAAATGCAGAAATCTACAGCCACGCGTGCCGCGTGTGCCCGACGTGCGCTGGATGGCGCGGGCTGACACTAGATGGCAAAAGCTGGCAACGGGAACAAAATTGAAGGAGCACGATCATAATATGGCAAAATCCACTACACAAAGGCACGAAATCAAAACAACAGGTTGAGGGCGCATACCTCCACCTGCGTGGTTACGACTACACAAACACCAAGAATTGTACATTTGCCACCCAAAAAAGAACTTCCTAACAATGAACAATGCAAAATACAAAACGTATCAACGAAATTTCTTGTTGGACTGTGGATTCAGTGCATGTCGAGGTTGGCGGGATGCGAAGGTCGATCAACCCTTCTGGGGGGGGGGGTGAACACGACTTCGGTGGGACGGGGCGCCCACCTGTCTCGCCTATCGCGATCTTCACACCATCACCCGTCATCGAAACACCATCGTAATTTGCACCGATGTCCATCTCAAACTTCAATGCGGGAAACCATGTGTGATCCTTGTTTTCCCGAAGACGGCTGCGCGACTGCATGCGTCCTGCCGCCCGTGATTCACCAACTCCCCTGCTGATCGTTTCTGTATGGGCTGGCGGGGATACTTTTAGCCAGCGGCCGCGGGCGAGCGCGCCGGCGGCGAGTCAAGTCAAAGCGGGCTACGCTGCGACGAACTAAGCGAAGGCAGCGGGGGCAAGCCACGCCTAACGCGGCTAACCGAGGCCTCACGCGGCAACCCACCGGCGGACCGGCGGGTGGCAAGGGCGACTGAGACTGAGTCGAACTGCCAGCAAGCAGGTGTGCATGGCGTCGGAAGCACCAGGAGGTCGGGACAAACGACGACCCGGGTCGGATGCCGAGGAAGTAATGCATGGGCCCGAACCCCGGACAACTGCGAGAGCACCAGGGTGGCCGCAGCCAAAGGACCGCCGGCCGAGGTGGAATTGACAAAAGGCGACCCCGGACGTCTGCGTGAGCGAGAGCACCAGGGTGGCCCGAAGGACCGTCGGTCAAAGAATTATCGCCAGGAGGCGGAAGCGCTGGCACGCTGCAACTCCCAGGGTGGCCGTAGCCGAGAGGTCCCGAGGCAACAGAACGCACGAGTGCGGGAAGCAGCTGAGCCGCGGCGCAGCCAAAATGGCGTGGGTCACCACGAACCAGTGCGTGAGGTGGCGTCAGGTTGACCCAGCACAGGCCCGGCACCAGGCCACGAGCACGGAGCTGACACACAAAGTGACGACGGGCGGAGGGCACCACGGGAGATGCCCGAGCCTGAGTCTGCGGAGCCAACCACACGTGGCGTGAACGCCCAGGACAGAACTGGTGGGGATACGCGAAACGTCCAGAATTGTAAGGCTGCTCGATGATACCAGTTCGCGTGCCGTTCAACCCCTACCCCAAACCCTCAGTATCCGCCCCCTTCGTTTTCGATCGTAGCCCCTCTGGGGGTAGATTTTCTTTACCTGCCGCGAGTACTTGGTGCAACCCCTGAAACAGAGGAGGAGAGGACGGATTGAAGGGAAGGAGACTGATGGAGCACGGGATTACAGGGGTGCTAAGAACTGACAACCCGTGGCAGAAACAGACGGACCCATCGGGTGGGTGGAGCCTGACAGGTGGGCCGGGAAGGCGGGCCCAAGCGGTCAGGTCGAGCAGGCGTGTTGCTGAAGCGTGGTTAGCGCATGAATCGCGAGGAGAGCTCGGGCGATAGCGCGATTCCGAGGTAAATCGCCAGAGCGGCCAAAGCGACAACACGATTCCTGACTGTCGAAAGCGCGGCGTCTGAATCAATTGCGAAGAAACTCCACGCAACGGCGCGTTCCTGCAAAACGTGTGAGGGCGTCCCGCGAGAGACCGCGATTCTGGAAAATATTGTGAATAAGTCTCAGGCGGGATTCGCTGTTATTGTAACTCGGCTGCCAGGGGTCCAATTGGGTACCCCCCCCGTTCCCCGTGGTAAAAAAATGCCAACTCCAGGAGGAGCATTTTCATTGAAAAGTGCCACGTGCAGAGGGGATCTACGATACTCTTTAGAAATGGGAAGTGAACCAGTACAACAACAACAACAACAACAACAACAACAACAATCATTTTACCCGAACGCTCAGTGTTCTCACCAGTGCCAGGGTTTTCATGCGACGCGAGACAATACCCCCACTTCGTGGGGGGGCAGTTCAAGCTCTACCAAATATCCAAACGACTCTTCGCGACCACCCAAACCCAGCTTCCCGCCCTATGACGTTGGGACACTTCACTTCGTGGCGTGCGGACGACCGTGGCTACTACACTGGCGTGGGGTACACACCCACAGAACTTGGTCACTTATTCGGGGCGCGCGTGTGCCCAGCATCCTGCAATTGTGACATACAATACATGACACAGACAGACAGAGAGAGAGACAGAGAGCAGACAGAGAGAGAGACAGAGAGAGCGGAGTTGGTCACATTTTTGGAGCAAGTTCCTGAGATCGTCGTGTTTTTTGTTGGTCTTGCGCGCGCGAATGTCCACTTTACTTTTTTTTGCAAGGGAGTATTGAAATTTGATTATGTTAGAACAAGAAAAAGTAGCTCGCGCGAGCTCATGTAACATAAATGTTGAAAAACCATTGGTTTTGTGGGAGTCGGACAGCGCGCGCGGGATGAAATTTGGACATTTTTTTTTGAAAAACCATTGGGTTTTTGATGTTTTTATGTTGAAATCGTTACGAAACCTAAGGTTCTGGAAGGATTTCGTCTTGCGCGCGCGAATGTCCACTTTACCTTATTTTTTGCAAGGGATTATTGAAATTTGATTATGTTAGAACAAGAAAAAGTAGCTCGCGCGAGCTCATGTAACATAAATGTTGAAAAACCATTGGTTTTGTGGGATTCGGACAGCGCGCGCGGAAGGACATTTTGACAATTTTTTCTTAAAAAACCATTGGGTTTTTGATGTTTTTATGTTAAAATCGTTACGAAACCTAAGGTTTTGGAAGGATTTCGTCTTGCGCGCACGAATGTCCACTTTACCTTATTTTTTGCAAGGGATTCTTGCAATTTGATCAAGTAAGAAGAAGAATTTTCATTTTATAGTGTTTTTTGCAAGGGAAAACGCCACGTAACAAAAAACCGGATCCGGTACCAATCCACTTTTCTGAAGCTTTCGCGAAAAAATGATGAAAATGTAGCTGCGGCCTAGGCGCGGCGCAGAGGTCGCGCACCAGGGGCCCCAACAATAATTATTCTTTAGAAGTAATAATGTTCAACAACAACAACAACAACAACAACAACGACGACGACGACGACGACGACGACGACGACGACGACGACGACGACGACAACGACAACGACAACGACAACGACAACAACAACAGCAGCAGCAGCAACAACAACAATCAGTATGAGACTGTTCGCTCGTACTTGCCCGCGTGTCATTCAAAACGAGTTCCCCACACCCTCGATACCCGCCCTTTCTGTTTTCGATCACACCCCCTTTGGGGGAATTCATATTCTTTGCGGGGGGCGGCGGGCTTAGACAGGCGAGCAAACCTGAACGGGCGGACGCTCCTTCGTGGGCGTAAATGTGCCCGCCATTGGAATTGGTGTGGGCGCTGCAAAAAGAGGAGGGGGAGAACGAGGGAGAGTGGGAGGAAGGGAGGGGGCGGGACGAAGAAAGAGGGACAACGTCAGGAGAGAAGGAACGAAGAGGGGGGCGGCTGATTAGAGGCAGAGAAAGAGAGAGAGAGAGAGAAAGAAAGAAAAAAAAAAAAGGCAAGAGAGGTAGAGAAAGAGAGAGAGAGGGGGGAGAGAGAGAGAGAGAGAGAGAAAAATAAAGAGGGGGGGAGGAGGCAAGAGGGGGGAGGGAGAAGGAATGAGGGAGAGGAGGGAGATGGGATAGGGCAGAGAAGCAGAAGGATTAGGGAAGAGAGGAGGGAGAGAGAAGGGAGGAGAGGAGGGAGGAGGGAGGAGGGAGAGAGAGGAGGAGCAGGAAGGTAAGAGCGTGAACGTTCAAGGAAGTCCTAAGCGAAATCGCCGTTCCTGAAGTCTCGGGCGGGAGCCCACGACGGGCGGGCGATCCCCTGACGGGCGGGTCGGGCGGGTGGGACATTCAATCGGGATGCTTGAATGTGGCGAGAGCGCGATTACTCAGTAAGTTGTAACGGCGTCCTTGGCGCAACGTGTTTCCTGGGCGTCGAAAGCGCGATTTCTGAATAAATTGCATGGAAGTCACAGGCGAGAGCGCAATAGCTGAATAACATGTGAAGGGCTCTCTGGCGGGAGCGGGGGTCTTGATAAAATTGCGAGGAAGTCTTCATTCAATTGCGAGGAAGTCTCAGATGGGAGCGGGGGTCTTGACTAAATTGCGAGGAAGTCACAGGCGGGAGCACCGATCCTGAGTGAATTGTGAAGAAGTTTCAAGAGCGGGGGTCCTGAGTAAATTTGGAAGAAATCTCAGGCGGGAGCCGTCGTTCTTGTAATCCGGGGGGCCAGGGGCACAGTTTGAGCACCAAGTCTTTCCCTGTTAAAAGACAGGGTGCGAGCGTCGAAGGACACACTTTGATTGAGAGAAAAATATGCACCAGTGAGGGGGGGTCAACAAAGTATTCTTCAGAAGTGAGACTTCAACAGCAACAACAATCATGTTAACACTATTCTCTCTTACCTGCTCGAGCGCCATTCAAAGTGCATTTCCCGAACCCTCGATACCCGCCCTCTTCGTCTTCGATCATACCACCTCTGGTGGGTATATATTTCTTCGTGAGTTCTGCATGATTAGCCAGAAAGTTTCCAGCGAGAGAGCGATTCCTAAGAAAATGTAAAGAAATCCCCAGCGAACGCGCGATTCCTGAATGGCAAGAGCGAGGCGCCTGAGTTAATTGCGAGAAGTCTCAGATGGGAGCGCTATTCTTGAGTAAATTGCGAAGAAGTCTCAAGCGGGAGCTGGGGACCGGAATAAATTTAGAGGAAGTATCAAGCGGGAGCCGCTGTTGTTGTAAACCGGGGGGCAGGGGCACAGTTTCAGGAGGAAAACTTCCCCTGATAAAAAAACTGTGTGCGAGCGCCGGGAGGGGCACTTCAATTGAAAAATCAGTGTGCATTGGAGGGGGGATCAACAATAATTATTCCTCAGTAGTGAGTTCAACAGCAAGATCAACACCAACAACACCAACAACAGCAACAACAACAATCACCACCACACCAGTAACAACAACAAACAGCAAACTGAGGTAGCGGCACCGTCGAGGGTACTAAGCCAAGGCACGCTTAGTCGAACTCCACATAGCGTAGCAGTTGGATAGACTGAGTAGGCAATCGCATGCAGAAAAAGGCGCAGAAGCGTATCGTGCACGTGAAGACGCCGATTGGCAAGGATACAAGCATGCAGGAAGACGATGAGGTCAAGCACACATACACATGCTCCTCCCGCGGTGGGGGGCCTCGGTTGAGCTTGGCTGTTCAGACTGTGCGCTGTCCAAGCGCGGCAAGGCCAAGTGCGGGAATGACCCCTGGAGAAATACCACCGTGCCCTAAAAAAGGGGTCCCTTGCAGCCGCGTGGGGGTGCTTGTGAGTGGGGGGACGCCTGGGGGGCTGTCCGTCCCTTGGGGGGTCTTCCGCGCTGGGGGGGGGGGGTCGCGCTTTGAGGTGAGGCCGTGCGGTGCGTGCAACCCCCTGTCCGCGTGGCGGGGGTCCGCTTCGGCGGGGCCTGAGCAGTTGCTCCCAATCACGATCCACCTCAAGGCGTGGCATGCCCTGCCCCTCGGCCCCCTTCCCTTTCGGGCGGCGTACGGTCCCCCCCCCCTGGCGGCCGTCTGCCCCCTAAGCGCACCCGTCGGCCAAGGGAAGGGGCACGGCCCCAAGAGGGCAGGCGTGGCCGTCTGGGCCCGACCTGTCCCGAGGCGAGGCCCCTGGCCCAACCTCAAGAGGGCTGGCGCGGCCGTGCAGGCCCAACACGACCCTGGCGCCTGGACTGGCATGCGCTTGTTAGCGCTGAGCGTGTAGCTCCTGGCCTGCGTGCCCTTTTTGTACAGCCCGTTGTCACTTGGTTCGCACCTTCTGGCGGCATTGCCTTGGCTGCATCACACACACACACACACGCGCACACACACCCTGGGCTAACATGCGTCCTGAACACCACCGATCCTCGTACGAGGCCTCCGACAGCGGCGCTGGCTTCGCGTCCGGCGCCGGCGCCTGGGAGCCGCGCCAGTCAAGCTCGAGCGCCTGCGCCTGGGAGTTCTGCGTGCTCTGCATTTCGAATGGCATTTCGTCAGTCCGCGGCCAGGGCCGCGGCAGCGGGGCGAGGCGGGCGTGGGAGGGCGGCAGCTGCACACCTGCACCGATCCTGGCCAGTTCCATCCTTGAAACAGGGTCGTTTCTTATGCCCTCCTGGTTCAGGCAGGAAGGCATGTGTATATCCATGAACACAAATTCAAATATGTGGGTATACAGATGTTTAACGTCTCTCTATAGGTTTACGTAAAAGTATATGTGTTAGCAAGCGTGGACCCCAAAAAATGATGGCTTGCAATGAATGCACTGCAGTTCAGGTTGCGCAGTCAAGGTGGTGCAATCTGGGTGGTGCAATGCACGTAGTGCATTGGATGTGGCACAAAGAAAAGAAAAACAGTGTAAAGCAATGCAGCACTGCAAAGCAATGCCAAGCAATACAACGCAATGCAAAGCAATTCTAAGCACTGCAAAGCAATGCTACGAAATACAAAGCAACGTAAAGCAACGCAACGCAATGCAATACAAAGCAATGAAAAGCAATGCGATAGTAATGTAAAGAAATGGAGAACAATGCAAACGTACGCGAAGGTATGCAATGCAAACAATGAAAAGAAATGCAACGCAACGCAATGCAACGCGATGCAACGCAATGCAAGTCAATGAAACGAAATGCATAGTAACGCAAAGCAATGCGAAGCAATGCAAATCAGCGCAGAGCGTCGCAATGCAAGCGCAATGTGCTGGCAGTGCGCTGGCAAGACGCTAGCAATGCAAAACAATGGAAATAAATACAACACAACGCAATTCGACGCAAGGCAACGAAAAGCAGTGCAAAGCAAAAGCTGGATCGAGCCTTAGAAGGATTCAAAAACAGCCGCATCCAGCTGGAAAAGGATCATGTCAGGTTTGGATCGAACCCGACGAAGATGCTGTTCTAGTTGGATTCAGCTATACTCGAGTTAATCGGAGATGGATCGAGCTTTAGTAGGATTCAAATACAGCTGGATACAAATATAATACTCCATTAAAGTTGAATCGAGCACGAAGCGGGTGCTATTAACCCTTGACACATATATTATAGGACGATGCTAGAGCTTGATCGAACCCAAATGGGATTCCATTAGGGGGAGGGGGAGGGCGGCCTGAATCCCCCCCAGGGGTGGAGGGGGGGTGCAGCTTTGAGAGGGCTGGTGTCTGAGAAGAGAGGTCGGTGCTCCAGGCGTGGACACGTCGGACCTCCCCCCCCCCTTTACAGAGAGGCGTTTCTCTGGGCGCTTCACATGCGAAAGAGGGGCCGGTTCCGACGTGTCCAGGGAGTTGTTCCAGGCAGCCGTCGACGAAACGCGTTCGGGGATGGACAGACCCCCCTTTAGTAAAACGTGGTTTAGTGAAAACGACAGGAGGCCCAAACCTGGCGGGCGCAAGCCTGGAAAATAACGGCAACGGCGCCTTCTCGAGAACCGAAAACGGACAATTCACTAATCCACGTGTCACTGTTGGGGGTTCTGTCCACCCCCGACGCGTTCCCGCATGTACATTTGTGCACGCGCCTATGGCACGAGAACTGCCAGGTCCCCGACTGATGGGAAGGGGACTCCACCGCACAAGAACTGCCCACACACGAGGCGACGAGGAGGGCGACGAAGAAGAAGGAGGGAAAGACGAAAGATCCAGAACTCTGGCGCCCAGAACTTATTCACGACGTGGACCCCGAGGCCTGGACCGATGCCCCGGAGCCGGATGGTCACCCTGAGCCGTTTTCTGCCGCCCCCCTTTTGCATGGCGAGACCCTCCAGAAATCGAAGAGTGCTCAAACATCGGCGTCGTGAGTTTTCAAGGCGGAAGGAGACACCGCGGCTCCTCGGACCTCTCCCCGGGCGCGCTCTCACCAAAAGTTCGAAACGAATCTGGCTCTGGTGGCGACGAAAGCCCCTCAGGAAACCCACAGGGGCGAAAACAAGAGCAACCAAACGATGGGCCCAAGATGGACCTGGCCAAGCTCTGGGCCCAGGGTTGGCCTAGCCAGGAGGAAGGAGGGGGAGGACAAGCTAGTCGCACTCGTGCCATATCTGACATTCGACCCCCCCCCCCCACCCATAGTTTCCCACTGCGCTGTTTTGAAAACGTCTGCCGACGGGTGTCATGGAAGACCTGGAACCCACCAAAAAACCCATTGTCTCATTCGCACTCCTAGAGGGGAACGGCGCACATTGGAGGAGTTGGCGGAAAAGAAATGAAGAGGAGGACGAGCAGTGAGGAGGAAGGGGAATGAAGAGGAGGAGGAAGAGGAGGAGAAACGGGAATGGTTATGGTTATTCACTCATTCACAACACTGGCGCCGCGTACAGGATGTCAAAAAACTTGCCTCAAAACGAGCGCGGCAAGGAACAACTCACCACGGAACAATGTCCCTGCCATATCAACGGCGCCGGAAAAATCCACGTGGTGGTCTCGCAGCCGACGGACCCGAGGGGGTCCAAGACTGAGGCCCACGACCTACAACGCATGGAAAAGTCGCAAGATAAATAAGCGGTGCGATCACGTTCTCGTTCCATCTCTCAGCCACGCTATAACCAATTGTAGGACTCGGGCGCTCGAAACCGCAATCAGCACTTCCTGGGTACACATTTCGACTCGCTCAAAAATTGGCGCGCAGCCGCAGGCCACACACGGGTGGCGAGGGATGTCGAGGCGGAAAAAAACGAGACAGGCGCACGGTCGGCCTCACCCGATGCCCTCCCGTCCTAACACTTGGGCACGGTCGCGGTCGACGCGGTCGAGAGGTCGTCGGGAGCACAGGCAGCTGCGCCAGACCCGCCCGACCACTTCTCCACAGCTGTCTCCTGCGAGACCCGCCGCCCGACCCGCCTGACCATGCGCACTGCCTGGCCGTCTCTACACATGCGCCACCGATCGGTGCAGCTGAAGCCGCCGAGGCAAAGGCGACCGCGGTGGGGCAATCTGAAATTATGATGATTGAAAGAGCTGGTCCACCCACTCCTGCAACTCGCGCCCCACGCGGACGGACGGCGTTTTCCCGCACTCGCGTCTCGCCGCGGTCGCCAG
>CAUYUJ010020891.1:40000-75000 GCA_963575745.1 Prorocentrum cordatum | reverse complement strand
TAGGCCGACGTGGGTGCCACCTTTGGTGCCGCCGCGGCCGACTCAGGGCGTGCTGAATCTGGCAGGGTTGGCGTGAGAGTTGTCGTCGGCGATGACGTCTCGGCTGCGCTCGGTGCCGGCGTTGGTGCTGGTGTCAACGTTGGTGCCCGCGTAGGCGTGGGCGTGGGTGCTGCCGCTGGCAGTGCATGGTGTCGAAGCTATGGACGATGCTGCCATGGATGCGAGCGTCGATGCAGACGGCGGAGTTGGCGTAGATGCTGGCTGCAACTCTGGCGTGGGTACCGGCGTAGGCGCGGGCGTGGGTGGTGACGCTGGCGGTGCTGGCGTCGGAGCTGTCGTCGGTGCTGGCCTCACTGTTGACGTCGGGGTGGGTGTCGGGTCTGACGTCGCTGCTGCCTGTGACTCTGGCTTTGGTGCCGGCGTGGTGGGGGCGGCCGCTGGCGCTGGAGGTGCTGGTGTCAGAGCTGTCGTCAGTGCTGGCGTCGGTGCGGGCGTCGACAGGGACGTCGGTGCTGCCTTCGGCTCTGACGTCGCCGTCCAGGGGGCAGGCGTGGATGCTGACACTGCCGATGCTGGCGTCGGAGCTGCTGTCATTGGTGCTGACGCCTCGGCTGCACTCGGGGCCGGCGCTGTCGCTGGTGTCGGAGCTGCGTGCGGGTCTGGTGTTGGTGGCGCCGTAGTCGTGGGCGTAGGTGTTACTTGTGAGGGTGTTTTCGCTGGTCTGTAGTTGTTGCCCCACGGGGTGTCGCAGTGGGTGCCCATGGGGTACTGTGCACAGCACTGCCCTGACACGCTCTTAAAAAGTACAACGCATTTTGTCCCACCTATTTGCTCTGATACGTTCAGTGGTACGCATGTTAACGTATACGATGATGCCGCCGGCGAGTCTGACATGGCTGCCGCCGTGGGCGGCCGCCCGAAAACTGGCACTGCCGATGCGGCCGTCACAGCTGCCGTCCGTGCTGTCGTCGATGTTGTCGTCGATGCAGACAGTGCCGCAGACGATGAAATCGACGAGGCAGACGTGTCATGACATGACATGGCGGTCCCACTAGCGTAGGGTGCGCCTGAAGACGGCACCCGCGCCAGCGGCCCTGGGCGAGGCGTCAGGACAGTGAATGGCTGAGGGCTCGTCGAGGCAGGCGTCGATGCGGTCGTCGGTGCTGACGTCGCTGTTGGGGTCGATGCGGGCCGTGGCGCAGGCGTAGGTGTCGACGTGGCGGACATGATACGGCGTGGCATGGCGGCCCCAATAGCCGTGGGTGTGCCTGATGGCGTCGATCTCGTCGTCGATGCCGCCGTCGGTGCCGACGATACTGAGGCCGACCCTGTCGTCAATGCTGGCGTCGGTGCGGACGTGAGCGCGGGAGCCACGGCCGTGTATGCCGCCGTGGATGCAGTCATGGGTGCTGTCGTGGGTACCGCTGTGGAGGCCGTTTGGGGTGCTGCCGTAGATGCCGACGTGGGTGCCAACGTTGGTGCCGCCGCCGGCGAGTCTGCCACTGCTGACGTCGAAGGCGGTCGCCCGAAAGCTGTCGCTGCCGATGCGGACGTCCCAACTGCCGTCCGTGGTGGCGTCGATGTAGTCGTCGGAACTGTCGTTAGTACTGGCCTCGACGGAGACGTCGGAGCTGGCGTCGGCACTGGCTGCAACTCTGGCGTGGGTAGCGGCATGGGTGCAGGCGTGGGTGTTGACGCTGGCTGTGCTGGCGTAGGAGCTGCACGGAAAAGGCCATAACCTGAGTTTGGTCCCGAAATTCTGGATTTCGGACCAAAAGTCTGGTTCTGGACCCCACGGGGCCCTCCTGGCGCAGACGTCGGAGCTGGCGTCGCTGCTGGCTGCAACTCTGACGTGGGTAGCGGCGTAGGCGCAGGCGTGGGTGCTGCCGCTGGCGGTGCTGTCGCAGGAGCTGTCGTCGGTGCTGGCCTCGATGCAGACGTCGGAGCTGGCGTCGACGCTGGCTGCAACTCTGGCGTGGGTACGGGCGTAGGCGCAGGCGTAGGTGCTGACGCTGGCGGTGCTGGCGTAGGAGCTGTCTTCGGTGCTGGTCTCGATGGAGACGTCGGAGCTGGCGTCGATGCGGCCTGCAACTCTGGCGTAGGTACCGGCGTAGGCGCAGGCGTGGGTGTTGACGCTGGCGGTGCTGTCGTAGGGGCTGGCGTCGGTGCTGGCCTCGATACGGACGTAGGAGCTGGCGTCGAAGCTGGCTGCAACTCTGAGAGACGATGATGCCGAGGAGAGGTCTGTAGGTCACCAGGCTTCGGCGGGCCTGAAGGCGCCGCCGAGCGAGTGGCCATACAGGGAGCGCAGGAGTGGCTGATTGTGGTGCTGACGTCTCTTGCGGCCGTCGGAGCTGTCGCTGGCAGTACTGGCGTCGCTGCCGTCGATGCTGACGTCGGAGCCGCCGCTGGCAGTGGTGGCGTCGCTGCCGTCGATGCTACCGTCGGAGCCGGCGATGCTATCGATGCCGCCGTCGGAGTCTGTGAAACTGCGGGCGGAGCCGTCGTCGCTGCCGTCGATGCGGCCGTCGGAGCCGACGATGCTAACGATACTGACGTCGGAGCCGGCGGTGCTAACGATGCTGCCATCGTAGCTGACGATGCTAGCGATGCTAGCGGTGCTGCCGTCGGAGCCGTCCTCGCCGCCGTCGATGCTGCCGTCGGGGTCGGCGAAACTGTGGTCGTTTCTGCCGTCGGTGGGAGCGTCGATGCTGACCTCGGCGCCAGCGCCGGTACTGCGTCGTCAAGGTCGTCGTGGTCGTCGTCGTCTCCTCCTCCTCCTGCGGGGCGGGGTGAGGGAGGGGGCGAGGATGGTGCCGAATCCGTACCCCTCGCTGGCGTCGAGGCTGACTGCAGTGCCGTCGTCAGAGCTGGCGTCGATGCTGTCTGCGGAGCTGGGGTTCGGTCCGTCGTGGACGTGGGCGTGGAGGCTGCCGAGGACGATGCTGACGTCGATGTTGACGTCGATGGCGCCATAGGCACAGACGCTGGTGTCGGCAAGGCGGACGGGTCATGGCATGACAGGACGGCCCCTCTATCGTCAGGTGCACCTGAAGGCAGCACCCTCGCCAACGGCCCTGGGCGAGGCGTCAGGACAGAGGATGTTGAAAGGCCCGTCGAGGCTGGCGTCGATGCGGTCGGCAGTGCTGGTGGCGATGTTGAGGTCGATGCAAGGACGAGCATGACGACGGCCGAGATGGTGGCCCGTTTGGGGCGGGCCAGGCCCGCCGTGCCCTTGAAGCCGCAGGCGGAGCCGAGGACGCCGAAGAACGCGTAGCCGACCTTGACGGCCCTTGTGGGGCGGGCTGGGCCCGCCGTGCCGGCGGAGTCGACGATGTGCTTGACGACGCTCCTGGTGCCCTTGCCGATGGTACGCAAGACCGTACCGACGGTGCCGAGAGCGATGCCGAAGGTGGAGCCGAGGCCGTACCCGAAGTTCAGCAAGATAATGCCGATGAAGTTGAGAGCGGTGCCTGCGGTGCCGCGGGAGCGCTCTCGGGGGGAGGTTGGGGGCCGACTGCTTGTCACGCACGGCGCGACGACGGCAGGCGTGGGAACAGCCCGACCGCACTCAGCACCGTCACCCTCAGCAGTCGGGAGCCCGACCCCCCCCTGGATACCTGGCCGTACCGAGGTGAGCAGGTCCATGCCTGGTAGGTGAGCGCGGAGGTCGGCTCGGTAGGCGCGCAGCTCGGCGCGCAGGTGGAACACGTCGTGCCCGAGTATACGTAGATCTTCGTGAAGATCCGCACGCGGCACGTGTGGGGCGTGTCCAGGTGGTACTGGGAGGTCGCGCCCGTGCAGAACGGGCACGCGGAAGACAAGGTCCTGGTGCCTATGTTCAGTAACATGGCCAGGCAGCTCAGGTAGTACAGCATGGTGAGACGTGAAAGTGCGGTGGCGGCCTGGCGCAGACAGGGGGGCCATGGCGGCGGTCGCACTGAGGAGTGAGGAGACGCAAATCGGTACCGCACTGCTGGCGCGGTTCCGGTCTCGCGAGGCCTGGAGTCGGGACTCCAGAGCGGGGCGCTTCGCGTCGCGGCTACGCTATGAGTGCAGGGCACTCTCGAGCCGAGACTAGAGAGAGAGAGAGAGAGAGAGAGAGAGAGAGGAGAGAGAGAGAGAGAGAGAGAGAGAGAGAGAGAGAGATCGGACAAGTAGGCGGACCAGGGTCCGTCCGCGAGGCGCACTGCGGTGCGACAACTCGCCAAACACTATTTGCGGCGGTGCAGCCTTAAGATACGAGGGCGGGCAACAAAACCCCCTCCCCCGGCGCAATGCGACAGACGCTACAGACGGCGGACAGACGGTGAAGATCTCACGTGTCAGACCGCGTGAAGAAAGAGGCCCCAACAAGGAAGGCGACGTGCTGACACGTGGCTAGGCGGCTTGGCAGACCGCCAGTTGGGCGCTTGGCCGCAAAGCGGCGCGCAGGGACGGGGCACCCCCCGCCCCCACGCCCTGACACCGTGGACGCGGAGCCACGCGTACACACGGGCAGGCAGAAAGGAGGAAATTAGCGCGGGGCACCAGGTGGAGCGCCGCGGAGCGATGACAGCATAGCTTGGATGGTGAGTGGCGGCGCAGCACCATCGGGCGAGGGCGTAAGCAGCTCGGCGAAGGCACGCCCGGCGCGGTGGAGGCGCTGGAGCAGAGGGCCTTGACGGGCTTGAGCAGCGGCAAGGTCGGCGGCGAGAGCAGCACACCTCTGCTGAAGAGCGGCCATAGACTGGGACAGCTCGGTTTCGCGGTCGGTGAGGGGCGGCTGCTCAGTGCCAGCGGCCGCGGGCCTCGTGGCAGGGACGAGGTCATCGGTGCGCCTGGCCAGGTGGTTGACTAGCGCAGTACGGCGCTCCGTGTGCTGACGGCCGTCACCCTTGAGAGGCGACTGGAGGGTAACACGCGGCCCCAGGGCTGGAGCCGCTAGGGCCACGCCCCGTGAGGTCGGAAGAGCCGCATCCTCACGCCCAGCAACAATAGAAGCGTGGACGGAGTGGAACGGCCTGACTGGCTCGATGCCCTGCGGGGGGGCTGGAGCCGCCCCCGCGGGCTGGCGCTGGTGGGGGGACGGAGTGGGTGGCACGGTAGGACCGGTCATGATGGCGTGCGAGGGCTCGGAGGTCGGTCGCGTAGTCGGGTGGCGTCTCACTAGGGCGGCATCGTCGGCGGGGTGGGGTGTCGGCGGAGCGTCGTCTATGCTGCCACTCAGTCCGAGGGGATCAACCAGGTCCTCGTCGGCGTCTTGACGGTGAGCGACATCATCGTGTGGGTGTGATGTCGCTCTCGGTGGCGGAGTCGCGGTGGGCGTCGAGAGGTTGCCCGACGGGGCAGGGTTGGCGCTGGCTGGGCCGTCGTCCAAGAAGTCCAATCCCCCGCCGAAGCCGAACGGGTCGTCCTCCTGTTCATCGAGCATCGCCCGTTGGGCCTCGGCCCAGAGCTCATCCGGGTCTTGCGGGATGAATGGTCCAGCCGCGGGTGGTGCCTGGTCCGACAGCAGGGGGTTTGGTTCCATTTTGCTGAGTTCCGCAGCTGTAAACCCAGCCCTGCGGTGTGGGAGCGGCAGAGTGCGGTGTCTGCGCTCGTAGATAGCGACAGCGACCCCATGGAGCACGGTCGCTTGGCGATGTCGTGTTTTGGCAGCTTCAACAATGTCTCAGGAAGGTTGTGAGTGCGTGCCGCCATTGTGGCAAGGGCGTCAGCCTGACGGTTGAACTCCTCCGCAATGGGCCCGATGAGCCCAAGGTCGATGCCCATGTCTCCCAGGTGGCTGGCGATTTTTTCGACGCGAAACATGTTGGGCTTGGCCATAACACATCGGTGGATCTTTTCCCAGAGCTCCGCGTGCGTGCCCTGCGGCGCTGGATGTCCGTCGATGATGCTTTGGAACCCATCGACCACCGCCTGGTTGTCCACGAAAACGTGCACGGGCCGTTCGGCACATGCCGTAAGGTGGACAATGGCGAGGGTCTCCGCAACCTGGGCGTTCTGCGTTAGGCCGTGAACGCGTGCACTGTAGTTCATGCGGTGGTCGATGCCGTAGTAGACGCCGTAGCCCGCTCGTGCAAGCAATGGGATGGCTTGGTTGGTGCATGCACCGTCAGTGGCAGCGTAGACCCATGTCCAACCAGTGTCGTGGTCAAGGTAGGTGGTGTAGGTGTCCCGGGCTGAAGCCGCAGGATCTCCCTCAGGGGGGGGCCGCGGCATGGGCTGTGGCAGCGGGTCCCTCGCGAGGTCGGCCTGCAGGTCGAGGAGGGCTGGGTCTTCGTCGAAGAGCCCGCAGTGTCTTGTGTGCGGCGGAAGACGGGCCCACTGGTCGTCACTGATGAGGGTGGTGAGAGGGAGTCTTTCTCGGGCCCAGCACTTGCAGTCGCGGACAGTGTGCTCCTGAGTTTCCTCTTCCTCGTCGCAGTAGCGGCAGATGGGGCTGGGGTCTGCCGACGCGTTTGATCGGGATCGTCGCTGTTGGGTGTGATCCCCGCCCGACAGGTAGTTCAGGAGGAGCGCCAGCTGCCAGGCAGTGCATTTGGCTGCTCCTTTAGTTCGGGCGAGCCACGTGCTGGCGAAGAGGTCGAGGCCCTGTCTGACAGAGGCTAGGTAGCCAAGGTCGTGTCGCCGTGGCTTGATCCTCCGCAGAAAAGCCCTGCGTTGTGAGGCCCGCAGCATGTGTAGGAAGGCGTTTTGGGGTAAATTCAGCCAGCTGATCTGGCAGCCCCAGTCGTCGTACATGATGCCAAATGTGGGCCAGGTCCATCGGAGCTGCTGGAGCGACTGGACGAGTCGTCCGACGGGTCCTCCACCAAACAGGGTCTGGACGTGGTGTTGGAGGTCTCTGGCGAGCCCGCAGAGTGTAACGTCGCGGTTAACCTGTCGCCGCAGGCACAGGAATGCTTCACGCTGCGTGATGGCGTCGATCTCCAGGGCGTGTCCTGGGACGCACACGGCCATGAGAGTCCAGAACTCGACCCACTTGTTCCCCTTGGGGCGGATAGCCGCCTTGAGGGCGTGGTTGTAGGCAGTTTTGGCTGGGCCTGATGGTGCTTGAATGTCGGTGCCCGTGGTGCAGACGCTGGCAGCCAGGGAACGGGCGTGCCGCGCCTTGATAAGCATCGGCGATGGGAGCTTGCCAATGCGCGGCAGGCGGATAGTCGCCCTCCGTACACGGGCGTCTGCGGTGGCCGTGAGGTTAAGCGCGGCTGGAGCCGGCGCTGCCTCTGCGTTGATGTAACTCCCGACGAGCTTGAAGGAATCGACCACACGTAGGGGGCGATCCGCCAGTGTGAGCTGGGTAACGGCGGCGTGAAGCTCGTCGGTGAGCGCCCACCCTGCCACTTTACCAGGGTGAATGCGTTGACCTGAGAATCGATCAAACTTGGCGGTTTCGTCAAGAGATTTCTGCAGCTCAGACGCGGTGTGGGTAGTGGAGTTGCTGTCGTCAACAAAGGTAGTGCTGAGTGATCGAGGAACGCATCGATGCTGCCTCTTTGTCCACACGCACATGAGCAGCTTGATGTCGTCCAGGGACCACGAGCTTCCCTGGAGGTGACCGTTAGTCCTGGCCAAGTCCTTAGAGTACGCTCCGTTCATGCGGATGTAGCGTTTGTGGTGACTGTAGAAATTTCGGCGGACAGTAACGATGTCTTGAGGGCACCCCGCGTGCAGCGCAAGGTTAAGGCAGATGTCCGTGATGAGGTAGTCGAAGCACTTCTGTCGGTCAAGGGCAGCTCCAGCTAAGGGGAGGAGTAAAGCCCTGGCGTGTTCGATGCGCAGGGCGAGAGAGGTGCTGACATCCCCAATGGTGGCTTTGGGAACAGCGCCGAAGCTCGTGGCATGGGTCCATCCTTGCCGCCAGGTCGTGAGGCTACGGTAGGCTGGCGCTTCCCACGCGTACATCCAACGGAAAGAACCGAGAGAAGTCGTTGGTCCGTCGGGAGTTCCCCTCGGCCTTTTCGGAGGCACGGGTTTGGCACGTGCAGGAGGGGCTCGGGGATGGTGCCAGTGCGTTGCATAGCACGTAAGACGCTGGCGAAGAGGCGAAGGATGTCGTCGGGTAACTCCTTAGCCTCCTTAGTTGTCCAGCCGTCGAGTCCCCCCGCGCGGCGCGGTGAACGGGTGCGAATGAAGTGGATGAGTTGGTCGTCGGTGAGGTGGAAAGGGGCTGCTGGTGATGGCGTAGGCAGCTCTTGTCGGTACTCGTCGTAGAAGTCTGCCCACGTCGGCATAGCTTCGGCATCATGGCCTGCGCGAGCGCGGTACCTGCCCAAGATGGGCTCCCAGGTGTCGACCATGAGCTTAAGCATGTCTTTGGTGTTGGCAACAATGGCGTTGGCGGGGAGGGCGTCGGGAACCTGGGCAGGTGGTGGGTCACGAGTGTGGCCTTCGTCGTTGTCCGTGTCGAGCGAACTACCGTCGCTGGGGCTGAAGCCGCCAGCGTCGGTGTCGGCATCACTATCGTCCGTGCATGCTTGGTCAGGGTTGAAGGCGGTGGTGTCGCACTGGAGCTGTGCATCGTCGGGAGTGGTAGGCGTGCGGAGATACGCCGTGGGCGAGCAGTCGGCAGCCCGTGCGTACATGGCCGCCTTTCGCCCGCTTGGCTCGCGGACACCCTCAGCCCAAATCTTGATGCGTTCAGCTTTGACTCGGTTTGCACGTCGCGCCAGCTCTGCGTCAAGGTTTTGGATCAGACGGTCCAGGTGCTCTCCGCGTGGTGCTGGCACGCCGGGGGCCCAGGCCTCGGGAAAGGCCAGGAGGACCGTGGGGCGCAGCTTGTGGCAGAGAAGGCGGGCCGCGGTCCACGTGCAGTCGATGCGCTGCGCCAGGTACGGCGGGATAGCACGGCAGTCGATATGATGGTGTTGTCCGATGAAGCGAAGCTCGCAAAGTTGCCGATGGAGCTTGCGAAGGCGGTTCATGCGAATCGTGGAGGCTCCGTAGGTGGGAAAGGCGCGGGGGACAGCGGGTCGCTCCTCGAACGTGGGTGTGAGCCCGTGCATGGTAGGGGGCTTCTTTTTTGGGTGGTCTGGCGGTGGAAGTGGCAGGTCGCGCAGCCGGGTGAGATGGCACTCATGGCTGGCCTCGTTTGCCAGGGCGAACATGCGTTCCACATCGTCGCGTGTGTCAGCCTGCTCCATGCGGTCATGGTATCGCCCTGCGATGAGGGTCCCTAGTGCCTGAAGTTCGTGGTCCTCATGAGCTCCGTCGTTAGGAGGGTAAGGCGTGGGGGCTAGAAGGCGTCGGGCCGTATGGTCGAGGCGGCTAAGGTCGAGAGTGACTTGCAGGCCAACATGGGACTTCGCTGGCAAGTCACGCAGATAGCAGAAGTCGGTGACAAGGGATCGCGCCGCTTGGTTGGCGATGATGTAATCGATGCGCGAAGTGCGGGGGCACTTGGTGACGCGGTCCCAGTCAGGGATATTGCCATATGTGTGCATGGTGTGGTCTGGTGTGCCTTCAGCGACGTTAAACCATCCGTGCTGCATCATGTGCAGCAGGTGTGGATTGTCGTCGATGTTCGTGTTGGCGTCCATGCAAATGAAATACGGGGCTGAGCCGACCCTCGCGGCGGCGCAGTCAGCAAGCCGAAACAAATCGGTGCTGTCTCCTCCAGCGACCCCGTAGAGGCTCGCGATGTAGATCCCAGCGGGCCC
This sequence comes from Prorocentrum cordatum, assembly GCA_963575745.1. Taxonomy (NCBI): domain Eukaryota; class Dinophyceae; order Prorocentrales; family Prorocentraceae; genus Prorocentrum; species Prorocentrum cordatum. The sequence continues at coordinate 65,356 of CAUYUJ010020891.1, read as the reverse complement.
GTGGTTGTTTCGTCGCCGCCTGCGGCGGTGCTGGGTGCAGAGCGGGAGGAAGGCCTCGTGCCATCTTTTCTTGGCCTTGAGGGTGGCGATACAGGACGCAGTGTCGTCGACGGTGGAGTCGACGATGGCGTCCTTAGAGAGGATGGCGACCCCTCCCGAGGCGCCAGTGTTGCCCTCGACCGTGTGGTCCGTGCCGCCGTGAGCAGCTTTGCGCTGGGCTCGCGCCAGATCCAGGTCAGGTCCCAGACTGGCCTGATATCCTCCGTGGTGTGGATTGGCGGCGTTGGTAGCGATGGCTTGCCTGGTAGGCTTGGCATGTCGGGTCTCCTGCAGTGCTATGACTGCGGCGTTGTGGTCGACACCTAGAGCGGTGATGGTTGGCCAGTTCGCTGGGAGACTCGTGATGTTGAGGCTGACGAGGTGGATGGAGCGACCTGGCCCGTCTCCGTCGGTGGAGCTGGGGTTGGCACGCCCCGCACGGTGGAGGGCAGCCTGGCCCTCACCCAGGTAGAAGGCTTGGCCACAGTAGGAGCTCATGGCGTCCCGGCAGATTGGCTTGGACGGGGCTGAAGCCGCCGTCAGGCCAGAAGTATAGGCAAGGCATGGTCGACACTGCGCCAGGGGGGGTTCATAAACATCGGCAAAACTGCCTCGAAAAATCCTCCTCACTCCTGTACCGTGGGGGACGAGGGGAGGAGAGGTGAGACGGCAGCAGAGGGAGAGGGAGGCGACTCCTCGATCCGTCCTGCCGAACACAAGAACAAAAGCAAACCAGCGGCGGCAGCTCGGCGCGGCAGCGGCGCAACGCGCGCGCATATACTGCGCACGCGACACCGCTGGTCCGTCCTGCGGCGGCGCGCCCGCCCCGTCAGTACCGTGATGAGCAGCATCGGGTGGAACAGCTCGAGCAGCGCGGTCGGTGGCCTGGCGCTGAGCCTCGTCCATGCCCGCTGCCGTGAGGCACGCGTTGCGGACAGGGCTGACTCCACGCGGGGCCGCCGCTGCCGCGGCAGCGGCTGAGGTGGCGGGGGCGCCGCCACGGCTCTGAGGAGAAAGCGGTGAGCCGCCGCCGAAGCCCGCCGCGAGGTCCTCGACGCGGTACTTGTTCTTGAAGGGGTCGAAGGTCGGCGCCTCGTCGATGGGGACGACGACGCGGGTGGGCGGTGGCAGCTCCTGGTCCGTGGACGGCGTCGGCTCGAGGTCGACCTGGCCAGGATCGATGGCGCTGGCACCGAAGCGTGGCACCACCTCGGGGGCTTGGCCATCAGTCTGAGTCTCGCGGGGCGGCGAGCTCGTGGAGCTCCCAGGGGCCTTGCGCGAGCTGTGGCGGCTGCAGGACCGGCTGCGCGGGACGCGCCCGCCCGTGTGGCGGTCGCGTGGCGAGGTCGCCTGGGCGTTAGCGCGCGCAGAGTCCGCCCTGCTCGGGGAGCGGATCGGCGCTGCGCAGGGTGTTGGGCTGGGCTGGCGGGAGCCGCCTGTGCCGCCCGCCGCCGAGGCTGCAGCCTGGTCAGGGTCGACGGCGTCAGGGCGGGGGCTGACGTGATGGGCACTACCCTCGCTGTGCCGCGGGGAGGCGCTGTGGTGCGCCTGGGTGTACGTGAGGACGAGCGGGACGAGCGGCTGCCGCTCGCGCTCAGGGGGGGCAGGTTTTGCCTGGGCAGGGCGCAGCGCTGCGGCCACGTTTGGCGGGGGCGTGTGTTGGCGCGGTTGCCAGGCACGCACGTTCGCCTCGCGCCATCCTTCAGGGCGCCCTGTCCTGCCACGGCTTGGTGCAGCCCCCTGGGCTGAAGCCGCAGGGGTTACCACTGCGGGCTGGTTGCTGGCGGTGCTGTCGTGGCGGCCTGGGTAATGGCCCCAGGCACGCGTGGACCCTGGCACGGGCGAGGTGGCCCGTGGGGGAGCCTGCACGAGTGCACGCGGGTAGCCGATGACCGCTGGGTGCACCCTGGCGTGGGGGGCGTGGCCATAGCTGGAAGCGGCTGCTCCTGCCGCCGCGGGCCTGGCGCCAATGGGGCCACGGTGATAGGCGGCGCCCCCGCCGTACACCGTGCTGTCGCCTGTCGGGACGCGCGCGGGGGAGCGGTTGCGTGGCGTGCTCGGCTGACCTGCGTCGCGTTGGTCGCGCTGCTGGGTGCGCTGCTGGTGCTGTTGGTAGCGCTGCTGGTCGGCTCTCGAGAGCGGGCGGGTGTCGGGGAGGATGGGGGCACGTCGGGCCGCCGCCAGCCCTGATAGACGTGCTCGAAGGCGTGGTCTGGGTAGGTCTCCCCGACGGGTGAGTATCGCCGCACATGCTCCACGTAGTCAATGTTCTGCGGCTCGGGGAGCACCGTGATGTTCACAGCTCGCTGGTGCGCTGGTCCATAGAGACAGAAACTACCACGGTTGCTGCGGTCGTGGTTCAGCTCGGCTTCGGTCGTGGCACGGCTCACCATGGCGTCGCAGAGGCGCATGTCGTAGTCGAGAGCTTGAGGCCCAGGGCCGCCCTCGGCATCCCAGTACAGTACCACATCTCGCCAGCGGGTGCGGGTAGTGTGGATGCGCTCGGCGATAGACTCGCAGACGGTCCTGACTGTGACACGATCCCTATGCATGTTGGTGATGGCTAGGGAGTAAGGTCGGCGGACCGTTTTGTTGAAGATGAAGTCCTCCTTGAGGGCCTGGTGGGGGCCGAAGAGCACGTAGCCTTCCCTCCACAGCGGTTGGTCGGGGGACGGGTCTTCAGGCATCCCCGTTCCTGTGAACCCAGGTGGCCGCCTCGTGCCGTCGGGCAATCCCTGCCTGAGGACGCGCCGCGGCCTCGGTGGAAGATACCATTGACCCTGGTAACCTGCTTGGCCTGGTTGTGGAGGCTCCCCCCCGGGGCCTGAAGGCGCTCGGGGGGGTTCCTTGAGGTCGTGGTGGGCTGGCGCGTTGCCGTATTGGCGGGCAAGGATGTGCGGAGGCATCCCTGTGGCACGGACGTCGAACAGGCTGTGCGGACTAGGCGGATGGGGGCACCTGCTGGAGAGGCAGCATGTGTCGGAGTCCCTGTTGTCGGTGCTGTACGCACACGTCCAGCTGTTGCAAGAGTAGTCCGTGGACCAGTCCATAAGTGCACGTAGTCCGCTGAGGGAGCAGTCTGGGCACGTTGGTTGGCCCGAGGTGCCGAGCTGCGTGTTGCGGCGGGCAGCACAGTACTGACAGCATTGGAATCGGCACTGTAGGCATGACCAGCGTCCTGGTAGGGGCGGGAGCGCTTGCTCGTCGGTGACTGCGTCGTCTGGGTGGGGTCGGGGTCGATCCCACAAGGGCCAGACGTCGGCGAACCAGGACTGGCCTGTAGTGCGGACCACCTCCGCGGGGAGGCGAGCGTCGTCAGCATGGCGCTCGATCCACTGGGGCCCCAGGTCCGCTGGGATCATGACCGTGCGCCAAGTGTCGTCCGCCTTGACGTGGACTTGGGTCGGTGCCCAGAGCCTGGTAGTGGTATCGCCATGGTCGTGGTGGAGGATGACCCAGCCGTCGCGACCCGCAACCGCAGGGTCGATAACGCGGTGGCCCATGACGGTCGTCCCCCACGGTAAGTAGGCGCCGTCGTGGTGCTCGCCCGGGTCAAGCCAGACCTCGATGCCAGGGGCATTGACACGGGCCCGCACATCGCGGACGTGGAAGGCGAGAACGTGGTAGGCGGTCGGCTCCTCCTCCGTCTCGATGTGCTCCCACGTCTCGATGTCGCTGTTGTCCGAGGTGGAGTTTCCGCCGCTCTGCCGTGACGAACGCGAGGCAGATCGCCGTGGGCGAGCATGGCCTCGGGCGAGGGCGGCGGCCGCGCTGATGAGGGACGGCGCACGGCGGTCGTCGGCTCCCGATGTCGTCGATGAGCGGTCTGGACTGTGTCCCAGGGCGGCACCTGACTGGTAGGTGCGCGGTGGGCCAGACGCGGCCCCAGGGCTGGAGCCGCTGGGGCGCGGCTCTCGTGCGTCGGACTGCCCCCGCACGGGGACGGCTTGCAAGCCAGTGTACACCAGGTCGATCAGTGGCTGCGGGTCCAGCTGGAGCTTGCGAAGCGAGACGCGTGGACGGGGCTGGTTGGGGTCGGCCCTGGTGGCGGCTTCGGTGTCGTAGTGCTGTTCAGCCCATGCTCGCGCTGCCTCTGGCGAGTATAGTGCCTGTGGCGGTGGCCACGCTGCCGCGATGTCCAGCCTGCGCCAGGTGTTAGCTTCCTGGTCGCGGGCTTCAGCCGCCTCGCGGAGGTCTGGGTGATCGTAGCCGGCGATGTGGAGGGCGTGCGCACAGTCGCCCATGCCATAGGCTTGTGGTAGGGCACGGCACCTGGAGGCAGCTTCCGCGGGGGCACACCAGTCCATGCGGATGAGGAGGCCCAGGACCCGAGGGTAGATGAGGCGCGCTCCGTGGGCCTCCCCTTTCACGAAGTTGTGCCAGTTCTCACCGCGCGGCGGTTGGGTAGCCTCGCACATCCAGAGCGCGATGGGTCCCCACGCGAGGGTGTCGTCCTCGAGGCTGTAGGGCGGGTGAGGCGGCACTGCGTACCACGCGGCCAGCGATGGGTGCACGCTCACGCACGTGCGGCCAACATTTGTGGCGGTTCGACCCTTCGCTTCACGGCGGGGGCCTGGCAGGAGGCGACCTCCGTTGAAAGCGAGACGGGCCGCAAGGTCGCCGCGGGTCCCGTGCCAGAAGACCGTGGGCGTGTCAGTGGTGGGTTGACGGAGGTCCCACGTGAGGTAGGGGAAGATCGTCTCGCCTGAGTTCCCGCCCGAGTCTTCCAGCACCCAAGTAAGTCGGTCCGGGGGCCTCTGCATGATGTCAGTCCACGGAGAGAGAGAGAGAGAGAGAGAGAGAGAGAGAGAGAGAGAGATAGAGAGAGAGAGAGAGAGGTCATGGGCCGAAACAATGCTTGCGACCAAACGCTGGCGCGCCGGCGACACGAGATCCCCCCGAACCGACTCGCCCGCCACGCGCAGTTGGTCGCCCGTGCGAGGGAGGAGGAAGGCGCTGGCAAAGTCGCGAAGCTCGCCGACGCGGCCCAACTCCTCGCCGCAGGACCTTGCAATTCATCCTCGCACCCGCATCGAGCCTTCGGGGCGCTGGCGCGACGGGAAATCGCGCCAGCGACTTGGAATTGCATCCACCCAAGCTGCTTCCCGATCTCACAGCGCGCATAGAAGTGCGTCAGAACTGTCCCCGATCGCGTCGGACAAGCAAAACGCACAGTCTGTCCATATTCCTCTAATCGTTGCGTTTGTCCAGCAGGACGCCCTCCGCGACGCTGGACACGGCGGGGAGCTGATTGGCCCTCAGGAATTCTATAGATCCATGAATTGCGCGCGAGATCGCAGGCGGGGCCCTCGTGCTTCCAGCGCGTTCAAGTCCACCTGCTGCTCGGTCGTCGCGACGTCGCAGTCGCCCCTGCCCCCTCCGCGGCAGGGAGGCCCAGCCAGTAGAGTCTGGCAGCTAGGGGGGCGACGGTGGCGAGCCGAACACAACAATTGGCTCCTCGATCTCCTCGAACGGGCTGCCCCCCACACAATCCACGACGCCCTCTCGGCCCATTGGGGCGTCAGCTGCGCCAGGCCCGCCGGGCCACGCGCGCCGCCCAGCTGTCTCCACCGCTGTCCTTCGCCGCCCTCGGCCCCCGAGGGAACCGGGGGGCGCCGCCAGACCTGCTGCCAGGACCACTGAACCACGCGCGCCGGCAGGCTGTCTCTGCACTTGCGCCACCGACCCCGCTACACCCTCGGACTCCGCTCGGCGCGGCCCAAGCCGGAGACGCCGAAACAGGATCCTCTGAAACTCCATTCGTTGAAGGAGCCGCGGGCGCCACGCCTGCTGTCATGACGCGCGCGGGAGAAACTGGATCGACACCTTCTGAGGTAGCGCAGGAGCCTGGACCTCCATGTTGAATGAGTTTTGTTGATGTGCACGCCGGATCCAAACTCATGGTTGCGATCTACGCGGGCAGGCTCCATTGCGTCGAACTGCGTCGGCTTTGCTTGCTCCGTCGATGTAGCAATGGTTGTCATCCGCGTCCTCCTCTACGTTCAGGACATGGGAGATCTCGTCGTACAGGTTACTGCGCTGTGCCGGCATGCCTCTTTCTGGTCCAGGGTGCCCGATGCGCGCCAGCCATTCTTCCGCGACGGTTCGAAGCTGGGCAATGGGCCGTATAATTCGGCGTTTGACTCCAGCTGTCGGGCGACACGGCTAGCGTCAGAAGCGCCAAAACCGCCGCGCCTACCTGGGGTCCTGATATAGGCGGTTGCGGTTGGCTGAGCAGCTCTGTCGAAAGGCTCGTCTTAACGGATACGTAGATTTGAAAAGCGAGAACGAGGGAGAGAGAGGGGGGAGAGGGAGACCGAGAGAGAGAGAGATGAGGAGAACGAGCGAGAGAGAGAGAGACAGAGAGAGAGGGCAAATTTGAGAGCGTCCAAAGATTCTCCGCGACGCCCCGGAACTGCTTCGTATTATCGCCGCTGTTGGGCCAGGGTCCGGCGATATTGGCGGCGAGCGCGAGGTTCCTCAAGTCAGTGTACACGTAACTCCCTGATTGTGCTGTTATCACTCGGCCTGCCGGCTCCAACACGGCTCTGGGCAACCTCGAGAAGGGTCTGAGCCCATGTGGCAGGAGTCGCAGTCACGATGCGGCAAGACAATATATTCTTCTAAGTCCGCACTGATGTCCTTCATGCATTTCTCGCGTCCCCGACGGACCTCCCGTCTGCGAGTGCCATGTTGTAAGTGTTGCGCAATGCGTGCGCAGTCCCACCTGGGACGCACATGCCTGTGCATGTCGGCGGGCATCCCGTACTTGGCGGGGAAAACAGGGGGGGTCGTCCCGAATTGTCGGTATTGTTTCCACGCTACCGTGCACTGCTTAACCTTCATCCATGAGAGAAGCGGAGATGATACCGATGTGGATCGTTGTGTTCTCGCTTTGTAGGTCGGACAAAGTTGGGTCTGCGCCTCCATAGAACTGCTCAAGCATGCCATGTTCAAAGAAACCAGGGTGTTCATGAATTTGAAGCCCGACATGCCATTCTTCTTCACATGACGCGTTTCAAAGCGTGTCTTGTGAGGATCGTACTTGTCCGTTCCTTCCGTTCCGTACCCAAAGATGGTGCCGAACCCGCCTATCGGAGTACATCGTGCTGGCGCTGACAAGAGTCGATCATGTATGGGCTCCACCGCCATCTACATGTTGTTTCGCATGTGTTTTCTCAGCGGCACCCGCCGCGTACAAAGGGGGAGGGTAACCCGTGAGCGCCGCGATGTCGAAAACACTTCATTCAACAAGAATCGTTCCAGAACGTCCCGCAATGTGTGGTGCTGGTGATATGACCGACACCATGTGGTTCTTGCGAATGCGACGTCCCACCACCACGCATGTGTCTGCACGCTTCGTCACAAGGGGAAGCGCTTCCAGCCGAAGTGAGCTGCAGTGCGTCGTCGTTATGGTTATAGCTATGTGTCCTCCTACTCTCACAGGCTGCGTGCCGAGTTACTCTGCACCCTTGCGGGCACCTCGCCTTGTTTCCCACTATGGGTGCACATCTTTCCTCCACGCTTGCCTGCTAATTAAGTTGCTGGCCACAGTGCACAAGTCGGTGTCAGTGCGATGCCGCTGTTTCCGCATACAGTTCTGACGCTACGATCCCAATGTACCTGCGTTTGCTTAACGTGTATGGGAGTGAGAGGAGGAGGAGGAGGAGGAGAAGGTGTAGGGACTGAGAGGAGGAGGAGGAGGAGAAGGAGGAGGAGAAGGAGGAGGAGAAAGAGGAGGAGGAGGAGGAGGAGGAGGAGGAGGAGAGGAAGGAACGAGGAGCGACGCGAGGAGCGAGGAGGAGAAGCGCGCCGCGTCCCCGCAGGGGGGGAGGGGAGGGCGATGACGCCAGTTGATCCGAGTTTAGCTACTGTCGAAGAACGGAGGGGAGGAGGTAGGCCTACCCCTGGGCCTACACCTCAGCGTACCCTAGGCCTACCCCTAGGCCCTACCCCCAGGCCTACTCTAGGCCCACCCCTAGGCCCCGCCCCTGGACCCACCCTGGGCCTGCCCCTGGGCCCCGAATGAGGCCACCGAGGCTGGCCGAGGCTCATCGGTGAGCTCTGTCCACGTACTCTCCGTCATTCGTGCCTCTTGGGCGTTGCTTAATGGGGGGGTCACAAATGGGGGGGTCAGAAAAGGTCCCCTTTCGTGCCCCTTTCGGGCCCCTCTGGACCCCCAGGGGGCTCGTTTAGGTACCGTTTGGGTACCTTTTCGGACCATCCTCGCCACCCCCCCATTTATGACCCCCCCATTACGCAACGCCCAAGCCTCTCCCATCATGTGCTCTCCGGCCTTGGGGGTGGTGTCGGGGGGCCCGTGGCGCGCGGGCCCGCACCGACGCTGCCAGCACAGGCTCCCACGGCCTCCTCCTCCTCCTCCTCCCTCCTCCTCCTCCTCCTCCCATCTCCTCCTCCTCCTCTCCTCATCCCTCCCTCTCATCCTCCATCATCCCGTCTCCTCCTCCTCCTCCTCCTCCTCCTCCTCCTCCTCCTCCTCCTCCTCTGGCCACCGGGACTGCCCGAGGGTCGAGGCGCGGGGGCTGCAGGTGCACGGCCGGCGCCCTCCGCGGCCCGCGAGCGCTGGCGGGCGCGCCGCTGGGCCCCCGCGCGGTGGCGGCCCGGCGGCCCGAGCCGTCTTGGCTGCGTTCGGAGGCGGCTCCCGGGAGGCAGCTCCCGGGGGAGGTGGCTCTGTGGCGGCGCCGCCATGAATGAAGGGGCCCCAGGACACACAAATAAATACACACAAATAACAGGATTCCCCATACTTCCCCATATTTTCTGGGTTTTGTCTCCCCCCCACACTTCCCATATTTTCCCATATTTTCCTGGGAATCGACGATTAATTGTGTCTGTGTGTTTTTTCCCCTCCTGAATGAACACCGAAGGCGAAGCAGGGAGGATCGATCGAGGATTTCTGAGATCCGGCGGCTCTGGAGGATGTCTCGGACGCCGCGGCCTTCTCGGAGCGTTCTGGAACGCTCTGAGAGCGCTCCGGAACGCTATGGCACGGATGTATCGCGTCCTAGCCCCCTCCGAGAAACTCCCGGGAGTTGGCTCTGTGGCGGCGCCGCCGTGCACACCAGATTCCCGAGCATGGAACACACACACACACACACACACACACATACACACACACACACACACACACATGTTCGCCATTCCCGCGACTGCGTTCGGAGGCAACAACTGGGAGACTTTCGCCGGGACGAAAGAGCTATGAAGCCCGATTAAGGAGCCACTGAGTCGGATTAGGCCAGGTTAAGCCTGGGATTAAGCCGAATAAAACAAGATTGCGCCAGATCAGGCGGGACTAAGCCGGATTAAGCTGGCCGATTCTGAATTTATGCTCCCAAGAGTTGCACCCTAAGCTGCGAGGGAGGGGAAGGAGGAAGAGAAGGGACCCTGAGGTCTGGGGCGTACGATATTCGCTCAATTTCGGGCCCAGGGACAATCTCGGATCGATTCCGCTCGAAAAAAAACACTTAAAGGTGGAATATAGCAGGGTGTGTGTTGTGATGCTTCGCGATGTTGCTATGTTTCAGAACATCGGATCCCCGGGGGGGGAGGAGGAGGAGGAGGAGGAGGAGGAGGAGGAGGAGGAGGAGGAGGAGGAGGAGGAGGAGGAGGACGACGACGAGGAGGAGGAGGAGGAGGAGGAGAAGGAAGAAGAGGAGGAGGAAGAGGAGGAGAGGGGAGATGGCGGAATTTCCTGAGCTCCCTGATGGATGCAACTGATATCCATAGCCTGGGCGGCGAAGCATGCAGGGCTACTTTCCACAGCAGCACCACCGAATGCTCAGGAAGACGCATATGCAGAGGATCCGCGAGGGCTGGAACCGCCGCAAGAAGTCGATTAGCGACTGCATGGTCGCCGAAAAAAACCACAACCGACTGGAGACGATCACAATACTTTGCCCGGAGCTGCTGCACCTCTTCGGAACGACGCTGCAAAGCTCGATCGACATAAAGGCGGGCCCAATCTGGGGGGATTCGACGCTCAACAGCAGTAAAACGCGGTGAATCTGGGCGTGCATCTCCCATGCCCTCCAGTGCCAGAGCAAAACCAGTGCACACAACTCTGGAGACAAGGACCACGCGCGAGGCACACGGGGTCAACCGCTGCGGAGGGCTTGAGCCAAAAGGGCTACACAGGCCTGCCTGTCCTCCTCCTCCTCCTCCTCCTCCTCCTCCTCCTCCTCCTCCTCCTCCCCCTCCTCCTCCCTCCGCCTCCCCCTCCTCCGATTGCTCCGCCTCCTCCGCCTCCTCCGCTGATTCCGGCTCCCCCGCCTCCTCCGCCTCCGACTCCACCTCCGCCTCCACCTCCGCTTCCGCCTCCGCTTCCGCCTCCGCCTCCGCCTCCGCCTCCTCCTCCTCCTCCTCCCCCTCACCTCTCTCCTCGCCGGCCTCACCTCCTCTTCCTCCTGCCCGCCTGCCCTCCTCCTCCTCCTCGTCCTCCTTCCTGTTCCTTCCTCCTCCTCATCATCGCACATTCTGCCTTCCTCCTCATCCTCCTCCCCATCCTCCTCCCCTCCTCCCTCTTCCTCCTCATCTCCTCCGCCTCTCCTCCTCCATCGCTCCATCGCCCGTTCTTCTCTCCTCTCTCCCCTACCTCCTCCCGCCCCCCTCCTCCTCAATTACTACTCCTCCTCCTCCCACGACTCCTACTCATCCTGCCTTGACCGCCTCTCCTCTCTCCTCCTCGCCTCCTCCTCCTCCCTCTACTGACTCCTATCTCCTCTCTCAAACTCCCTCCTCCTCTCATCACTCTCCTCCTCGTCCTCCTCCTCCTTCTGCCTCCTCTCGTCCTCCTCCTCCCCTTCTCCATCGCCTCCATCGCCTCCTTCCTCCCACTCATCCTCATCCTCAGACATCAGCACTCATACTCATCATATAGAATCATCATAATCGTCATCACAGAATCTCATCATAATATGCATCATCATCATCATCATCATCATCATCATCATCATCATCATCATCATTCATCATCATCATCGCATATACATCATCCTCATCAGCATCGCACGATTCAGGGTCGCAGGTGCGTAACAGGCACGGTTGTCCCCCAAGCAATCGTCATCATCATAATTCATCACAGCAGCAGCAGCATCATCATCATCAGCAGTCATAGCATCAAATCAGCATCAGCATCAGCACATCATCAGGCATCACATCAGCAGCACAGCCATCAGCATCACAGCACCATCATCATCATCATCATATCATCAGCAATCAGCATCATCATCATCATCATCACACTCATCATCACCATCATCATCATCAAGCAGCAGCATCAGCATCAGCATCATCATCATAATCATCACTCGTCACTCATTCATCATCAGCATCATCATCAGCATCATCATCATCAGCATCAGCATCATCATCAGCTACACCATCATCATCAGCATCATCAGCATCATCATCGTCATGAGCATCATCATCATCATCACCATCAGCATCATCATCAGCATTATCAGCATCAGCATCTTCATCATCAGCAGCATCAGCATCATCAACATCATCAGCATCATCAGAATCAGCAGCATCATCAGCATCATCATCAGCATCATCATCAGTGGCATCATCATCATCGTCACCATCATCATCAGCATCATCAGCAGCCTCATCATCATCATCATCATCATCAGCAGCATCATCAGCATCATCATCATCCTCATCTTCATCAGCAGCACCACAATCAGCAGCAGCGTCATCACCATCAGCATCATCAGCATCACCATCATCATCAGCATCATCATCGTTCTCATCAGCATCGTCATCATCATCAACAACACCAGCATCGTCATCACCATCATCGTCCTTTTCCTCCTCCTTTTCCTCCTCCTCCGCCTCCGCCTCCGCCTCCGCGTCCGCCTCCGCGTCCGCCTCCTCCTCATGTTCCTCCTCCTCCTCCGCCTCCGCCTCCGCCTCCTTCATCCCTTTTCTTGGTAAGGAAAAACAAAAAACTGTTCCATGTCGCTCCCCGAGGTCAGTGTTTAGGGCGGGCTGGGCGTGTCGCCTGAGGTGTTTTTTTCATGTATTACCCTGAAACTGAAAAACATAGCAGCTGCACACAAATGCGGGGCGGGTCGTTTTCAAAATGTGGCTCTCGCCGCCTCAGCACCGCGCACAGTCTTTGTACAGATTTGCAAGAGTTTCACCGATTGGGGGCGTGCCGTTTTCAAAATATGGTTCTCGCCTTCGCGTCGCGCACAAGCGTTGAAAAATTGTGCAACAAGAATTTCACGGATTCCCATGATCAATGTACCAGAACTTGCATGTTCGAAGGATTCAAGATTATGAAGGTGCAACAGTTACTTTGGTTCGCGACGTTGAAGTCCCAGGAATGGCGTTCTGCCACGATTCCAGATCGTCAAGACGCAACAAACAGGTTGATCCGTGGCGCTGGAATCCCGAGAACGATGTTTTGGCATGCTTCTGGGTCTTCAAACGGCTGCCTTCCAACGAGGCAGTTCCCTCTGTGGAAATGAAACGTTGCAAGGACCTATGAAGAGGGAGCTTGGAGGGAAGGTTTACTCCAACATCGTTGATGACTCATGGGTTTACACTGGTCCTCCTCCTCCTCCTCCTCCTCTTCCTCCTTTTTTCAGCTAGCCCGACATGAGGACCTAGATTGTAGCTTTCTAGATATCCTCATCATCATCATCATCCTCTTCCTCCTCCTTCTCCGCCTCCTCCTCCTCCTCCGCTTCCGCCCCCTCCCCCCCGTTCGGTCCTCTTCCACTACCGACTCCAGACACAACTTCATACCTCCACCTCCCCTCCGCCCTCTACCCCTCCGCCACACCTCCCCCCGCCACCCCATCCCAATCATCCTCTGCCGCCAGCCTCCTACTACTCCCCCTCCTCCTCCTCCTCCTCCTCCTCCTCCTCCTCCCTCCTGCCCCCCCCCCCTGGGGCGTCGGGGGGCGGGGCGCACTCGGGCCCACGGGCCGCACACTCGATCCGGCTCAGGCTGGCTGCGGGGGCCGCGCCGTGCGAGCCAGCGGGCGCGCGGGGGTTGCACGCGCGCGCGCGGACGGTCCTCACCCCCACGGGGGAGTGAGGCGGGAGGGCCAGGAGCGAGGAGGTTCAGTGAGGAAGAGGCAGGCCCGCCCCCTTGCTCCTCCTCCTCCTCCTCCTTTCCCTTCCTCATCCTCCTCCTCCTCCTTTGACTTAGCCCGACTTAAGGATCCAGCCTGTAGCGTTCAAGAGCGAATGCGCGGAAAATCGCGAAGAGCGTGCACGACAGAGCGCAAAAAGTACTCGGCGGGCCCCGCGGACATCCTCCTCCTCCTCCTCCTCCTCCTCCTCCTCCTCCTCCTCCTCGTGCTCCTCCTCCTCCTCCTCATCATCATCATCCGCATCATCGTCATCACCACCACCATCACCATCACTACCACTACCATCACCACCACCACCATGATCACTCGCCCCTCATCCGTCATCCTTCAACTCCATCTCTCCCCTTTCCCTCCCCTCAACCATCATTCCTCCCTCGTCGCCCTCTTCTCACTCCCCTCCCTTCCCCCTCATCCCTCCTCCCCTCTCTCTCTTCCTTAAAGTACGCAACTTCTCCTCGTCGCATAACCAGGCGCGTCGGCACGGTGGTCTGGGCATTTTGCATGAGACGCCCTCACCAGTGATGTTCCTGAAGCTTCAACTCTACAGCAGTTGCACGAGTGGAGGGCGGAATCATGTTCCAAGTGATGCTCTCGCCCTAGCGCTGCGCAGGTCACGCGGAGTGAGTGCGACAGGTGTCCCACGTTCAGTGTTCGCGGCAACGCTAGCCACACTCGTGTGAAACGTTTTCAACCGTTTCCCGGATATAGAGAGAACAACGCTCAACATGTGACTCTCACTCACCTTTGCCGTATCGCACATTACTCTTCAAGTCTCGGCAGCGACACGGACGAAAGCGCTCAATGTCAGCATGGAGCTCTCGTTTGAGACGTCGCTGACCCTGATGACCGTCGGCCGAAACAGATGCAACAGCTGCACGGCGGGAGGCAGTCGAAGTGCTCAAACGGGGCTGTTCTGTTGCTGAAGACGTCCTCAAACTGTATGGCTCCAAACGGTTATGCACGTGCACAAGATCTATGGACAGAAGGCGACTATTGAACCTCATGCCGCACTGCGATTCGTGCCAGGACGACATGTGAGTTCCACAGAGCGAAATCGCGTGTGTGCAGTGTAGAGATGTCTGAAGATGGGTGCAGTGCCGACAGAAGGGTAGAGTGCCGCTTCGCTGATGCGTCCTGAGCGTACTATTGTTATCCTGCTCATCCTCATACTCGTCATAAGCCTCCTCATCAGCATCGTCATCGTCACTATCATCACGTTATCATCGTCGTCGTCCGTCCTTCCCCGCCCCTTCCTCCTCATCATCATCACCACCATCATCATCATCACCACCACCACCACCACCACCACCACCATCATCATCATCATCGTCGTCGTCGTCGTCCTCATCATCATCATCATCATCATCATCATCATCATCATCATCATCATCATCATCATCATCATCATCATCATCATCATCATCATCATCATTATCATCTGGCCCTGCCTCCTGCCCCTCCTGCCCATCCACCCCCTCACACCCCATCCTCCCCCTCCTCCCCATCCTCCCCCTCCTCCGCCCTCCTCCTCCTCCTACTCCTCTTCCTCTTCCTCTTCCGCCTCCTCCACTTCCTCGTCCGCCTGCTCCTCCTCCTCCTCCTCCTCCTCCTCCTCCTCATCATCATCATCATCAGCATCATCATCATAATCATCATCATCATCGTCATCATCATCATCATCATCATCATCATCATCATCATCGTCATCATCATCAGCATCATCATCATCATCATCTTCCTCCTCCTCCTCCTCCTCCAACTCCGTCCTGATCATCTTCCTCATCCTCCTCATCAGCATGGATTATCAGCACCAGAATCAGCATCATCATCTGTCCTCCATCCCTCCTCCTCCTCCTCCTCCTCCTCCTCCTCCCCCTTCTCCCTCTTCCCCTCTTCCCCGGTGGTTCCCTCCACCCTCCCCCTTTTTCCCTGTCTACATCATGCCTCCGCCCATTATGATGCTAACCAAGAGAGATGAAAGAGAAGGGCGTAGATGATTCGAACAAAGAGGATGACAAGGCCGGGGCGAAAACGAGGACTAGAAGGAGGAAGAGAAGAGAGGGAAGAGGGGGAGGGAATCAGATGCGAGAGGAAATGAAGAGAGGGAGAGGGAGGGGATGAGGATGGAATTCGCCGGCCCAACGGGCCAGGGCGTGCTAAGATCTCCGGTAACTGGTTAACAGTATTAACAGTATTTCTAGTTCGCGCGCGCGGGGCGGCCCCTGGGGGTCCCCCGGCGAAAAGTACCCCGACCAACGCCCGGTCGCCGCCCGACCGCCGCCCCGGCGCCCGACCAAGTCTACTCTCAGAGATGGTTTCTTCTGGGTTCGGCTACTCAGGCTCCCCAGAGCGCGCTCAGGTGCCCCAAGAGGCCCCAAGATCTGCCCCCAAGAGGACCCGAGACGCCCAAAGAGCGCTCGAAGACGCCGAAGATGACCCCAAGACGGCCCAAAAGGCCCCCAAGACAGCCCAAGAGGCCACCAAGACGCCCCAAGAGCCGTCCAAGAGGCCTCCGAAGAGAGCCCCAAGAGGCCAAAATCGTTGATTTTCATTGGTGTTTTCTATGTTTTTTGTGTTCTGGCTTTTTCGGCTTCCGGACGCTCCAAGACGGCCCAAGAGGCCCCCAAGACCGCTCCAAGACGGCCCACGAAGCTCCCAAGACGGCGCCGAAACGACCCAAGAGAGCCCTCAAGACGGCCCAAGTGCCGCCCAAGACCGACCAAGAGGCCCCAAGACGGGCCCAAGAGGGACTCAGGAGGGATACCGAGAACTCAAAAATGGAGCCCTCCGTCCCAGAAGGCGCCCAGGAGGTCCAAAAGAGGCCCCAAGAGGCCTCCAAGAGGCCCCAAGATGTCGCCAAGAGGCCCCAGGAGACTCCCAGGAGGCCCAAAAGAAGCCCCAGAAGGCTTCAAACATGTCTCCCAGGCGCCCCCGAACGGCCTCTCAACAGACCCAAAGAGGCCCCCCAAAGAAGCATCTTGACGACGACTCTATTTCGCCCCATCGAGAGACGACCCCCAGGGAACTGCTTCACCATCAAAACTCCCCACGCAACGCGTCCGAACGCCACCCGCCCCCAAGAGCGCAACATGGGCAACGAACACACAGACAAAAACCAGCGATGCCATATCACGGGCCGGCGGAATGAGCGAAGCGATTCAATAAGGGGGGAAGGAGGGAAGAGAGTGAAGCGCAAGAAACAAAAACAATAGGGGAGGGGAGAGGAGCAAGGAGGGGGAGGAGGGAGGAAGGAGGGAGGGAGAAGAGCAAGGAGGAAGAAGACGACAACGTAGCGTCGCGCTGAACTGCGGTGCCCTCGACGGCGCTCCTTCAACGCCAATGTAGGCACCGTCGAGCAATTCGCCACTCAGACCACCGCACACCTATCGCTCACACCCTCATTCCTCCTTCCCATCCCCCGCTCCCCCTCATCTACCCTCTCCTCTCCCCCCTCTCTCTACCCTCCCCTCCTCTACCCTCCTTGTCCTCCTCTGCCCTCTTCCCCCCCTACCCTCCCCTCTTCTGCCCTCCACCTCCTCGACCCTCACCCCATCACCGACTCTACCGTGGTCTACCCTCTATGACAGTCCCCTGATGTCCTTCCCCACCTCCCCTACCCTCCTCCCTCCACTCTGCACGTCATTCCGAGGCTGTCCGCTGATGCCGCGGACACCCCGGACGATCTCACTGCAAAGACCGACGAGACGAGAGGCCTCATGTTCAATCTCACGCGCACCCAGCACACCAGGAGCGACGACCAAAGAGGCGAGGAGGAGGAGGAGGAGGAGGAGGAGGAGGAGGAGGGCGCAGGAGGAGAGCTCCCCCCTCCTACCCTCCGATCCTCCTACCCTTTTCCGTGCTTCCTCGCTCCCTCACTCCACCTCCTCCACCTCCTCCCTTCCCGCCTTCCCTCTCGCCGCGGGCGCGGGCGCGGCGACGCGCCAAGAGAAACCGGAGGCCCGAAGCGCGCCTCCTGGGGCCCAGGACGGGCCGTCGCGGCCTCGCTCCCAGGGAGGGGGGTGGGCAGAAAGAAATGCCCGTCGGCCCGAAGAAACGGGGAAAGACACGGTGCAGTGGGGCGGACAAAGTAGACTGGGCTCAGGCCCTCCCAGAGAAGTACACGACGTACCAAAGGCACATGGACTCTTGAAGTAGGAAAGCGCTTGAAGTAGATTGGGATCTGCCGGGGGCGACGAGGGAGGGGCGGCGGCAGCGCCACAGTCGCACCAGCCCTCTGACCTCAGGTGGTCCAACGAAGTCGTGCTTCTCGCTTGCGAAAGACCCTTCTCCCCTTCGGGGAGCGGTTCGTCACTGTTCCTTCTGAACATACACGTGGGCGTCGCTTCCTGGGGGAGCGATCAACGGGAGGAGACGAAAGGTGCACTTCTCGGGCCCTAGGAGGCATCCCTCTTGGGCCGGAGGGCCCCTCGAGGGGCCCTAAAAGGGGACTTTTCTGCAGCACTCGCTGCCCACCCCCCACCCATTGATCGCCCCCCCGTACACGACGCCCAGTACACCCCCCCCATCCCCCACCTGACCGGGGGCGAGCCCAGAAAACCATGACAGCACGCCCCCACCATCCTTGTCAAAACATCGTACAGAAAGCAGCGCGCAACATCTGGACCATGAGAGAGCACCACACGATCACGTTGTACGGATTTTCGGCAGAGACGGGGAAGGGTGGGGCCGGCAAAATTGCCTGCTGCGAGCAGGCTCATCACCCCTGTCAATAATCCATATAAAAAAATCGCGGCAGAATCTTGTGGCGATCAATCTGCATTGTTGTTCGTCTGGGGTGGTGGGAGTGCCCTGGAACGCGCGGCGCACATGGCCCAAGCGTCGCGCACCTGGCTGACATCTGCACTGGTTCCCGATGATGATCGATGGCGGCCCCCACCCATGCTGAGACTCGGGTGCCACTTACATGTGGTAGGAGGGCGGGTGGGAGTGGGCGAGACGGCCGTCCCTCGGTGGGGGTAGCTTGATCACTGTCCCGCACGAGTACTCCAGATCTCGTAATAAAAGGGAGGGGGTCTGGACCCTCCAAGACAGGCCATTTCAGACCCCCCCCCCCGTGGGAGAACCCTCCAAAACGTCGTCCCCAGACCCCCTCAGGCCCTCCAAGATAGCCCTGGAAGAGACCCCCCCCCCCCCCGAAATGAGACCCCCCTCCCTTTATTACGAAATCTGGAGTATATGCACATCCCCTCCCCCACCCGACCGGCGACGAACCCGGGTCAGCAAAGGGCGTCCCCCGCCATCCCTCTCGGAGAGCCATGCACAAAACGCACACGGCGGCAAAAATCTGGACCGTGCGCGGGCGCCCCGTGAGCCCTTCGCTGCAGTGTCCGGCGGGGGCGACGGGGGCGTCCTCGTGCCGCCCGCTCTGCGCAGACCCATCCTCCTCCTCCTCCTCCTCCTCCTCCTCCTCCGCCTCCTCCTCCTCCTCCTCCTCCTCCGCCTCCTCCTCCTCCTCCTCCTCCTCCGCCTCCGCCTCCACGGTCAAGAAATGATGCGGAGCACACTGCGTGGCACAAGCCGCTTCCTGCGCGGGCGCCCCGCGATGATGCTGCAGCGGCTTTCAGCAGAGGGGGGGCTGCGGGGCGGAGCCCTGGCAGAACCCGAAGCATCGCGGGCGCGGGGGCCCCGCATCATTTTGCCCGAATCTGCCCCGACAACACCTAGATCATACGCGTGCGCCCCGCGATCGCTTCCCACTGGCTCTTGACGAGGACGGTGGGGGGCCCTCGTATCGTTGGCCCTGTGCTTCCGACAGGAGTCATGAACTCAGTGGGACCGGGGCCCCAGGCTCGGACGCTCCCTGTGTGCTGGGAGGGCGGGTGGGAGTGAGCGACGCGACTGACGGCTTCGGGCATATTGACCTCTACAGCTTGCGTCTGGGAGAAGTGTTTTGATCACTGTTCCGTATGAATATACACCCCCTCCCCCACCCGACCTGCGACAAACCTGCAACACCCCCCATCATCCCTGTTCAAAAATACAACATCCACTTTGCACCAGAATCTGGATCATGCGCGGACGCCATGCAATTATCTTGTATTGGTTAAAATGGACGGCGGGGGCAACAGATTGTCTGCAGTGCGCAATGACAAGACCTCCTCACCATCCCTGTCAAAAAATACCAAGAACGCTTTGCACCAAAAAACTGGATCATGCGCGGACGCACCGCGATCACGTTGCATTGGTATTTGACACAGGGACGGCGGGAGGTCGGCATATTGCCTGCTGTGTGCATTGCCCACGCCTCCCAACCATCCCTTGCACAAAACCATACAGAGTGGATGTGTACCGAAATCAAGATCATGTGCGGACGCCTTCCGTTCATGTGCACTGGCTCTGGACAAGGACGGCGGGGGGGGGGCCGGCACATTGTCTGCTGTGCGCAAGGCCCTCCATCCCATTCACCAAAGAAAAACGCCAACGCGCCTCTGGGCACGGAGTGGGCGTGTCCTGAAGCCCTTGCCCTCGCCCCCCGAGCCTCCGGCTCGGAGCCCTGACTGGGAGTCAAGTGCGGGCGCGGAGCCCTGATCGGCAGATCTCATGGGCCTTCCCTGGGGTTCCCGGCGCGGTGGCGCGTGACTCCACGAGGGCCGGGGCTCGGGTCCACAGGGGCCCCATCACGCACCCAGAAGGCCCCAAGACGCCCACCCCGAAGAGGCCCAGCAAGGAGCCCAGGAGGCCCACGAACAGCCCCACGGAGGCTCCCAAACTTCCTCCAGGAGGATCCCGAGAAGCTTCTCACGAGATCCCATCGAACATCCAAGAGGCCTCTGAACCACAGCCAAGGCACGCTGGCGGGATGGGCCGAAGGCCAGTAGACACAAAGTTCAATTTGTCGGGGACGGCGGGGGGACGGCACACTGCCTGCTGTGCGCAGGTCCCCACTCTGGGTCAAAAACAAATGCAGAATGACCGTGGGGGCACGCGAACACACGATACACAAGAGTAACAAGCTCGCCATCACTTTGCATTGGTTTTGGACAGGGGTCGTGGGAGGGTCGCCATATTGCCTAATGTGGCGCATCCGGTGCGCGTGGCGCACCTGGCACGTGCGGCGCACCTCGCAGGCATCGCGCACCTGGTTGGCGTCTGCACTCGTTCCCGATGGTTGTCGATGGCGGCCCCCGTCCATGCTGAGACCCGAGTGCTACTTATGTGTCGGGAGGGCGGGTGGGAGTGGTCGAGACGGCTCGCGGCCTGTGAATAGAAACTCGAACAAATGACAACACCCCCCCATACCATGAATTTCAAAATACCATACCATACAAAATACACTTTGGGGCAAAATCTTGGGTTATGCTCGTGGGCCCCGCGAGCACTTCGTATTGTGTTTGACAAGGAGGGCGGGTGGGAGGCCTCATTTTGCCTGCTGGGCGCAGGGCGTCCATTCCTACCCAAAAACAATACGAAGAGAACTTCGCACTTTGCCACAACATCTGGATCATGCGCGGACACACAGCGATCACTGTCCATCGGTTTTTGACCAGGACGGCGGGGGGGGCTGGCATATTGCCTGCGGTGTGCAGGCACACCAGAAACCATGATGGTCTCCTCGCCGCGATTGCGCTTTGTTTTTCTTGAAATCCACAGTCAGAGGCCCTGTTGGAAGGGGCAAAATGGGAGAGGTCGACTGTGACCCCATCCCGGGTGGGATGGAGTCCCTTGCCGACCCTCCTCCAAATCGCATTACTGTGCGACTCCACGAGGGGCTCGCACTTTGTCCCAAGCTTTGCAAGCCGATCACCTGAGGTGTAGCAACCGCATGGTTGGCAAAAAACATACGAAAGAAGCGTCGCTGTCATCAATGAGCACGCAGCGGTGGTCCAGCTCTCTCAAGACAGGGGGCTGACCTTGAGGTGTCGGGTGCACCTTCCCGCTGGGGACTGCGTTTTGGTACGAAAGGCCCCTGAGGCAATGAGGGCACTGTCAAAAATCGGAGGGGGGTTGCCCACGAGAGTCCACACACACACACATACAGATGGTGGGGACCGATATGTTCTACGATGTGTGCTGTCACGTGCACGGGCGCACCTGGTACACTCTGCACGTGCCCCGACCGTGGCGTACTTGGCGCAGCTGAAGCATGCCGTACACATGGGTCACGTGGTGCATCTGGCGCGCCAGGCGTGCATGGCACGTTTGGGCCCGAGGGTGCTTGGCGCACCTATCACGCGTTGCGCGCCTGGCACGAGTGGCGCACCTCGCCCCTGCGTCGCGCACATGGGGTCTGTTTTGGTTCCCAATAGCTGCCCATCCGAAGACGACCGTTGAGCATGGTGAGATATGCTCAAGTTCGGGTGTTATCTTTGTGTTGGGAGGGCGGGAGGGAGTGATCGAGACAGCCTGCGGGCGGGGAGGGTGTCTTGACCCCTCTCCCTACCCCGTCCGCCGGGTCTGGACGGGGATGCGGGCCGAGGGGTTGGGCGCACCGTTTCCACGCGCGCGGCCCCAAATGTCTCGATACTTCCTCGAATGTAAATGTTCGCCCCGAACTTACTTTTGATGGCCCAGCGGCCCGACAACGGGTCGAGGAGGCCGAAATCGGCAAAACCGTCTAGATTGAACGAAAACATCTCGTCGGAGATCTGGGCTCGGCACGCCCGAACGGTCCTCCCCAAAGCATCGAAAACCCCCCCCGAAACATCGCCATCCCACCCCCCAGGGGCGCGGGCGGCGGGCGAAGGGCGGCGAGCGCGCTGCAGCACGTGAGCTTCAGGACCGGGGGCTCAACGCACTTCCACTCGTCACCCCTGCGCGCCGCGAGCGGGTCGCGCCCCGGGGAGGGGAACAGGCCCCCGTGTCTTTCTTTCCCTCCTCCGCCTCCTCTTCCCCCGCCTCATCATGATCGGAATCATCATCATCATCATCATCATCATCATCATCATCATCATCATCATCATCCTCATCATCATCATCACCATCATCATCATCATCATCATCATCAGCAGCATCATCATCATCATCATCATCCTCATCATCATCATCATCATCATCATCATCATCATCATCATCCTCATCATCATCATCATCATCATAATCATCAGCATCATCATCATCAGCATCATCATCACCATCATCATCAGCAGCATCATCATCATCATCACCATCATCACCATCATCATCATCACCATCATCATCTCAACATCATCATCATCGTCATCATCATCACCCTCAGCATCGTCAGCATCATCCGAATCGCCATCACCACCACCATCTCAATCGTCATCATAATCACCATCACCATCATCATCATGATCACCATAACCATCATCATCATCATAATCATCATCATCATCATCACCATCATCATCATCATCATCAGCAGCAGCAGCAGCATCAGCATCAACAGTATCATCATCATCCTCTTGCCCCCCGTGTTTGGATAGCACGGGGCCCGTCATCGACCCGGGATGACCTGGGCACCCCTCACTGGCGGAGCCATTTGGGCGATCGGCGCCGCCTGTATCGGAGGGGTATAAGTAGAGCCAGGTACCAGACCGCAGGACTGGCGGAGGCGGGAGAGATCGCGCCTTCCCCGGGGGAAGGGGGGTAGGCTGCTGTGGGACTGTGCCCCTCCCCTCCTCCGTCGTTCCCCTCCTCGTCTCTTCCCCCCCTCGTCTCCTCTCCTCCCCCTGGGGTTCACAGTTACCACGGCGGTTCACCCCCCCGCGGGGACGAGGCCGGGGACCTGCGGCGGCGCGCGGAGCGCGCTGCCGCCGTGAGACACACGGTGGTTGATGCGTGTCACAAAACCAGGCGTGCCGGTGAGGCGGGCAGGGCATTTCGCCTGGGACTCCTCCTCCTCCGCCTCCTCCTCCTCCGCAATCCTCCTCATCCTCCTCCTCCGCCTCCTCCTCCTCCATTACCTCCCCCCTTCCTCCGCCGATCGCCAGTGGAAACAGTACCTGCTAGGAAAACATACGAGGGAAGCAACGGACGAGAAACGACGATTGCAGTCGGGAGAAAGAGCAAACATGCACCCATACCCAGCAACTACGAAAGAGAGGAGAGGGACGGAGGAGACAGGGGAGCGCGCGGAGAGGCACGAATTCCAAGGCATCGTGGAGGAGTTCGTTACTGACGGCCCAGCCTGATGCCTTGTCGGGGTGAATCCTCTGGCCCGGGAGCTCGCCAAATGTCACGGATTCCTCCGGGGAGGTGACGAGTTCAGGGGCCGACGGGGCTGTGGAATTACAGCCGTCCATGAGCGAGGTGCTGAGGCTGGGCGGCAGAGGACGTTTGATGTCGCCCAGAGACCACGAAGTGCCTTGCAGGTGCTTGTTGGTGCGGCCAGGAGCAGCGAGCAGGCCACGCACATGATGTTGCAGCACGTGCCGAAAGAACGCTTTACGGACGGCGCTGCTGTCGGGAGGGGCACCCCGCGTGCAACGCAAGGTCGAAGCAGATGTCTCTGATAGGGTCGTCGAGGCACTTCTGGCTGTCAAGCCAAACGCCTCCGAGTGCGGGGAGGGCCGTCCTCGCGCGTTTCCACCTGGATGGCCAGGCGGGCGCTGACATCCCATCCGTGCTGGACACCCACTTCTACGAGGTGCACATATAATCATTCGCGAGCATTGTATCCAAGACATTATGACGATCATCGAGCGACAAACATATGCATTACCACAATGTGGGCTTCCATGTCTACAACGGGGTCCTAACGGATTCATATGGTTCGGTTAGGTTTGCCGACGATTTTCGCCGCACGCCCGGGTGCCCGGGTGCCCGAAGGTGTCCGGGTGCCCGGGTGCCCGGGTGCCCGGGCGTGCACGGGCGTGCACGGGGGTGCCCGGGTGCCCGGGGGTGCCCTCTAGCCCGATAGCCCTATAGCCCTATAGCCCTGTAGCCCAATAGCCCTATAGCCCAATAGCCCTATAGCCCTATAGCCCTACACCTCTACATCTCTATAGCCCGATAGCCCGATAGCTCAATAGCCCTATAGCCCTACAGCCCTATAACCCAATAGCCCTATAGCCTATAGCCCTACAGCTCAATAGCCCTGTAGCCCTATTGCCCTATAGGTCAATAGCCCTATAGCCCTATTGCCGTATAGCTAGTTTTACAGCGCTATATTCCTATACCCTATAGCCCCATAGCCCTATAGCCCTATAGCCCTATAGCTCTATTACCCTATAGCCCAACAGCCCCACAGCCCATATATAGTCCTATAGCCCTACAGCCATAAAAAGATTGTGAATGGGGTGTTTCTCTGGTATCATGTTCGTACCTGCGTTTACTTTGCACATGTGCAATAGAAGGCACGGATTGTATCACCAATTCTGCCGTCGAGGCTTGTGGTTTTTCGCACATTCGGTTTAGACAGATTGGACAGCTTCCCTCCTGCTCGACACGTTCTGCACGGCGGGCCTGGGCATTTCCACGCTGGACAAGGGCTGGAATGTGCTACGCGTGTGGTGAGGTATCACGACTTTGTGACGCTTGCGCTGAGGATCATAGGAGGCGTGGACGGGACCAACTACGCGTTTAATCATACGGGCGTAGGCTCCCCTTGGACGAGCCGAGAAAAGACGCGCGTGTCCGCCAGCAGGCGGGCCCCTTTGGAGCGGCGCGGGCGGGCTGGGGCCCGGTCGAATGTGCGCGTGTGCAAGGTAATCCTTCTCCAAATTGTTCCACAATGCCCAGTCTGCAGCAACATCCAACCACGTCATGGTATTATCCCCGAGGAGGGCGGGGCAAGATGGCATTCCTGCTACGACGAGGATCTGGCGCCCTGGGCCACACAGGCGTGGGCCCCCCTGGGATGCCACGATGACGGGTCCACCTCTCGGGCACGTGCCCGATCAGGCCCGGGCGCTAGACCGGGAAGCCCTTCGCCTTGGAGCTCTTCGTTGTCGCGCGAACTAATTCGACGTTTCCCGACCCTCCGGTTTTGGGTTCTCCTTCGGAATAGAGCACTGTGGTCCACACCTCCTCTCCTCCGCTCCCTCCTTTTCCTGCCCCCTCCTCCTGCCTCCTCCTGCGTTCCTTGGGGGGGTGCGAACTGCGCAAATCTCGCCACTGTCGTGGGTTCCCGGGAGGCGCGACCGAGTCGCGGAGTACGCGGATCCAGCCGTGACCTCAAAGCTCCCTGGCTGGCTGCGAACTGCGCAACTGTCGCCACTTTAGTGGGTTCCTGGGAGGCACGGCGGAGTCGCGGAGTGCGCGC
>CAUYUJ010020891.1:10000-35000 GCA_963575745.1 Prorocentrum cordatum | reverse complement strand
CGACGACAATCCACACCTGCTGCACATGATGCAGCACGGATGGTCCAACGTCGCTGAAGGCACACCAGACCACACCATGCACACATATGGCAATATCCCTGACTGGGACCGCGTCACCAAGTGCCCCCGCACTTCGCGCATCGACTATGTCATCGCCAACCAAGCTGCGCGATCCCTTGTCACCGACTTCTGCTATCTGCGTGACTTGCCAGCGAAGTCCCATGTTGGCCTGCAGGTCACACTCGACCTAAGCCGCCTCGATCACACGGCCCCACGCCTTTTGGCCCCCACGCCATACCCTCCAAACGACGGAGCTCATGAGGACCACGAACTCCAGGCACTAGGGACCCACATCGCCGGACGATACCACGACCGCATGGAGCAGGCTGACGCACGCGACGATGTGGAACGCATGTTCGCCCTGGCAAACGAGGCCAGCCATGAGTACCATCTCACCCGGCTGCGGGACCTGCCGCCCCCACCGCCAGACCACCCAAAAAAGAAGGCCCCTACCATGCACGGGCTCACACCCACGTTCGAGGAGCGACCCGCTGTCCCCCGCGCCTTTCCCACCTACGGAGCTTCCACGATTCACATGAACCGCCTTCGCAAGCTCCATCGGCAACTTTGCGAGCTTCGCTTCATCGGACTGCACCATCATATAGACTGCCGTGCTATCCCGCCGCACCTGGCGCAACGCATCGACTGCACGTGGGCCGCGGCCCGCCTTCTCTGCCACAAGCTGCGCCCCACGGCCCTCCTGGCCTTTCCTGACGCCTGGACCCCCGACGTGCCAGCGCCACGCGGAGAGCAGCTCGATCGTCTGATCCAAAATCTAGACTCGGAGCTGGCGCGACGTGCAAACCGAGCCAAAGCCGAACGCATCAAGATCTGGTCTGAGGGCGTCCGCGAGCCAAGCGGGCGAAAGGCGGCCATATACGCACGGGCTGCCGACTGCTCGCCCACGGCGTATCTCCGCACGCCTACCACTCCCGACGATGCACAGCTCCACTGCGACATCACCGCCTTCAACCCTGACCAAGCTAGCACGGACGACAGTGACGCCGACACCGACGCCGGCGGCTTCAGCCCCGGCGACGGTAGCTCGCCCGACACGGACAACGACGACGGCCCCATTCGTGGCCCACTACCAGCCCAGGTTCCCGACGCCCTCCCCGCCAACGCTATCGTTGCCAACACCAAAGACATGCTCAAGCTCATGGTCGACACCTGGGAGCCCATCCTGGCCACGTACCGCGCTCGCGCGGGCCATGACGCCGAAGCTATGCCGACGTGGGCGGACTTCTACGACGAATACCGCCAAGAGCTGCCTACGCCATCACCAGCAGCCCCCTTCCACCTTACCGACGACCAACTCATCCACTTCATTCGCACCCGTTCACCGCGCCGCGCGGGGGGACTCGACGGCTGGACGACCAAGGAGGCAAAGGAGTTACCCGACGACATCCTTCGCCTCTTCGCCAGCGTCTTACGTGCTATGCAACGCACTGGCACCATCCCCGAGCCCCTCCTGCACGTGCCAAACCCGTGCCTCCGAAAAGGCCGAGGGGAACTCCCGACGGACCAACGGCTTCTCTCGGTTCTTTCCGTGTGGATGTATGCGTGGGAGGCGCCGGCCTACCGTAGCCTCACGACCTGGCGGCAAGGATGGACCCATGCCACGAGCTTCGGCGCCGTTCCCAAAGCCACCATTGGGGATGTCAGCACTTCTCTCGCCCTGCGCATCGAACACGCCAGGACTTTACTCCTCCCCTTAGCTGGAGCAGCCCTTGACCGACAGAAGTGCTTCGACTACCTCATCACGGACATCTGTCTAAACCTTGCGCTGCACGCGGGGTGCCCACAAGACATCGCTACTGTCCGCCGAAACTTCTACAGACACCACAAACGCTACATCCGCATGAACGGAGCGTACTCCAGGGACCTGGCCAGGACAAACGGTCACCTCCAGGGCAGCTCGTGGTCCCTGGATGACATCAAGCTGCTCATGTGCGTGTGGACAAAGAGGCAGCACCGATACGTTCCTCGATCACTCAGCACTACCTTCGTTGACGACAGCAACTCCACTACCCACACCGCTCCTGAGCTGCAGAAATCTCTCGACGAAACCGCCAAGTTTGACCGATTCTCCGGTCAACGCATTCACCCTGGTAAAGTGGCAGGGTGGGCGCTCACCGATGAGCTGCACGCCGCCGTCACCCAGCTCACACTGGCGGATCGCCCCCTCCGAGTGGTCGATTCCTTCAAGCTCGTCGGGAGTTACATCAACGCCGAGGCAGCGCCGGCTCCAGCCGCGCTTAACCTCACGGCCACCGCAGACGCCCGTGTGCGGAGGGCGACTATCCGCCTGCCGCGCATTGGCAAGCTCCCGTCGCCGATGCTTATCAAGGCGCGGCACGCCCGATCCCTGGCCGCCAGCGTCTGCACCACGGGCACCGACATCCAAGCACCATCAGGCCCAGCCAAGACTGCCTACAACCACGCCCTCAAGGCGGCTATCCGCCCCAAGGGGAACAAGTGGGTCGAGTTCTGGACTCTCATGGCCGTGTGCGTGCCAGGACACGCCCTTGAGATCGACGCCATCACGCAGCGTGAAGCATTCCTGTGCCTGCGGCGTCAGGTTATCCGCGACGTCACACTCTGCGGGCTCGCCAGAGACCTCCAACACCACGTCCAGACCCTGTTTGGTGGAGGACCCGTCGGGCGACTCGTCCAGTCGCTCCAGCAGCTCCGATGGACCTGGCCCACATTTGGCATCATGTACGATGACTGGGGCTGCCCGATCAGCTGGCTGAATCTACCCCAAAACGCCTTCCTGCACATGCTGCGGGCCTCACAACGCAGGGCATTTCTGCGGAAGATCAAGCCACGGCGACACGACCTTGGCTACCTCGCCTCGGTCAGACAGGGCCTTGACCTCTTCGCCAGCACGTGGCTCGCCCGAACCAAAGGAGCAGCCAAATGCACTGCCTGGCAGCTGGCGCTCCTCCTAAACTACCTGTCGGGCGGGGACCACACCCAACAGCGACGATCCCGATCCAACACGTCGGCAGACTTCAGCCCCATGTGCCGCTACTGCGACGAGGAAGAGGAAACTCAGGAGCACACTGTCCGCGACTGTAAGTGCTGGGCCCGAGAAAGAGTTCCTCTCACCACCCTCATCAGTGACGACCAGTGGGCCCGTCTTCCGCCACACACAAGACACTGCGGGCTCTTCGACGAAGACCCAGCCCTCCTCGACCTGCAGGCCGACCTCGCGAGGGACCCGCTGCCACAGCCCATCCCGCGGCCCCCCCCTGAGGGTGATCCTGCGGCTTCAGCCCAGGACACCTACACCACCTACCTTGACAACGACACTGGATGGACATGGGTCTATGCTGCCACGGACGGTGCGTGCACCAACCAAGCCATCCCACTCCTAGCACGAGCGGGCTACGGCGTCTACTACGGCATCGACCACCGCATGAACTACAGTGCACGCGTTCACGGCCTAACGCAGAACGCCCAGGTTGCGGAGACCCTTGCCATCGTCCACCTGACGGCGTGTGCCGAACGGCCCGTGCACGTCTTCGTGGACAACCAGGCGGTGGTCGATGGGTTTCAAAGCATCATCGACGGACATCCAGCGCCGCAGGGCACGCACGCGGAGCTCTGGGCAAGGATTCACAGATGTGTCATGGCCAAGCCCGACATGTTTCGCGTCGAAAAAGTCGCCAGCCACCTGGGAGACCTGGGCATCGACCGTGGGCTCATCGGGCCCATCGCGGAGGAGTTCAACCGTCAGGCCGACGCCCTTGCCACAGCGGCGGCACGCACGCACAACCTCTCCGACGACATCGTTGAAGCTGCCAAAACACGACATCGCCAAGCGACCGTGCTCCACGGGGTCGCTGTCGCCATCTACGAGCGCAGACACCGTACTCTGCCGCTCCCACACCGCAGGGCTGGGTTTACAGCGGCTGAACTCAGCAAAATGGAACCAAACCCCCTGCTGTCGGACCAGGCACCACCTGCGGCTGGACCAGACATCCCGCAGAACCCTGACGAGCTCTGGGCCGAGGCACAACGGGCGATGTACGACGAACAGGAGGACGACCCGTTCGGCTTCGGCGGGGGACTAGACTTCCTGGACGACGGGCCAGCCAGCGCCAACCTTGCCCCGTCGGGCATCCGCACGACGCCCACCTCGACTCCGCCACCGAGAGCGGCACCGCACCCACATGATGACGTCGCTCACCTCCAAGACGCCGACGAGGACTTTTATGATCCCCTCGGATTGGGTGGCAGCATAGACGACGTCCCGCCGACACCCCACGCTGCCGACGATGCCGCTTCATCGAGTCGCCACCCGGTCACGCGGCCGACCTCTGAGCCCTCGCACGGCATCATGATTGGCCCCTCCGTGCCACCAACCCCGTCCCCCCACCAGCGCCAGCCCGCGGGGGCGGCTTCAGCCCCCCCGCAGGGCACTGAGCCAGTCAGGCCGTCGCGCCCCGTCCACGCTCCTACTGTTGCAGGCTGCGAGGCTGCGGCTCCTCCGTCCTCATGGGGCGTGGCCCCAGCGGCTTCAGCCCTGGGACCGCGCGACACCCTCCAGTCGCCTCGCCACGGCGACGGCCGCCAGCGCACGGACCGCCGCACTGCGCTGGTCCACCACCTGGCCAGGCGCACCGATGACCTCGTCCCCGCCGCGAGGCCTGCGGCCGCGGGCACAGAGCAGCCGCCCCGCACCGACCGCGAAGCCGAGCTGTCCCAGTCTATGGCCGCTCTCCAGCAGAGGTGCGCAGCTCTCGCCGCCGACCTTGCCGCTGCCCAAGCCCGTCAAGGCCCTTTGCTCCAGCGCCTCCACCGCGCCGGTCGTGCCTTCGCCGAGCTGCTTACACCCCCGCCCGATGGTGCTGCGCCGCCACTCACCCTCCATGCTATGCTGTCATCGCTCCGCGACGCTCCGCCTGGAGCCCCGCGCTAATCTCCGCCATTCTGCCTGCCCGTGTGCACGCGTGGCCCCGCGTCCACGGTGTCAGGGCGTGGGGGCGGGGGGCGCCCCGTCCCTGCGCGCCGCGCTGCGGCCAAGCGCCCAACTGGCGGTCTGCCAAGCCGCCTAGCCACGTGTCCGCACGTCGCCTTTCTTGTTGGGGCCTTCTTCGTCACGCGGTCTGACACGTGAGATCTTCACAGTCTGTCCGCCGTCCGTAGCTTCAGACGCAATGCGCCGGGGGAGGGGGTCTGTTGCCCGCCCTCGTATCTTAAGGCTGCACCGCCGCTAATAGTGTTTTGCGGGTTGTCGCACCGCAGTGCGCCTCGCGGACGGACCCTGGTCCGCCTACTTGTCCGGTCTCTCTCTCTCTCTCTCTCTCTGCTCCTCTCTCTCTCTCTCTCTCTCTCTCTCTCTCCTCTCTCTCTCTCTCTCTCTCTCTCTCTCTATCTTCCTCTCTCTCTCTCTCTCTCTCTCCTCGCTCTCTCTCTCTCTCTCTCGCTCGCTCGCTCGCTCGCTCTCTCTCTCTCTCTCTCTCTCTCGCTCGCGCTCTCGCTCGCGCTCGCGCTCGCGCTCGCGCTCGCGCGCTCTCTTTCTCTCTCTCTCTCTCTCTCTCGCTCTCTCCCGCTCTCTCTCTCTCTCTTTTTCTCTCTCTCCCTCTCTCCTCTCTGCTCTCTTCGCTACTGGCTTCTGACGGAGTCTGGGTTAGGTGAGCCTGAGTGTGGGTGAGTCTGAGTATGGGTACGTCTGTGTGTGCCTGACTCTGAAGAAATGAATATGAGTGTGAGTGAGCTTGTGTATGAGTGAGTCTGGGTGCGAGTCTGAATCCCAATGGTGCCCCTGGCAGTGTCTGGCGACCATGAGGCCCGGGTCGACTCCTCTTTGGGAAGCCAAAATGCTGCCCCTGGCAGCGTTTGGTGACTATGAAGCCCCTGGTGGACCCCCCTGGGGCTCCCAAATGATGCCCCTGGCAGCGTTTTGCGACCATGAGGCTCTCAAGAGAGACATGTTGGGGAGGCCAAACGGCAATTTTAGCTGAGACGTCCCACCAAAATCGGCGCGAACGGGCTCGTGAGATCAGCCAGGGTGGCTCCCCCTTGGGGCTCCCAAATGATGCCCCTGGCAGCGTTTTGTGACCATGAGGCTCTCAAGAGAGACATGTTGGGGAGGCCAAACGGCAATTTAAGCTGAGACGTCCCACCAAAATCGGCGCGAACGGGCTCGTGAGATCAGCCAGGGTGGCTCCCCCTTGGGCTCCCAAGTGATGCCCCTGGCAGCGTTTTGTGACCATGAGGCTCTCAAGAGAGACATGTTGGGGAGGCCAAACGGCAATTTTAGCTGAGACGTCCCACCAAAATCGGCGCGAACGGGCTCGTGAGATCAGCCAGGGTGGCTCCCCTTGGGGCTCCCAAATGATGCCCCTGGCAGCGTTTTGCGACCATGAGGCTCTCAAGAGAGACATGTTGGGGAGGCCAAACGGCAATTTTAGCTGAGACGTCCCACCAAAATCGGCGCGAACGGGCTCGTGAGATCAGCCAGGGTGGCCCCCCCTTGGGGCTCCCAAATGATGCCCCTGGCAGCGTTTTGTGACCATGAGGCTCCCTCTATCTTATCTTGTCTTGTCTTATCTGGTGATTATCATTGGGAGGAGGGAGGCGCGAGCGGGAGGAAGGAGGAAGGAGGAGCAGTGGGAGGCGTCAGAGTACTAACAAGAACCCCAATCCTTAGGATATGGGGAATAAACAAAACATCATCAACATCATCACCAGCAACAGCAGCAGCATCATCTTCGCCAGCCGCATCGTCAGCGTCATCGTCAGCATCATCATCATCATCATCAGCATCATCAGCAGCAGCATCATTCACATCATAATCAGCAGCAGCATCATCCGCAAAATCAGCATCAGCATCATCAGCAGCAGCATCATCAGCACAAACAGCATCAGCATCATCATCAGCACCATCATCAGCATCATCAAAATCAGCATCATCAACATCATCATTTGCAGCATCAGCATCATCAGCGTCATCGTCATCATCATCAGCATCATCATCAGACAGAATCATCATCAGCATCATCATCGTCATCATCCTCATCAGCACAATCCTCCTCAACAACACCATCATCATCAGCGTCATCAGCATCACCATCAGCGTGATCAGCATCAGCATCATTATCAGCAGCATCATCATCAGAATCAGCATCATGATCATCATCAGCTGCAGCATCTACATCATCATCATCATCATCATCAGCAGCAGCAGCAGCATCAGCATCAGCATCAGCATCAGCATCATCATTATCATCATAATCATCATCAGCATCAGCATCAGCATCAGCATCAGCATCAGCATCAGCATCAGCATCAGCATCAGCATCATCATCATCATCATCATCATCATCATCATCATCATCATCATCATCATCATCATCATCATCATCATCATCATCATCATCATCATCATCATCATCCCGCCTCCCTTTTCACCCCTGCCTCCCCCTTGCTGCCGTCTCTCCTACCTCTGCGTGGGCTCCTGGGAGGCACGGCGGAGTAGGGGAGTGCTCGCAACCAGCCGAGACGTCGCAGCTCCATGGGCGGCTGCAAACTATGCAACTATCGCAATGTTCGCGGGCTCATGGAGGGCACGGCGGTGTGGCGGAGTACGCGCATCCAGACGGGACCTCGCAGCTCCCTGGGCGGCTGCGAACTGCGCAACTGTCGCCACTGTCGTAGGCTTCTGGGAAGCACGGTGGATTCGCGGAATGCGCGCATCCAGACGGGACCTCGCAGCTCCCTGGGGGGCTACGAACTATATATTTGTCGCCACGTTCACGGATTCCTAAAAGGCACGGCGGAGACGTGGAGTGCGCGCACCAAGCCGAGACCTCGCAACTCCCTGGGGGGCTGCGAACTGCGCAGCTGTCGCCACTCGCGTGGGCTCCTGGGATGCACGGCGGAGTCGCGGAGTACGCGCATCCAGACGGGACCTCGCAGCCCCCTTGGTGGCTGCGAACTGTGCAAAAGTCACCACCTTCGTGGGCTCCGGGGGGACTGGACCTGGGTGGCTGCGAACTGCAAAATTGTCACCACCTTCGCGGGCCCCTGGGAGGCGCGGCGGAGTCACGGAGTGCGCGCATCCAGCTGGGACTTCGCAGCTCCCATGGGGCTACGAACTGCGCAACAGGCGCCACTTTCGCTGGCTCCTGGCAGGTCCAGCGGAATCGTGAAATATGTGGATCCAGAGAGAACCTTGCTGTTACCTTGCTGGCTGCGAGCTGTGCAAAAGTCACCACCTTGCGTGGGCTCCTGGGAGGTCCGGCTGAGTCAGTGAGTGTGCGGATCCACACGGGACATCGCAGCTACCTGGGTGGCTGCGAACTGCGCAACTGGCGCCACTTCCGTGGACTCCTGGGAGGCGCGGCGGAATCGCTGAGTACCCGCATCCAGACGGGGCCTCGCAGCTCCCTGGGTGGCTTCGAACTGCGCAGCTGTCGCCACTGTCGTAGGTTCTTGGGAGGCGCGGCGGAATCGCTGAGTACGCGCATCCAGACGGGACCTCGCAGCTCCCTGAGTGGCTTCGAACTGCGCAGCTATCGCCACTGTCGTAGGCTCCTGGGAGGCACGGCTGAGCAGCGGAGTACGCGCATTCAGGTTGGACCTCGCTGCTCCCTTGGGTGGCTGCGAGCTGCGCGACCATCGCCACTTTCGTGGGTTTCTGGGAGACACGGCAGAATCGTGGGGCCACGCGCGCCCAGACGAGACCTCGCTGCTCCCTTGGGGGGGCTACGAACTGCGCAATGGTCGCCACTGTCGCCACTGTTCTTGGGCTGCTGGGAGGTCCGGCGTAGTCGTGGGGACACGCGCGCCCAGCCGAGACCTCGCTGCTCCCTTGGGTGGCTGCGAGCTGAGCAGCTGTCGCCACTTTCGTGGGCTCCTGGGTGCTCCAGCGGAGTCGGAGGCCACGCGCGCCCAGACGAGACCTCGCTGCTCCCTTGGGGGGGCTACGAACTGCGCAATGGTCGCCATTCTCGTAAGCTCCTGGGAGGTCCCGCGGAATCGGAGAGGATACGGATGCAGACGGGACCTCGCTGCCCACTGGGTGGCTGCGAACTGAGCAACTGTCACCCGTTTCGTGGGCTCCTGTGGTCCAGCGGAGTCGGGGGCCACGCGCATCCAGCCGAGACCTCGCTGCTTCCTAGCATGCTGCGAGCTGCGCCAGTGTCGCCATTTTCATAGGCTCCTTGGAGGTACAGCGGAGTCGGGGGCCACACGGATCCAGACGAGACCTCGCGGCTCCCTGGGAGGCTAGAAAGTGCGAAATTGTGGACACTTTCGTGGTCTCATGGGACCCACGGGGGAGATGGGGGTAGCGCAGATCGTGTGTGTGTGTATGTGTGTCTTGCGATGTGTTCTTTTGTATGCTTGCGTGAAAAAGAGGAGTTGGGTACGTCTTGGGTATGTTGTAGTTGTATCGAGGCAGAGGACGGATGACAAGAGGTGCTACTCGATTGCCCACTTCTTCATCGTAGGCGTACTGAGGTAGCTGTTTGTTCGACCTACATCAAGTCTGTCTACGCAATCCAGCTTGTGCCTTGGGTGCAACACCATCAACGACTCGCCCTGGCATCCCCACAGTAGCGTGCGGGACAGTCCCGAAGCTGGTAGAGCGATTCCATTAGGCTCGCCAGGGGACAAGGGCGCGGTAGGCCAGCGCCTCCTCCACGCGCACACCCAGATGGACATGACCGGCAAAAGCCTTTGGTCAGTGGGCACGGCCCCCATGCCTTTGCGAAGGCAAGGATCGGGAGCATGCAACGGAGGCCCGCGGGATGACCGCGGTGGGCTGCGCATGGCACGCAGGATGCGGGCCAAGAGCCGCAAGACACAATGCGGAAGAGCTTAGGGCTGCCTTGGTGGTCCAGTCATCCATCCCGCCCGTCCCGCAAAGAGGACGGGCGTGGATGAGGTGGACAAGCGTGGCGTCGTCGAGCGAGAAGGCCGGTGCGAGCACCCGGGGCGGGAATACGACCCCATACTCTCGCCTGAAAGCCTACGAGAGGAGGAAGCAAGGAGGGGAGGGAAAGGGTGAGCGGAAGGCAGATGAGAGAGCGGACAATGGATGGGCAGCACTGCGAGGCTTCAAGAACCGCAGGCCCCAGCCCCGCTCCTCCTCCTCCTCCTCCAACTCCTCCTCGAGCTCGTCCTCATCATCCTCCTCCTCCTCCTCCTCCTCCTCCTCCTCCTCCTCCTCATGATGTTCTCTCCCTCCTCATCATCATAAGGATCATCATTGTTATTATCATAAGCATCATCACCATCACCATCACCATCAGCATCATGACATCCGCATCATCATCAGCATCATCACTAGCATCAGCAGCAGTGTCATCATCATCATCATCATCATCATCATCATCATCATCATCATCATCACCATCATCCATCAGCAGCGTCATCATATTCGTCACCATCAACAACATCAGCAGCAGCATCACTATCAACATCAACAGCATCATCATCAGCATCAGCATCAGCATCATCATCAGCATCATCATCAACATCATCGTCATCATCATCATCAGTATCAACATCATCATCATCATCATCATCATCATCATCAGCATCATCATCATCATCATCATCATCATCATCATCATCATCATCATCATCATCAGCATCACCACTATTATCATCATCCTCAGCGAGAGCATCATCCTCAGTATCAGCATCATCCTCAGTATCAACATCAGTAACATCATCGACATCACCATTATAATCAGCATCATCATCAGCATCATCAGCATCTTCAGCATCAAAATCATCATCATAATCAGCGCTTTCATCATCATCAGCATCATCATCATCATCATCATCACAATCAGCATTAGCTGCATCAGCAGCATCATATCAGGGCCATCAGCATTCTTCATGGTGTCATCGCATCGTCAGATCACCATCATCTGCATCGTCTTCATCAGCGGTCATCAGGATCGGCATCAGAATATTATCATTCCTCAGTATCATCATCGTCTCATCAAACATCCTCATTATCATCATCATCTCATCATCATCATCATCATCATCATCATCATCATCATCATCATCATCATATCATCATCGTCATCATCATCATCATCATCATCATCATCATCATCATCATCATCATCCATCATCAGCGAAATCATCTTCGTCACCATCAACAACATCAGCAGCAGCATCACTATCAACATCAACAGCATCATCATCATCAGCATCAGCATCAGCATCATCGTCATCATCATCAGTATCAACATCATCATCATCATCATCATCAGCAGCATCACCATTATTATCATCATCCTCATCGAGAGCATCATCCTCAGTATCAGCATCATCCTCAGTATCAACATCAGTAACATCATCGACATCATCATCATAATCAGCATCATCATCAGCATCATCAGCATCTTCAGTATCAAAATCATCATCATAATCAGCGCTTTCATCATCAGCATCATCATCATCATCACAATCAGCATCATCAGCAGCATCAGCAGCATCATCATCAGGGCCATCAGCATCATCATCATCATCGCCATCGTCAGCATCACCATCATCTGCATCGTCATCATCATCGTCATCAGGATCAGCATCAGCATCATCATAATCATCGTCAGTATCATCATCTTCATCATCAACATCATCATCATCATCGTCATCAGCGTCGTCATCATCATCATCGTCATCATCAGCATCATCAGCATCATCATCGTCATCAGCATCATCATCATCAGCATCATCAGCATCATCAGCAGCAGCATTATCAGCATCATTATCATCATGAGCATCACCAGCATCATCAACAACAACAGCATCAGCATCAGCGTCATCATCATCAGCATCATCATCATGATCGCCAGCACCAGCATCAGCACCATCACAATCACCATGACCCGCACCATCATCAGCATCATCATCAGCATCATCAGCATCATCATCACCATTAGCATCATCATCATCATCCTCATCCTCATCCTCATCATCATCATCATCATCATCATCATCATCCCTTCCCTCCTCCCGTAGGAGGTATGCGTGAGCAGGAAGATGAGAAGGAGCAGAAATAGGAATATAACGAAAAAGTGGAGGATGGATGAGGAACAAAACAGTGAGAACGATAAGAATCAGGGAGGAGGAGAAGGAGGAGGAGGAGGAGGAGGGGGAGCAGGAGGAGGAGGAAGAGGAGGAGGAGAGGAGGACGATGATTGAGAGGAATTGGCTAGTTTCGCAAACTTCCTCGCCCTTCCGACCCGACGCGCGCTCCGGCGGCAAGGGGGTGGCCCTGCGACGCGGTCAGGCCGGTGTGCGGTCACCCACCTGCGAGGGAAGCACCTTCTCTTACTGCTCTTCCTCATCCGAATCCTTCCACTCATCCTGCGACCCCTCCTCCTCCTCCTCGTCCTTCCACTCCTCCTACTCCTCCCACTACTGCTCTTCCTCTCCCTCATCAACCTCCTCCTCCCGCTCCTCCTCCTCCTCCTCCTCCTCCCTCCTCTCCTCCTCCTCCTCCTCCTCCTCCTCCTGGTCCTCCTCCTCCTCCTCTTCCTCCTCCTCCATCTCCTCCGCCTCCTCCTTCTCCTCACATCGTCATCATGATGATGATCATCACCATCACCATCACCATCATCATCAGCATCAGCATCATCACCATCATCATCATGTTCATCATCATCATCATCAGCAGCAGCAGCAGCATCAGCATCATCACCATCAGCAGCAGCATAATCATCCTAACAATATCATAAAAATCAGAATCCGCATCATCATCAGCATCATCACCATCAGCAGCATCATCAGGACCATCAGCATCATCATCAGAATCAGCATACCAATCAGTCTCATCATCATCATCATCAGTATCATCATCAACATCGTCAACATCATCAGCATCATCCTCATCATCATCATCATCGACAACGTGGTCATCACCACCACCATCACCACAACCATCATTATTATCATCAGCAGCAGCAGAAGCATCGTCATCAGAAGCGAGTCTTGGGGGCCACGCCCAGCGGGGGCGCCCACTGGCGAATCCTCTCCAGGTCGCGGCGCATGCGCACCTGGTGTCGCAGGGCCCGCGCGGTGGCCGGGGGGGGGGGGGTACTGACCGACCTCCGCGCGCCGTCGCTGCCGCCGCCGCAGCCGTCGTCGTCACGCTGTAGGTCCTGCCTATTCGACCTGTTGGTCTTGCGCGTTCGTTCGACTGGTGGGTCTTGTTTGTGCGACCTGTGGGCCCTGCACGTGTGACATGTGTCTTGTGTATTCGTTCGACCTGTGGGTCTTGTTTGTTCGACCAGTAAGTCTTGCAACTGCGGCACTGACAGCTGCATGAGGTAGGGTCTACGCGTGATTTGTGCGCTAAGACATGATGTACTTGACGTTCTGCTGGCTGGACTGTTGTTATATCATGTCGGCACGCCCCACCAATACGCCGAAAACTTGATCGCTATTGCAGTGGCGTGCCCTGAAGAGGAAGCAGTGATGACACGAAGTGGTTCGTCGTCTTGGTAGTCGCCGCCTTCGTCATCTCTGTCGTCATCGCAGCCGCACCTCACAGGGGCCGCCCCAAAAACCCTTTCCAAATGGCCGCAGGATGGCTCCATTGGTCTGCTTTGCGGGCAGGTTGGTAGAACCCGCGCAACACAAACGACCCGAGGGTGGCTCCCAGATGGCCAAAGTACCCATGACATGCCCCAAAAGGTTTTCGAAAGGGCCCCAAGAGCACCCTGAGCAGGCCCCCGAAATGCTCCCAGGAAGCCTCCAACATGCCTTCAGGATGGGGGCGGAGGGAGGGCGGGAGGAGGAAGTGGATAAAGAGGAGACAAAAGTAGGGGAAGCAAAACAAGAGGGCTGAGGACAAAAAGGACGGCACAATTCCGTCAGGACACTGAACTGGACTGGGTCATCGAACTCCTGCTCCGCCTGCTCCTTCTCATCAACATAACCACCAGCATCATCAACACTACTACCATCATCATCATCATCATCATCATCATCATCAGCATCATCATCATCATCATCATCAGCATCGTCATCATCATCATCATCAGCATCATCATCATCATCATCATCGTCATCACCATCATCATCATCATCATCATCATCATCATCATCATCAGTTGCAGCAGCAGCATCATCATCACCACCACCACCATCACCTCCGTCGTCGTCGTCGTCATCTTCATCCCCGTTGTGCTGCTGAGCGTTCACAGTGGCGGATTTTTCCACCAGAACCAGATTAACACCGTCGCCAAGCCACCGTCAACACCACTAGGAACACCACCATCATCATCATCATCATCATCATCATCATCATCATCATCAGCATCATCAGCAGCAGCAGCATCCTCATCCTCATCAGCAGCAGCAGCAGCATCAACATCATCATCATCAGCAGCAGCATCAGTGTCCGCATCAGCATCATCATCGTGATCATCATCGTCGTCGACGCAGTCATCATCATCATGACCAGCATCATCACCATCATCAGCATCATCATAATCAGCATCCTCATCATGATCAACAACATGTTCATAATAGTATCCTTCATCATGTGCATCATCAGCCTAATCAGCATCAGCATCAGCAGCACCATCATTGTCATCAGCATCAGCATCATCATCATACTCAGCATCAGCATCAGCATCATCGATATTATTATAGTATCATCATCACAATCAGCATCATCAACATCATCATCATTGTCGTCATCGTCATTGTCGTCATCATCAGTATCGTCAGCATCAGCATCATCAGCATCAACAGCACCATCCCATGTATAATCGTCACTGGCATTGTCGTTGTTGTTGTCGACGCATTTGCCAAACTCACCACATTCGCACTCAGTCTCATCACCAGAACCAAACTATCCACCGTTCGTTGTCATCATGGCTGCAACCAATACCCCCTGCACTGAAAACGGGCGGCGTCGTCATCATCATCATCATCATCATCATCATCATCATCATCAGCATCAGCAGCATCATCATCAGCATCACCGCCAGCATCAGCATCAGCATCACCACGTCATCATCACCAGAAGCGTCATCAGCGTCGTCGTCGCTGACATCATCAGCATCACCACCAGCATCAGTATCAGCGTCATCAGCAGCATCATCATCATCTCCGTCACAATCACCATGACAATAAAAACATCCAGCACCGCCCTGGTCATACAAACCATCATCACCGCCAGCATCATCGTCATCATCGTCCTCGTCATGACCACCTCGCCATATCTCTCCTGCGTGTTCTTCTCCTCCTCCTCCTCCTCCTCCTCCTTCTGCTCCACCTTTTCCTCTTCTGCCCCTGCTATCATCAGAAAGCATGGCTTCGGGAAAGAACGAACGTGCGAAAACAATTGCCAAACCACATCTGCGCGCAGCATGCTTGCTGATCACGGCGCGCTGGCCGAGGCGTGGACGGTGCACCCGAGAGACGCAATGGCAGCGCCACAACAAGCACTGCAGATCATTCGGAGACACTCGCAGACTTCGAACAGATCCAGCCTCTCCTCCTCCTCGTCCTCTTCCTCGTCTTCCTTCCTCCTCCTCCTCCTCCTGCTCCTCCTCCTCCTCCTCCTCCTCCTCCTCCTCCTCCCCCTCCTCCTCCTCCTCCTCCTTCGCCTCCTCATTGTCCTCCGCCTCCTCCTTCGGTTCCTTACCCCTCCCCCCTCCGCTTCTTTTCCTCCCCTCACCCTCCCCTCCGTCCACCCCTTTTCCTCAATCCTTTGTCCCCTCACCGCCTCGCCCCCTCCTCCTCCTCCTCCATCCTCCTGCTCCTCCTCCTCTCTTCCTCCTACTCCTCCTCCATCCTCCTCCTTCCTCTCCTCTCCCTCCTCCTCCGCCTCCTCTCTCCTCCTCCTCCTCTCCTCCTCCTCCTACTCCTTCCTCCTTCCTCTCCTCCTCTCCATCTCCTCCTTCGGTTCCTTACCGTCCTGCCGCTTTCCGCTTCATCTCCTCCCCCATCACCCTGCCCCTCCTCCCAACCCTTTCCCTCATCCTTCTGCCCCCCCCCTCCACCGCCTCGACTTCCTCCTCCCCGTCCCACTCGCCTTGCCCCATCCCCCTCCTCATCCTCCTGGTCCCCCTCCACCGCCGTCCCCCCCCCACCACCACCACCGCCTGTAGATATGTGCGCTATTTTGTCGATACAACCCTGCGCACCGCCTACGTCACGCCCTGGAACCAAAGAGACGGCGGAGGCAGGCAGCGACGAAAAACATACACAGAATCTCCACACTGAAAAGTATGTATCTCGCTAAGCAGCCTCAGGCCTCACGTGCTCACGGGATGGCGTGGGCCGCGGTTATGTTTGGTCGGAGGAGGCGTCGGTGCACCTTTTCGGATGGTTGGCGTTCTTCCCGTCCTGTGCATCATCAACATCGAAGTACCCGCCGTCGAAAACATCGCCGATCGTCCCACCGAAAGACAGCATCGAACCGCGAAAGTCATTGTTCCCGGTGACGATCTTTTGGTGGGCATGATGATATCGCCGGCAAAGACCTGTTGCTCAAACGAACGCGTAAAGTAGCACTGATCCTTGGTATTGACGGCCGTGCGCCACTAGCCTAGATCCTCCTTGACCAGCTGCTCAACTGCTTCACGGACTGTCTCGGGGCGTCGCGAATGTGTGATCAACCGGCTCGGCAAACTGTTGACAGCTTCCTTGGCTGACTTGCGTACCCAGGCGAACACAACAAATTCCTTCACCTCATCGCCGAACTTGGACTCGAGCCTCTTGAGACCCAGACGCGCTGCATCCAAGAGAGCTGCTGGACCGTTCACGTGCACGCGACGAGTTGCGAGCGCCAGGGCCACCGTGATGTTGATCCTCTGGTGTTTTACTCAGAGAAGTAGGCAAGCGTCGACCCCGCCCTTCTCCACCGCAGAAGTGATCACCACTTCGTGACTGGCGGCGACGATGAGGGTTGTGATCATCATGCGGCAATGGTTGATGCATCCCTGGGTCGCGGTGGACCA
Source organism: Prorocentrum cordatum (assembly GCA_963575745.1). Taxonomy (NCBI): domain Eukaryota; class Dinophyceae; order Prorocentrales; family Prorocentraceae; genus Prorocentrum; species Prorocentrum cordatum. Next base: position 17,979 of record CAUYUJ010020891.1, on the reverse strand, counting down.
TGAGTGGTGACGAACGTTGCTCGCCACTCGAGCCCGCGATTCTGCTGGGCGGACAGGGCGGAAGATGGGGGGGAAAGGGAAAACGAATGGGGCCTGGAGACCCTCGCGCTATATACCAAAACCGAGCGGTAGTAGACATATTTATTCTCGACATCAGAACCATACTATAGACTTACGGAACAGGAACCCACTGCGCGGCAGAGGGCCAAGGGCCCCCAGGTCACGACAGCACAAAACTAAGCACTTACTGAACACGCGAGATTCTAAGGCCCACAGGGGTCGGGCTCGCAGGAGACCCCACGGCGCCGAATATCAAAAACTGCAACGGAACAAAGCTCTGAACGATACCTGGACTTTTCTCTGGCCCGCCCCATGCACTCGCGCATCGAAGCCCTGACGGACTTCCGAAGCTGCCATTCCCCCGAGCTTGGCCCGGGCACGGCCCGGCACCGTGGACCCCATCGGCAAGCTGATAAGCGCGGGCGCGATCGCACAGCGCGCCAGGTCGCCGGGGTCGGCAGAACCCCAGGCAAACACGTCACCCAGCTGGCGATTCTTTGGCGCCCATCCCAAGGCAGCGCGGACCCAGCTGGGCGCCTCATTTCTGATCAAAGTGCCCACCGCCGCGCGGCGGACCCCCACGGCGGAAGGCGAGGGCGCCCTCGTGATATGGCGGCACAAGCGATGGCAGTAGGTAGCGGCCGTAGCAGGGTGGAGCTGAAGCCACGTTGCCCGTCGCTCGACGTCGAAGTCGGGGCGGGGAGCGTCGGCGAGACGGCACTGCAGCCACTCGCGACGACAACCCCCGCCCGATAGAGCCCGCGCCTCGCCCGCGAGAGCGCTGCCCATCACCCTCACGGCGCCGATGCGACTTGTGCCATACTGCCACTTGGCCTGTCCCGACAGTCGCCGCGCTGCGGCGATCTCGGCCTCGTCGGCCTTCATCTCAAGCTCTGAATCGAACGCCGACACGCGAGAGGGCTGCACAGGGGTCATCGGTGCAATCGCGACGGGCGCAGCTGATGGCGAAAGTGTCGATATCCTGCATCTGTATCGCGCCACAATACTCGCCCTCGTTCGGAATCCACTCCCTGGAAAAGAACCCGACACGGAACTGACCCCCCCAAAAAAAAAAACACGTCCGTCCCCGCCGATGAGTACGTCGTCCACGCGCATGACCAACACTCTAAAGATATTGACATCACTTTGCAGATAGCATAGGCACGGAGCAGTCCGTTTCTCCCCGGGGATACTCCACGCCGCTCTCCGCCCACATCGGGTCAGTCGCTGGCATCGTTGAGCCACCTGCTGGGTGCGACGCCCAGTCTATAGAGTGGAAGGATCAGCTCGACGATCTGGTCAGCATGTAAGCCGGGCCATCAACCCTGAGGTTTTTCGGCGCAAACCATCTGGTCTCTGCAGCTCGTCGGGGACGCCGCCAATCCGCAGCGGCCGACGACGAAGCCAGAAGTTGCAAAAACCGCCACCCATATATTTTGCGGAACAGTGGGCGCTGCCGCTTCCCACCGGTAAACGAGCTCGAGAGCGTCGGGGCCCATGAGACCTCAGACCACCCAACGCGCCCTGACCAGCTCCTGGTCACCGCCCCCAACCCCGGCAGTGAACGCACCAGGCGTCGATGGCCCCCTAAACGGACTGGTCGCGCGCCGCATGCTTTTCGGCATCCACAGCCTGTCGCTCCACCAGCGCGACCCTGGGGATCGCCCCCGCAAGGTCGGCCTGGACTCTGGACTGCTCGGCGATCACCTTTCTGCCGCTAGCGAGGCAGACGCCACGCCTCGGGCCGGCCGAGCCCGCGCCCGCGCGGCCCACGACGCGGGCGGCCGCGACGCCGGCGCCACGCACGTCCGAGTCGCCCTGGTCGGCGCCAGCGTCGACCCGAGATTCGCGAACAGCAAACTCAGCACAGCCTGTCCAAATTGTTTGCCCATCAATCTCTGCGAGAAGTTCGCCCCCCCAATCATCTGGCTCGCGCGCCCGGGGGGGCCGTCCGCCAACGCAACCGCAGTTCGCCCACCAGGCAGTGGACCGTCGATCTCCGCGGGCATCTCGTCGCAGCCCCCAGGGGGGGCAGGGCCCGTCGCGGCTGAACGAGAGAGCGACAGAGCACACTATCTGCCATTCCCCAGATGCTCGTCGCGAGTAGCTCGTCGTCGCCCAAGGCCTCGGCCACGCCGGCGGCCTTGACGGCGATGCGCAACTTCTCGACCGCGGGCGGCCCTCGCCGCCTCCCCAGACCGCCCGGCGGCGCGAAATGGCGAGGGTTCCGCCGCATCTGCGGCCGGAAGGATCACGTCTGCCGACGTCTCGGCCGGCGGCCCCCGCCCGCAGCCCAGCGCCGCCAGGGCGCGGCAGTGCCTCGCCGCGCCCTGGACGCAGAGCCTGCGGCGCAGCTGGCGGCAGGTCAGCTCGCCGAATAAGCAACGCTGCACAGTAGATCTCGGCAGGCCGACGTTACTGAGGCAGCGGCGTTACCCGCGCAGGCGGCCAAGGCCCCTGCTCGCGTCAAATCAACGCACTAGCCGTTGCCATCTACTGACCTTCGCAGGGGGCCCTGGGCAGGGCGAAATTCTTTCGGCGCGCAGTGGTCAGCTCGGGCCTCCTCGCCAGTTGCACGTCGCACATGTTCTGGCGCATCTCGGAGCAGGATTCCGGCGCGCGAGAGCCAGTGGCGCCCTGCTTCTTCGCCAAGGAGGGTTGCTCGACGGTGCCATCTGGATTCGGCCCTGCCGCCCGTCTCGGGGCCCCCGCCCCGCCCGCGTCGCCAGTCGGCCGCGCGGTCACCGAATCGAAACTGCCGAGGAAGACGCGGTCGAACATCGCATCGAGGGCAGCACGCACGGCTTCACCATCGCTGGGCGCGAGCAGCGCCATGCGGGCGGCCATCTGGGCGGCCATCGCCCTGCCATGCGCATTCACGTTGAGAACGACACCGTCGGCGACGGCATCTGGATCGCCGATCTTCACTAGCTCTCCCAAAGGCGCGCTAGTAAAGAGACCCCCCCAAAGGCGCGCAGCCACCATGGCCACAGCGCCCCCAAGCATCGCGGGCCTCGGGCTGGACGGTGTCCACGACCTCCTCGGGCGCGTCCTCAAGCCGAGCCCCGACGCGGCCACTGCCCTCTCCAGGTACGACGGCAACGCCGGCGCCGCTGCTCTCGAGGACGGCGCTCGCAAGATCTCCTGCGCTCGACCGCCCTGCGTCGTATCTCGCCAGATTGGGCGCCGATAGGGTCTGAGCCATCCCACGTCGCGGGCCTTCCCCAGCGCCCCCCCCTTCTCGCGGCCACCAGCCAATGGCATCTCTCACTGGAGGGGGGGCCGGAATCGACGATGTCGACAGCATTCCAGCGCCCCCCGGGGACGCTGCAGGGCAGCTGCTTCTAGCCAAAACCGATCTCGGCGAGGGGCCGACGATCCTGGGGCGCCCTGGCTGGCCAGGCGACCCCCCGCCGCTGACGCGGCCCACAAACGCATCACTCCAGGTCGCGCGCGACGGAGAAACCGCCTCGGATGCATTGCCACGCTCAGAAGACGCGGGCGAGATCACCTGTGCCCGGGCGCCCAAGATTGGCGCGAACGCGCGGGCGGCGACCGCCCGCCAGGCCAGACCAATGGCCTGGGCGGCTCCTGCAGGATCCGAGTCGCACGAAACGGTCGGGCATTTCTGGGCCACGCGATCGACGATGGACTTGATCAGCTTCTCGGGGCATCGCTGCGACACCACACTGCGACGCGCCCCGCCCGCGCGGCCCATGACGCGCTCGCGCTCGCGGTGCTTCCAGGACTTGAGTCCAATCAGGCCACCAGCGTTGAGCTCGAGGTCGCGGAATGGAAAGGCTTCCTGCAGCGGGGGCCAGACACGGGATCTCGGAAACCCCATCGCCACCCATGTCCACAGGCAGTCTCAACGCCCATCGCCAGCAGACGTGCCATCTCAGTGAACCGCCAAGCTCGCGACGACTCTGTCTGTTCCATATAGAAGCGCCTGCCACGCAGCTGATGCTCAGCGACCTGGACGCACATCCGCACGCGCGCCCGTGCCTGACGGAGTCTGAGACGCCATTGAGCGCCGGGATCTCCAGCGTCGGGATTCGTCTCCTGAAGCGCGGGGGAGAGAGCGCGCGACGGCGCCATGGCGAACCACGTCGGCCTCTGAGCCCCGACCTCGCGCCGCATGAGCTAGCGGTCCGTGGTCTCGAGTGCGTCGTCGCCAGTCGAAGACCCCCCGGACTGCTTTCGGACCAGCTCGCCCAGGACTGGATCGTTCGAATCTACCTTCTCGTCCGAGCTCGCCCTTGATTATGTGGACCACGGCGGCCCGTCAATGGCGCCGACGGCGAGGTTGCTTCTGATCTGGAAGTCATCGGTCTCAGCCAGGAGCGCCTCGGTCTGGTCGGAGCAATCGCCGTCCGTCGCGACGACGTCGGCCTGGGCGGTGCACGCGCCCACGCCATCGGCGCCGACGAACGGGTCGCCTTCCACATTGGAGCCAGATGTCGGGAAACCCAACAGCGACAATGGATAGCGGCCGCTCGGACCATCTCCAGCGTCGTCAGCGGGCCAAAAGCAACAGACATCATGTCGTGTTCAGAACCAATATGAGACTCCATGTCCTTGATCTGGGGCCTGGAGTCCAGGAGAGGAGCCTTTCCTGGGACGGAACCACACATGTACTTCATGTGCAATCAACTCCTGCACGCTCGTACTTCCAAATCTGAACTGAATCCTGGGGGCAGCCATGTCGATCACGGGCTTAAGTCCGCGCCCACGAAGTAGCTCGCAGCGCCCGTCGAACGTCTCAGCGCCAACCACGCCGCTGGCGCGCCCAGGGACGCCCACGCCCGTACCAGGAGCAGACGCGAGCAACGCATCCGCCCAGGCATTCGGGGAACGACCTGGCCCTAGCTGAGATCCTTCCGCTGGCGCCTCCTGCCGTCCAGCACGTCCACGAGGTTGGGGGAGGGGGACAAGTACTCGTGAGTCTCGACGGTCTCATCATCAGTCGAGCCCACGAAGAAGGCATCCTGCTTGGGCTTGGCGCTCATGGCGACCGCTGACCCTGGGCCGACGCCCCCTTTGCCCGAGGACTGCTGCAATTCGCGGCACTATCTCTCTCTCTCTCTCTCCCTCTCTCTCTCTCTCTCTCTCTTTCTTTTCTCTCTCTCTCTCTCTCTCTCGTCTCTCTCTCTCTCTCTCTCTCTCTCTCCCTCTCTCTCTCTCTCTCTCTCTCTCTCTCTCTCTCTCTCTCTCTCTTAGTGGCCGAGCTTGTGGCCATGATGGTTTCTGACACGAGGTCGCAATGCCTTGAGGTCAGGCCTCACGAAGCCACGACCGAGTTTCCATGTGCTATGCATCCTCCTTTGCTCCTTCGAGCTGATCGGAGCCTTGACGGCATTAGTTTCGCCTATGGGCTCGTGGCCCTCGACGTTGTGAGCAGCCAGATACGCCTCGCACACAGAATCATCATCAGGATCTCCGCCATCATCATCTCCGGGGAGGAAAGATGCTGCGGTCATCGCCTTCAACCGTATACACACGATGGCCGCTACCGCCAAACATTTTCCACAAACGATTGCGGTAGGTCGTTCTCAAGGCGCATGCCACGTCCAGCTCTGAGAATCATCTGCCCGCCGCCGCTATCTCCACGGCCTTTTTGACCACGTCCGGGCGGCAACCGTCGAGAAACAACACTCATCGGGCGATGTCTGCTAAGATCACACCTCCCCTTTCGGCTTCCATGAACATTGAGCGAGCCCTTCCCGTTCGGCTTCCATGAACATCGACCGGCCTCCTCGCCCTTTTCGACGCGCAAGCGCAAGCCCCTCCTCGTCACCCCCACTACCTTCTCGGGGGCTGGTTTGTCTGGGTAGCGGTCGTCAAAAATCTGAAATATGAGGTCCTCGCCGCTGGGCGGCTCGAGCATGTCATCGTCGATGTCCTCACATATCTTGAAAGACAGCTCCGTCCAGTAGAGTGAGGATGGTCGAGCTCTTCGCATCCTCGTTGACACTCTTCGACTTCGGCCAGGCTCTGGTCCATGGCTTCCGCCGTTTGTACTCGTCGGGGTGGTCGCCAGTGTTTTTTGTTCGCGGTCGCATTGGTGTCACCCGATGTAAACGTCATCGCGCGCTGGAGGAGGAGGAGGAGGACGAGGACGAGGAGGGGGAGGAGGAGGAGGAGGAGGAGGAGGAGGAGGAGGAGGAGGAGGCAGTCCTCTGTGACCTCAAGAGAGTTCGATGTCGGAGCAGCTCCGCAGGACCGGTGCAGACGTGTGCGCCACTTCTCGAAACGAGCCCGTGCACCGCCGAGGTCACGCTCTGAATGCCAGGGAGGCGGCGGAGGCAGGCAGCGAAGATGCGCACAGAGCGTGCACCGAATCTGCACCCACCCCCCTTTCCCCTCCCCCTTCCTCCCCCTCCACAATTACTCCCTCCCCCTCCTCCCCCCGCTCCTCCCCCTCCCCCTGCTCCCTCCCCCTCCTCCACCTGTTCCTCCCCCTCCTCCCCCTCATCATGCTCCCTCCCGCTCCCCCCCCTGTTCCTCCCCCTCCTCCCCCTCATCCTGCCCCCTCCCCCTCCTCCACAATGACACAAAATGAATACTACTCTCCCATCTCCCATGATGACGTCCAGAAGATGTCCGGCCCCCCTCTGCATATTGTTTTCCTGCACAAAGGATTCCCAGGAGTTAGGTGTTCGCTTGGGCTTGTTTTCAAAATGTTGCTCCCGCTGCAGCGCTGGCCTCCTTTTCGGGCTTCCGCTCGTTCCGAATCGTGCTCCCGCTGCAGCGCTGGCCTCCTTTCCGCGCTTCCGCTCGTTCCGAATCGTGCTCCCGCTGCAGCGCTGGCCTCATTTCCGCGCTTCCGCTCGTTCCGAATCGTGCTCCCGCTGCAGCGCTGGCGTCGTTAGTTCCAGTGCCATGCCACGGCATGGTTTTCGGTCCTTCCAATAGGCCCCAAAATCAAGAAAATGCCCCCCCGCAGAAACCATCGGAAGTGAGTACACATTCGGTGTCGATTCGTTGATTTTCTGGGGCGTCGCCACGCATGTATATGTCATGCTACGCGTTGATCTTCAACACCATGATACGCCATGGGATGCTACGTCCTGCAACGACGTGCGACTGTGCGAACAGAGAGGAAATCTGCGCCATGGCAAGGGATGGGAGGGAGGGGTAGGACGTCAGATACGACGCGAGCGCACCCAGCTTGCCCCCCTCCCCTGCCCCTCCTCCCCCCCATCCCCCACCTGCTGCTCCCTCCCCCTCCCCGCCCTCCCCCACCTGCTGCTCCCCCCCCCTCCTCCCCCCTCCCCCTCCCCCTGCGACCTCCTCCCCCCCCCTCCCCCACCTGCTGCTCCCTCCCCCTCCCCGCCCTCCCGAGGGCGCGGCCTCGGCGGGCTCCTGCTTCCCCCTGACCTGGCGCCGTGCGCGGCGGCGGCCGGCGCGGACGGGCAGGCTCCCGCTCAGACGGAGCGGGAGGAGGAGGAAGGGGTGGAGGACAATGATGATTGGGGGGGTGGGGAGGAGCGGGAGGAGGAGGAAAAGGAGGAGGAGGAGGAGGAGAAGGAGGAGGACGTTAAGGAGGGGAAGGAGGGGGAGGAGAAGGAGGAGGACGAGGAGGCGGAGGAGGCGGAGGAGCAGCACGATCATCGTAATCATGACCACCACCACCATAATCAAAACTATCGCTCTCTTGTTCGCCAGCCTACTCCTTCTGCTCCTCTTGCTCCGCCTCATCATCAATATGATGATGATCATCATCATCATCATCATCATCATCATCATCATCATCATCATCATCGTCATCATCATCATCATCATCATCATCATCATCAACAGCAACAGCATCAGCCGCAGCAGCAGCAACAACAGCATCATCATCATCATCAGCACCACAACCACCACCATCAGCATCATCATCAGTAGCAGCATCACCATCATCAGCATCATCATCA
>CAUYUJ010020891.1:0-2500 GCA_963575745.1 Prorocentrum cordatum | reverse complement strand
GCTTTCGACCCCAGATATACCAGCGCCGACGCTGAGTCTAACCTCCCAGGGGTTGCATCCTCCTGCAACGGAGGGGCGGGCGGGGGCCAGGGGGAAAAAGAGAGGAGGAAGGGTAGGCAACCACGTGTGCACCCGAAAGGGGGGATGATGGGAAGGGAAAGAGAGAAACCAGAAAAGGAAAGGAGGAGGTGAAAAGGGGACTGGAGACAGGGAGAAGAAGGGAAAGGAAGGGAGAAAACGGAGAAAAGAGACGGAATGAGGGATAAGGAGACAGGTGTCATCATAAAATCGTTAGTGTCGCTTGTCCTATGCATGCAGCTAGCGATTGCGCGATACAAAAAAGTAATCATTTACTTACTGGGACAAGTATTGGAAACTGCGGACAGCTAGCCGCTCGTGTATGGGGCAAAACTCAAAGAAATTAATCCTGGCACGTAATGCGCGCAAGGGTTTGCAGACTGGCGTCGAAGATGTCAGGCAGACAAACTGCATTGCGTCGTCGCCGTCGGTCACGTCATGATGACACTCTTGAACTGAACGTCTCTGCCGCCTTGCGGATGTGTTCAGACTCAAGGGGCGCGGACATAATGAGGCTCAAGCCGGGCACAAGAAGTTCTTTGTAACACAAGGCTGACGACAATCGTCGTTCCGAATGTCTGTCCACACCAACGTGGCACCCTCCGTCGAGCTGGAGCAGTGGCAGGCACATGGGTATCAGCCGCCCTGCTCCAACGACGAGAATGGCTGGTGCCAGCATCGAACTCCCACGCCAGTCAGAGACTCGCTTTACGGCGTTCCCCCCGATAGCCGCAGGGCCCTCCGCTACGACCCAGCTCAGGGAGAGAGGGACAGGGGGAGGCATAGGGAGACGGAGATAAAGAGAGCGCGAGAAAGAGAGAAATTGAGAGCCGAAATGGTGCCGGAACAGGCAAAGAGGGACGGAGACGAGAAGGCGAAAACGAAGGGAAGGAGTGGACTCCCGCCCCCTGCCCGAAACGACCTGCATACAAGCCCCGGGAGCAGCCGAAAACCTCCGAAAACGCCTGGAGGCCGACCAAAATCTCCGAGCACCTTTGTCCTCAGCCTCCTCCTACTCCTCCACCTCCTCCTCCTCGTCCTCCTCCTCCTCCTCCTCCTCCTCCTCCTCCTCCTCCTCCTCCTCCTCCTCCTCCTCCTCCTCATCCTCCTCATCCTCCTCATTCCTCCTTCTGCATCTCCTTCTGCCTCCCGCTCCTCATCCAGTGAGCCCCCTCCCTCCACCTCCGCCCTGCGCTCCGCCTCTGCCTCCGCCTCTTCCTCCTCCTCCTCCTCCTCCTCCTCCTCCCCCTCCTTCTCCTCCTCCTCCTCCTCCTCCTCGTCCTCCTCGTCCTCCTCCTCCTCATCCTCATCATCCTCCTCCTCATCATCATATTCCTCCTCCTCCTCCTCCTCCTGCTCCTCCTCCTCTGGTGTCGCTGTAGCCTCTGGAGCCTCTGACGAGTCTATCCTTCAGCAAAAGATAGCCCAAGCAACGCACACCCAGCAAAGGACCTACTCAACGTCCTCTTCGCGCACCTCCGTGCCAAACACGAGGGGCGCGGAGACGACAACGATGAAAACCACCACCCGAACTGCGCCGCACCACTGGTTGAGAGGAAGCACACGACGGCAGACTGACGGACAAACGACAGCACGAACAACCACCAGCATCGGCTCGTGCATGCCAGGATACCATGCAACCTGTCAGCCGCCAGGGCAAGTGCACACCTTACGATACAGCAGCCGAAACTGTCTCTCCCACCAGCATCAGCTCGTACATGCCAGGATGCGTGTGCAACCTCCCTGCCGCCAGGGCAGGTGCACACCATACAGCACAGCAGCCGAAACTGCCTCTTCCAAACCCGCGAAATCGTCTGATCCGTAGCCTGCCGCCCCCGTAGCCGCGCAACAACACCACCTCGGCTTAAGGACGAAGATCGCGGTGAATACGAACCACGGCCCAAGCCATGGAAACACAATAAACTTGAACTGAATACAGCCTCTGACCTCAGGCGGTGCGCTACTAGGGCCTGAGGCCCCTAGCACTCCGACCACCTGAGGGGGCAGATACCCACCATCCACAATGAATTCCGGTACTTGAAGCCGAAGGCGTCGGTGGCCGCCGACTCGCACAGTGTGCCAGCGATGCCCCAAGCCTGAGGGTCACCACGCCACGGTGGGAGTCTGAACGAGCTTCGTCAGAGACTCCTCGTCCCACGGGGGTCCCTTGGTCTTGTACAGGCTCTTCGACTGAGACTTGAAGAGGTCCTTCATGGTCTCGGCGTCGTCTCCTTGCCCCGCGCCGACACCAGGGAGGCCCATGGAGGCGAGGGGGGGGGAGGCCCCCCCGGGCACTGGCAAAATGCCGGATTTTACGCCGCGCGCCACCGCTAACGACGTGTCCGTCTCTTCCGCCCCGCCGCACGCCCCCGAGGAGACCCGACGCGAGGGCGGCGCCACTCAGCCAGACAGGCTACAGGGC
>CAUYUJ010020890.1:62500-148347 GCA_963575745.1 Prorocentrum cordatum | reverse complement strand
TGAATATCGCGGGCGGAGCCTGGAGTTTCGTCAGCTGGCGGATTGCCTCTGCCAGCATCGGCGGCGCTGGTACCTCCGCGCCGCGCGCGGCGCACGAGGACGGTGGCGCCGCGCGGTGGTGCCTGCCGTGCCTGCCTTGCCGCTGAGTGCAACGCGAGGGCTTCTTGAGGCGTCAAACCCCCGCCGGGCCGGCGTTTCGCGCGCAAGCCCGGTGCCGGTGCCGGGCACTTGGCCGCTTTCTCGAGTAACGTTTCCGCCGCCTTCGCGCCCGCGGGGCAGCGGGCGGCGGCCGGCCTTGCTTGCTCCGCCGGATGGGGCGGAGTGGCGCGCGCGCGCTCGACCTGGGAGAGCGATGCCGCTGCATCGTCCTCCCGGGGCCGCTTTGCCTTTTCGTGGGTCAGCTAACGCGCGTGAGTAATAAGCGTCACGGTGAAGCACTCTGACCACTCCCGGAGGCACGGGAACACTTCCCTCGCCTCCTTCGCCGTGAATCCGGACAGGTCGGGGGGATGCGCCGCTCCTTCGGCTGCGAGCATGGATGTCAGACACTGCAGAGCTACCGCGCCTACCGGATGCGAATCATTTTCGGGCGTCCACCGCGACGCGTGTGACAAGCACGCAAGCATGGCGCCCGCGGGCCCCCTCTCGCGGCGGGCCTGGTCGTCACGCGCTCGCCGCGCAAGCCTTTGCGCCCCCTACAAATTGCCCTGTGCTACTTGCTATGCATGCCCGCGCGAATGCCTGGGCGCCGCGCGGGGCCATGGCCACGCCACTCGGGTGAAGCCCTCGCGGTGCATGGCCGCAATCGCGGCCGCCTTCGTGGCGGGCCGCGTAGGGGCGTCTGCCACGTTGAGCGCGGATGGCACATACCGCGCGCTCAGGAGGCACCGCGCGGTCGCTGCTGCGAACCAAATATCTGCCACGAGCGCGTTATAATCTGCCTGGCGCGAGGTCCCGCGTAGGAGCACCCCGAGCGCGGCCTGCGCGGTCAGCGGAGCATCGCACGGGCAGCTCGGCGACCCGCGCCCGGCCGCGCCTTCGAATCGACAAACAACACGATTTCCGCATCGCGCAGCGTCGCGAGCATATGATGCAAGGCGCAAACGGCCGCGACGAGTTCCCATGCCGCGACCTTTCGCAACACGGCGGGCTGTCCGCCAGGCTACGCGTGGCCGGGGCGCCCCCCGCCTGCGTCTTGCGGTGCTTCGTCCACCGCTTGATCGACGAAGGCACATCAGCCGCTGCATAGTGCTTACCGCTGGGCCCAATGATGACCCACGCGAGCCTGCGGAGGCGGGGCGGGCCGGGCAATGCGGGCGCCGTTCCAAACAGGCGCGCGCGCATGTCGCCTGCCGCCGCCCGTCGAGTCGGAATAGACGAGGTAGCGTGGCCGCTCTGGGGTCACCCGCAGGGGCACCGCTCGTTCCGGCGCGCTCCGGAGGAAGCGCAGCCACCATTCCAATGCCCCGCGGAGCCGCGACTTCAACCTCCATCCCCGCTGCTGCGCGTGCCAGAACAGCGGGGCGAGGTATACCCGGGCACCTGCCGTCGCTCTCGCGCGCGCGCGCGTCGCTCGCGCGCGGGAGCTTGGGCGTGCCTCTGCCGAACACCGCAGAGGAGCCCCATCCGAGTCTGCCGGCAAGTTTTGATGCCGCCGCCGGCGACATTCTCCCTGCCTCCAGCACCCACTCGATCTCTTGGATCCATTTGTGGCGATTGTCGCCACCGATCGCGAATACTAACGAGAGCTCATCGCCCGATCCGCGCACTTCCGCGTCGACGCCGAGCACAGTGGCCCTCGGCTCGGCAACAACGCGTTTGCCGGCGTCCAGGCGCCAGCCCAAAAGGTCTTCGACGTCCGCCCTCAGGACCTTTTTATCTTTTGTGAAATTCTGGGTGTTTTGTGTTTTCTTTTTGTTTTTAATTTTTTTTTTCTTTTTTTTTGATCACTTTTGTTTCTTGCGGCCAGCGGTGGGGCAACAGACCCGTGCCGGGCCCCCTGTCCGCGTCGGCCCGGGACAGATCGTCCACGAATCGGCCCGAAGCGAGCGAGAACAGCTTGGCAAGGATGGCCTGCCGCGCTCGCGGGGCGCTCGCCGTGCCGCCGCGGCGCTCGCGCCTCGCGCCTGGAGCGCCGCCCCAACGCGGCCCCAAGCGCATCCGCTGCCCACGGCGCCGAAGGGGCAACTCAAGAGTTGCAGACAGTAGCCCTCGCGGGCTCCCTTGGCCCATACCGAATGGGCCAACGGGAGGTCGGCGCCTCGCACGGGCAACGTTTTGTACGCACCGATGAAATCTTCTTTGCTCAGCACCGGCGTGCCGGCCGCGGCCGCGATCCGCGCCAGCTCGACCAGAGCATCGAGAGAATCCACCCTGCGCGCGGTCGCGGCGACGCGGGGGAGCGGAAAGCGCGCGCGAGGGGCGGGGGGGGGGGGGAAAGGGCCCGCCTGCACCTCTCGGCTGCGGCGGCGCAGTCATTAACGCCCGTGGCAGTGAAATCGTCGATCGCGCGTACCTGGACGCGTTGGCTCCCGGCGCGGCGCCCAGGGGAGGGGACGGTGCATGCCGCGGCGAATGCGCCATTCCTTGCGCATCCATTTTTCCAACTTCCAGCGCCATCCCTCGTCTACAGGGAATCGCGGGTTTAACACCGCCCCGCGTGGCAGGTCGGACAACCGGACCCACGCTGCCTGGCCCGCGGCCACCTGCACGCTCGCGGACGTCGCAGCATGGGTGACTGTCCCCGCTGGCTTGCGCGGCGCGCGCCTCTTCGTATGCTTTATCATGCAAAATCTGGGCGACTTCCGCGTCGGCCCCCAGATCCCGAGACACGCGCTCGAGGGTGGCGGCGTTCAAAGTGTCCGCTCGGCTGCGCAACTCGGATGGGCATTCGGCTCCCTTGGGGGTCACGGGCGCGTTCATGCCCGAGCGCGGCTGGACCCCCACTAGCGGGAAGCCCCGCTCCAAGTCACGCGTCAAATTCTCGTCGGACGCCTCAAGCACGGAGCCGCGCCCCGCTGTCGCGCGCGCGCGCGCTGCGTCGCTGTTCACCCCTGCAGCTTGCATCATTTCGGCCAAAAGCAACAAGTTCTTGTCAGGCCCAAGGACGGAGCGCACATGCCATGGTAACTTCGCATAGCGTGCCTCGCCCGACCGCGCTCTCCGCCGGTGCTTCGCGGTAGCGGCGTGCCGGTCGGCGCCTTCCATTCTGAAGCCGTCACACGTTTGCGCTCTCGCCAAAATTGCAACGCCGCCTCGCGCCTCTCTTGCAAGAGTGCGTCGCTCGTCTGGCTCGCCGCCACCGCCGCGTCGCGCTCAGGTCCCGCAAGCGGCGCTATCTCGCGGACCCGCGGCAAGTGTGCCGCCCAGGCGGCGTGGCAAAGAGGGCTCATGCCCGCCCTCTTGTCTTCGTCGTCGAGCAACGCGTCCACGGCGGCTTTGATCTGCGCGCGCGCGCTTCGCGGCTCCGCCCCCGTAGAGTGGCGGGCAAGGGCCTCTTCAAATGCGCAGCCGGCATCGTGGATTTGCTGGGGGCAAAGGTCGCCGCCCCCGCCTTCTGCGCCGTCGTCGGAATCAACATCCGCGTCCTGCGCTGCGCTCGCCGCGGGCGGGGCGGTCTCGCGCGCGGCGCACTGGCGGCGCCTCCTGCCCCTCGGGCGACGGCCCGCGCCACACTGCGCCCTCACCGCTGTCGGCAGGGTGCAATGGGGAGGCCCCGTCGCCTGCATCACTGGCTGGTGCGGCGTCCCCGCGGGGGGGCGCGCGCGCGCGCGCGGAGCGCGCCTCGGGCGGGCGAATAATTAGCATGCACAGCGCCGGCGCCCTGGCTTCGCCACCGCCAGGACTCCTTTCGCTCAGGCTTGTGCCACGAGCTCCCCGCGTCCTTGGGAGCCCCGCCCTTGGCGGCCTTTCCGCTCCCCTTCTTGCTGAAGGTATCGCGGCGGGGGCTGCGCGAGCGCTGGCGGAGGACAGGGCTCACCGGGGTCCGTGGCTTCGCCGCCTCGCGCGCCTCGACGCGTGCTCGCGCTCGCGGGGCGCGCGCGCGCGGGCTCGCGCCTGGTCGCGCCGGTCGTTGCCGCCTTTCTTGCCCCCGCCCTTGGCGAACGCCGCCTGGCGGTCCGACTGATGGACTCTCTCCTACAGCGCGCAGCGCGATGCACGATGCCAGGGCGGCGGCCACTCAAAAGCGCTGCGCTCCTTGGCGGCGCGCAGAATGTCCCACGACAACGCAGTGAACGAGGCCGTCGCATCCTCGTCGCCGTGTTCCAGGTCTTTCGCCACTTTCTGGCGGAGAAGCAAATCGTTCGTGTAGGAAACCTGGACGCGGCGCGGGCTCCCGCGCGCGGCTCCCTGGGCATCGGGCCCGCCGCTCCGCGGACGCGCCTTGACGCCCCCGTGCTCCTCGCTCACGCGCGCGAGCTGGTACATGTATCCCAATAGCACGACTGGATCAAACACTTTGGACAGGATGCAGCGAAGCCCCCACTCCATTACGTGGGCCTCGCGCCACGGGGCGCGCGTGGGCGCGCGCGCTGCGCTGTGTCGCGCGCGACCTGGAAGTGCGCATAACCGAGAAAATCCATTCGGTCCAGGGCCGCACCCGCGCGGTTCGCCGCGGTGACGGCCGACGCGCGATCGCGCCACGAGCCCGCCCCCGCTGGCACCGAGTCCAGCTTCGGCATTCGCGCCCCTTGGGGCTTGCAGTGGTCCTGCGCGCGGAGCAATCGGCGAAACGGAAGCTTGTCATTGCACGTGCCGCCGAGCAGGGAGCCTGCAGGCTCTCGCCCTCGGCGCTCCCAATGTATGAGCGGACATGGGACTGGGCCGTCCGGCCCGCGGCCGCGAATTTGCGCATCGACTCCTCGGTCGGCAATCCCTCACGGGGGAACTTGCCGAGCCAGACCTCGCGCACACGGTCCTGCCGAGGCGCGTATCCCCGAACAATGCCGCCCGCGCATGCGAAATCGCGGCGCGCCTCCATGGCAAACGCCAGCGGCTTCTCCCGCTTTTCTTCGAGCAATTCCTTGCTGGCCTTCACGTATTCTTCCATTGCCGCCGCAATCCGCGTCGTCTCCTCCGCGGACTCGGCGGCCGCCTCCGCCGGGGCCGATTGCTGACCCTCCTGGCGGCACGCCGTGCGGCGGCCCGCGTCCTCGCGCACCAACGGGGCGGGGGCCTTCCGCCCGAAGGCTTCCTTCGCTCGCGACTGTGTCCGCAGCGCCATATTGATGTGGCACGGCTTAATCGCGAAATCGCGCCACTCCGCGGAAGAATCGCCCGCAAACGGCTTCGCGCCTGGCTTCAGGGCCGCAATCAACATATCGCGCATGGCCGCGTCCGAGTAATCAATCGGGCGGACCGCCCCGATCGCTTCGGCCATCAGGCGCGCGACCGTGGTGCACAGCACCAGCTCGGGAGCTGGCGATGCGCCCCCTTCCGCCGCGTTGGCCGCTGCGACGAAGAGGACCCAATCGGCCTTGCGCGCCGCTGCGAGTGGGCTCATGCCCGCGGTAGACGCACGGAGACGCGCGCGCGCGCCCTGATGGCATTTTTGTCGGTGCCGAATGCGCCAGCAGGCAGATCGCCAAGCAACTCAACGATGTCTGAGCGAGCCAGCGCCATGGGTGCTGCGCGCGCGTCGGAAAGCGCCGCGCACGTATCCCCCTCGGCGTCCTTATCGCGCGCTGGCGGTTGCACATGACATAACCCGCAGGCATCCAGCGCAAGAGGGCAGGCAAACGCACGCCGCAGGCATACTGCGCACCGGGGCTGACAGGCGGCATCCGCAGGCATACTGCGCACTGGGCCGGCATGCGGCAACCGCAGGCGTACTGCGTACAAGGGCCGGCATACGGCACACACTTGCAGGCATACTGCAACGCACGCAGGCATACTGCGCTATGGGGGGGGGGGGGCCGGCATACGGCACTCGCAGGCATACTGCGCTTAATGGCCGGCATCCGGCGCCCACTTGCAGGCGCACAGCCGCGCGCGCAGGCATACTGCGGAGAGGGGCTGACAGGCAGCAATCGCAGGCATACTGCGTACAGGGCCGGCATTCGGCATTCGCAGGCATACTGCGCACAATGGCCGGCATACGGCACACTCTGCAGGCATACTGCACAGAGGAATGATTGCCGGCGTACGGCATCCGCAGGCATACTGCGCACAAGGGACCAGCATACGGCGCGCACTTGCAGTACAGCGCAGGGGACAAGTGGCCGGCATACGGCATCCGCAGGCATACTGCGCACTGGGTCGGCATTCGGCCCAGGATGACCCGTACTCACGTGTGTCCTGACCTTCGAGCCGCAAAACCGACGAGGGACGTAGGTGCTCCCCACGAAGTAGACGCGCGGACCTGTGGGGGAGGAGGGGAGGGGAGGAACCTGCAACGGGAGAGAGAGGCGGCGGAGCGGCCAAGCGAACGCGCGCGCGGGAGGAGGGGCGAGGGGAGGAACCCGCGACGGGAGAGAGAGGCGGCGGAGCGGCCAAGCGAACGCGCGCGCGGGAGGAGGGGGGAGGGGGGGGGGGGACCTGCGACGGGAGAGAGAGGCGGCGGAGCGGTCAAGCGACGCGCGCGCGGGAGGAGGGGGGGGGGGGGAACCTGCGACGGGAGAAAGAGGCGGCGGAGCGGCCAAGCGAACGCGCGCGAAAAACGCATCCCGCCAGCGGGGCGGCCACGCGTGAGACAAATCCCATTCACCTGCGACGAGAGCGCGCTCGCGGGCGCGCAGGGTGGGGATCCGCCTCAGCCGTGAATAGCCGTCCCGCAGCATTAGAGACAAGCGAGAAGATAGCCAATAGGGGCCACGACGCTCGCGCGACTTCTCCCCGCGCTCAAATGCTGCCCAGAGCGCCCATGAGAACTCTGATTTAGTTTCGGGGAGTTTTTCCCCCGAGTTGTTTCCAAGTTTCCAGATTTCCCGGGAGTTTGCCTGGAGTTTTTCCCAAAAGTATTTTTCGGAATTTCGAGATTTCCGGGAGTTTGCTCGGAGTTGTCGATCGAAGTTTTTTCGGAGTTTCGGGATTTCCCGGGAGTTTGATCGGAGTTTTAGCGGAGTTGCGGGACTTCCCAGGAGTTTGATCGGAGTTTTTCCAGAGTTTCGGAATTTCCTTGGAGTTTCCCAGGAGTTTGATCGGAGTTTTTCTGAGTTTCATGATTGCCCGGGAGTTCTGGAAGTTTGATCAGAGTTTTAAAGAGTCCCGGGATTTCCAGGGAGTTTGATCTGAGTTTCTCCTTGAAAGGGCTGAAGCCCAGGGTTCTCTTTTAGCTGTTTACCCCAGGAATCGACGGCTGTAGGGCTGGCGAGATGATTTGCGATAAATAACGAGGTCGCGTAGGGCTGGCGAAATGATGTTTGAGGATGTCTCGAGCGAAACGCTTGTTGTTCAGAATTTGCTGAGGATGTCTCGAGCGAAACATTTGTTTTGTGTTATAGATTGTCCCCGCCTGGGGACCAGAACTCAGAGGATCTCTTAAATGAAATGCTTGGTTTCACGCGTCCAGGTTGCCCAGGCAGATGCCTAGCAGGAGGATTAGTTGAGGATTTCTCAAGCGAGACGCTTGTTTTCACGCGTCCAGGTCGCACAGGCGGATGTCTAGCATGAGGATGTGTTGAGGAAGTCTCGATCGAGACGCTTGTTTGCACGTGTTCAGGCTGCCCAGGCGAATGTCTAGCATGATGAGGTGTTGAGGCTGTCTCGAGTGAAACGCTTGTGTTCACCTGTCCAGGTCGCCCAGGCGGATGTCTAACATGAGGATGGGTTGAGGATGTCTCGAGCGAGACGAGTGCTTTCACGTGTCCAGGTCGCCCAGGCGGATGTCTAGCATGACGAGGTGTTGATAATGTCTCGAGCGAAACGCTTGTTACCCCGTGCCCAGGTGACCCAGGCGGACGTCTAACATGAAGAGGTGTTGAGAATGTGTCGATCGAGACGTTTGCTTTCACGTGTCCAGGTCGCCCAGGCGGATGTCTAGCATGAGGATGTGTTCAGGATGTGTTGAGCGAAACATTTGTTTTCACGTGTCCAGGTCGCCCAGGCGGATGTCTAGCATGAGGATTTGGGCAGGATGTCTCGAGCGAAACGCTTGTCCCCAGCACGTTCCGTAGCGCGTCCCCTTGGCACGTCCCGCGGCGCGTGCCCATGGCACGCCCCCTGGCACGTCGCCTGGCGCGTCCCCTGGGACGTGCCGCGGCGCGTCCGCCTGGCATGTCCCCCAGTCAATTAGCTCTGGGGCTATGTGCTCAGGCAGCTCGAGCTTAAGATCCAGATGAGATCGGTCAAGACTCGGATGCAAAGAAGGACTCGAACCAAAACGCTATACAGAGCACAGTCGCGGCATGGCATATCGCAATTCAGCACGGTGCAGCACAGCACAGCCCTCGGCACGGTACATCAATATCGATACATTCAGCATTGCATGTGCCCGTCGCCCAATCAGGTGTTTTTGAAACGTTGTCATACCTTACATTTCTTCTATATCCGTAAGGGCTTCGCCTCCTGCCGCCGGCCCTATCTCTCGGATAATGGGCAATGCAAGAGCGAAATCATGAGGCCTTGGCGCCGCCGTGAAGCAGCGTCGGGACTTCACGCGAAGACGATGAGTCATCGGCAAGACAAATTGAGATTCTGATGATATTGTTGAATTCGGTGTTGTGTTTCGAGCTTGCTCGCGTATGCTGTGCAAAAAGCTTTTCTACGATGTTTTGAAATGTTGCAAATCCCCTGTGTTTTTGACCCTGACCCCACCGATCTGCGTGAGGGGGGCCACCGAATTTCAAGACATGTGGCAAATCCCATGTGCTTTTGGACCCTGACCCCGCCGATCAGCGTGAGAGGCGCCGCCGAATTTCAAACATGTGGCTAATCTCATGTGTATTTAGACCCTGACCCTGCTTATATGTGTGAGAGGCGCCGCCGAATTTCAGACATGTGGCAAATCCCATGTGTTTTCCGACCCTGACCCCGCCGATCTTCAAGAGGGGTGTCACCGAATTTCAGAAATGTGGCAAGTCCCTTCTGATCTTAGACCCTGACCCCGCCGATCTGCGTGAGGGGTGCCACCGAAGTTCAGGAATGTGGCAAATCTCATGGGCGTTTCGACCCTGACCCCGCCGATCTGCGTGAGGGGTGCCGCCAAATTTTAGAAATATATGCAAATCCCATGTATTTTGGGACCCTGACCCTGGTGCTCTGCGTGAGGGGTGCCACCGGATTTTAAGACATGTGGCAAATCCCATGTGTATTTGGACCCTGACCCCGCCGATCTGCGTGATAGGCGCCGCCGAATTTCAGAAATCTCATAGGTTTTTCGCCCCTGACCCCGGCGATCTGCAGGAGGGGGGCCACCAAATTTGAGAAATGTGGCAAATCCCATAGGTTTTCCGACCCTGACCCCGCCGATCTGCGTGAAGGGTGCTACCGAATTAGAAATGAGGCAAATCCCATTGGTTTTTGGACCCTAACCCCACCGATCTGCGTGAGTGGTGCCACTGAAGTAGAAATGTGGCAAATCCCATTGGTTTTTGGACCCTGACCCCGCCGATCTGCGTGAGAGGCGCCGCCGAATTTCAGAAATGTGGCAAATCCCATGTGTTTTTAGACCCTGACCATGCTTATCTGCGTGAGAGGCCCCGCCGAATGTTAGAAATGTGGCAAATCCCATGTGTTTTTGGACCCTGACCCCGCCGATCTGCTTGAGGGGTGCCACCGAATTTCAGAAATGTGGCAAATCTTATTGTTTTTGAACCCTGACCCCGCCGATCTGCGTGAGGGGTGTCCATTTCGACCCCCCAGAAATTCTAAGACCCCTCCCGGGAGGTGCGAATCAGGGCGGTTTTCGGCCCCACCCCCTCGCGCGGCTTCCAACAAGGAACAGTAAGCAGCATAAATAAGCAGCATCAAGCAGAACTGTAACAGTGGAAACTGGAAACCGGAACTGGCAAAGGGAAAAAAACCCTGGTCCTACAGCCTGGTGGCCGCACAAGGGGGCCGGCGGATTCCTTTCCGGGTTCGTGGGTCGATCATGTTTCGGCGTTTCGGGATTTCCCGGAGTTGTCCGGGAGTTTGGTCGGAGTTTGATCGGAGTTTTTTCGGATGTCCCGGGAGTTTGATCGGAGTTTGACCAGAGTTGTTCCGAGTCTCGGGATTTCCCAGGAGTTTTATCGGAGTCTTCGATCGGAGCTTTTCCAGAGATCCGGGGTCTCCCGGTAGTTGAGCGGGGCCTTTGTGAGCACAGATGCGTGCCCATGGGCGTGGCCGCGGCGATGCTGCCGATGCTGACGCGGGAGGGCTCGGCACCTCTGCGAGGACACCCTGCGAGTTGCCCAGTGCAAATGTAGACGATCCAGTAGTCCGCGCTCATGGGCCTGTTTTCCACCACCACCACCACCATAAGTTGGAGGGGGAGGGGGTCCTCCTCCTCCCCCTCGTCCTCCTTCTCCTCCTCGTCCTCCTCCTCGTCCTCCTCCTTCCCCCCTCCAACTATCGTGGTGGTGGTGGTGGAAAACAGGCCCATCACTCGCAGTATCCATGAGATGCTTTTGAAAATCGTCCTGAACATCCTCAAAGGCCTCGAAGACTGGTGGCGCTTGCCGCGAGGTGCCCAGTCCAGCAGATCGGGCCCTCGAAAAGCTCGGCACACTTGGGACCCCTCAGATGAATCACGAGGGGGCGGCATGTCCGTCGGCCCATGCCGCGGCCGTTGTCGATGGTGCCGTCGCCGCCGCTGCCCTGGCCCAGCGTGACGCCGCCGACGCCTTTGTCGACGGCGCCGCTCTGGGCCAGGGCAGCCGCCTGGGGGCGTCGCGTCGCGCTGGGCTGTCGACGCCTCCGTCGACGGCGTCACGCTGGGCGCCGACGCTTCCTGGACCTGGACCAGCCGCCGTCGACGTCGCCGCTGCCGTCGTGGCTGTTGCCGCCGCGGGCCACCGGGCGCGGCGCGGAGCGGTGGCCGTGGCCGCCGCCGCCGCCGCTCGGCGGGGGCAGGCGCCGGTCGCGGCGCCGCCGCAGCCCGCCGGCCCGCCGCCTGCGCTGGCGGCGCCAGCCGCCGTCGCGGTCGTCGCGTCACCGGCGGCGGCCCCAGCCGCACCAGTGGCCGCCGCAGGCGCCCCGATTGACCTTCTCAGTAGTTTCGAGGTTCCCAGGTCTCCGACGACATGATGTTCTTCGAGCGACGTTTTTCCCCATTGATTTTGACACTCGGGGGCCCGTTATCGGGCCTCGTGACCATCGAAAACGGATCCGGGACGAAAAACTACCGTACCTCGGGGAAGGGGTCAGGACCTCTCGGGCCGCGCTTTGAAAAAATCAGACTGTCGGATGTCTCGATTCGAGGTTTCCCAAGCTGTCGTCGGTTCCATGAGTTCGTCCAGCCTCGGAGGGGCCTTCTGGCAGCTGCGCTTCTTGAGCGGTCCTTGATCCGTGGATGCCCAGGCCGCCCCAAGCGGCCAGCGATATAGCCGCGTTCGGCACGTGCGAGCATGAGCTGCTTGTAGTATGCAGGTCTCAGTTCTTCATTCTAACGACCCTGGCAAGGGGTCAAACATTTCATGGTCGCCGACCTCGCCGCCGACCACGATGGTCTAGGCCTCCCAGATGGGGTCGGAGTAGATAGGGTCGGAGGATCGCCGCATCGCCGATGATGGAGCCCGGTTTTCTCCACGCCGACGGTGCCGATGCATCGCCGACATCGCTGGTGCATCGCCGATGCATCGCCGATGCATCGACAATGCATTGCCGAGGTATCGGCGATGCGGTGCGACCCCCCACCCCATTACCCCGACCCCATCGAGGAGGCCTCTAGATGACGTCACAGCCGGCGCCGACGGCGGCGGCGGCGACAAAGACGCCGCCACCGCTGCCGACCACAACAACGCCGCCATCGCAGCCGACGACGACATCGACGAGGATTTCGAGTATGACGACCACCATAACCACAACCACTACGACTGCGCCACCACCGACGACGACGACGACGACGACGACGACGACGACGGCGACGACGCCACCGCCGGAGACGAGGACAGCGACGGCGGCTTGTGACGACGATGACGAACATCGGAGGGCGTCGCCATATGTAGTTACTGACCAGCATCGGTGTGTACAAGGTGGCCAGGAGGGCGTGCGCCTGCCCGAACGCTGTCTCAGGCTGGCCTGGAAAGCCCGCGGGTACCTGCTGGGCTGCTTCCTCGGGCTGCCTGGAGTGCCCGAGGGTACTTGCCAGTGCGCTTCCCAGGCTGGCTGGAGCGCCCGAAGGTGCACTCAAGTCGGGCCTGTCCTTCTACAGGGGGAACCCTCAAAAATAGTAAAAACATGGTCTGGGGACGATTTTTTAGTATGTTTTGCACTTTTAGAATATATTGGGGATATCTTTACCTTTTCGTCCAAAATCCGCCCGTAGGGGGACATGCCCGACCTAAAGGTACACCAAGCCTGGGCGCCTGGACCTGCCTGGCCACCTGGTCAGGCCGGCCAGGCCGCCCCCGGCGCCCAGCGGATCGACTGTTGGCCGACCGGCGCCGGTTGATGCCGAATGGCGTCGCATGCTGTCCTGGTGCGGTTGTCGCATGACCTGATATCAGGAGGGAAGCAAGACACAGGCACACTTCATCGTCGATTCCCCAGAAAATATAAGAATATATGGGCAGTGGGGGGGAAGACAGAAACCCAGAAAATATGTGAAAATATGGTGAATCCTGGGATTTGTGTGTGTGGGGCCATGAAACGTGTGAGGGGTGCACTCAAATGGAGGTGGGACCGCATGTTGGCGCTGCCACTGGGGCCATAAGTGGAGCTCCCTATGGGGCCACGAGCGTGCGATGGATTCGCCGAAATGGAGGGTGGAACCGACTGCGGGCGCTGCCGCTGAGGCCATCGGTGGAGCTCCCTATGGGGCCACGAAGCGTGCGATGGATTCGCCGACATGGAGGGCGGAACTGCACGCGGGCGCTGCCACTGGGGCCCTCGGTGGAGCTCCCTATGAGGCCACGAACGTGTGAGGGGTGTGCCGAAACGGAGGGTGGAACCGCATGCGGGCGCTGCCACTGGGGCCTTCGGTGGAGCTCCTTATGGGGCCACGAAACGTGTGAGGGGTGCACCGAAATTGGGGTGGAACTGCATGCGGGCGCTGCCACTGGAGCCTTCGGTGGAGCTCCCTATGGGGACACGAAAGGTCTGAGGGGTGTGCCGAACGGAGGGTGGAACTGCATGCGGGCGCTGCCACTGGGGCCTGCGTTTGAGCTCCCTGCGGGGCCACGAAACGTCTGAGGGGTGCACAGAAATTGAGGTGGAACTGCATGTGGGCGCTGCCACTGGGGCCTTCGGTGGAGCTCCCTATGGGGCCACGAAACGTGTGAGCGGCATGGCGCTGCCACTGGGGGCGAAGGTGGAGCTCCCTATGGGGCCACGAAGCGTGTGAGGGGTGCACCGAAGTGAGGGTGGAACTGCACGCGGGCGCTGCCACTGGAGCCGTCGGTGGAGCTCCCTATGAGGCCACGAACGTGTGAGGGGTGTGCCGAAATGGAGGGTGGAACCGCATGCGGGCGCTGCCACTGGGGCCTTCGGTGGAGCTCCTTATGGGGCCACGAAACGTGTGAGGGGTGCACCGAAATTTGGGTGGAACTGCATGCGGGCGCTGCCACTGGAGCCTTCGGTGGAGCTCCCTATGGGGACACGAAAGGTCTGAGGGGTGTGCCGAACGGAGGGTGGAACTGCATGCGGGCGCTGCCACTGGGGCCTGCGTTTGAGCTCCCTGCGGGGCCACGAAACGTCTGAGGGGTGCACAGAAATTGAGGTGGAACTGCATGTGGGCGCTGCCACTGGGGCCTTCGGTGGAGCTCCCTATGGGGCCACGAAACGTGTGAGCGGCATGGCGCTGCCACTGGGGGCGAAGGTGGAGCTCCCTATGGGGCCACGAAGCGTGTGAGGGGTGCACCGAAGTGAGGGTGGAACTGCACGCGGGCGCTGCCACTGGAGCCGTCGGTGGAGCTCCCTATGAGGCCACGAACGTGTGAGGGGTGTTCCAAATTGGAGGGTGGAACCGCATGCGGGCGCTGCCACTGGGGCCTTCGGTGGAGCTCCTTATAGGACCACGAAACGTGTGAGGGGTGTCCCGAAATTGGAGGGTGAAACCACATGCGGGCGCTGCCATTGAGGCGTTCGGTGGAGCTCCCGATGGGGCCATGAAACGTGTGATGGGCACACCGACATGGAGGGTGGAACTGCATGCGGGCGCTGCCACTGGGGCTTTCGGTGGAGCTCCCTTTGGGGCCACGAAGCGCTGTATTTGGTGCGATTGGCAGAGGCAGGCATGGGAGGAGGGATGGGGCAGCGGGGGTGAGTGTGACGCGGGGCGCTGTCTCTTCAAAACGAGGACCCAACACCACAGGATGGTTGGGAATGATGGTGATCACGGTGCAGGGAGAGGAGAGGCAGGGATGGGAGGAGGGAGGATAAGGGAGGAGGAGGAGAGGAGGAGGAGAGGTGGGACGCGGGGCGCTGTCTCTTCAAACGTGGACCCAACACCACAGGATGGTTGGGAATGATTTGTTGGAACTCCACGCAGATTTCTTGGAGCTGCATTGGGCTGCCCCGGCGGCGCCTGCGGCGCCGCCCCTGGCGCGCTCTGCGCGCCAGGGAGGAGGAGAGCATGCTGCTTCGCATGAGTTTGATGTACATGACGGGAGCATGACTTGGATCCGGCAGTGGGTCAGTCTTGTGCACTGGCGCAGAAACTACGACGCTTTTTTTTTCCGGACAGGGCTCGGGCCCAGGGTTCTTTTTCCCGGAAAGGGCTCGAGCCCAGGGTTCTCTTTTAGTGGGTTTACCCCCGGTTTCGACGGCTGTAGGGCCGGCGAAATTATTCTGCGATAAATTACGTGCGGGAGTAGGGCCGGCGGAATTATTTTTGAGGATGTCCCTAGCGAAACGCTTGTTTTTCAGAATTTGTTGAGGATGTCTCGAGCGAAACGCTGGTTTTGCAGAGTTGGGGATGTCTCGAGCGAAACGCTTGTTTTCAGAATTTGTTGAGGATGTCTCGAGCGAAACGCTGGTTTTGCAGAGCCGACCGCGACATGGAAAAGCGCCCCGCGCGCAGGAATTCCGAGGATGTCTCGCGCGTGCCGCGTCCCGCGCGCAGGAATTTCCAGGATGTCTCGACTAATTCGTTTGTTTTGCTAGGATTTCCTTGAATTTTGGCAGGATGTCTCGAGCGAAATGCTTGTCTTTCATAATTTGTTGAAGACGTTTCGAGCGAACCGCTGGTTTTGCAAAATTGGGGGATGTCTCCAGCGGGGGCCTCGTGGGGGGCCTCGTGGGGGTCCAGAATTCAGAGGATGTCTCAGGCGAAATGCTTGTTTTCACGTCCCGCTCGCAAGAATTCCGAGGATGTCTCGCGCGTGCCGCGTCCCGCGCGCAGGAATTCTGAGGATGTTGGCAGGATGTCTCGAGCGAAACGCTTGTCCCCAGCACGTTCCGTAGCGCGTCCCCTTGGCACGTCCCGCGGTGCGTGCCCATGGCACGTCCCTTGGCACGTCGCTTGGCGGGTCCCTCGGGACGTTCCGCGGCGCGTCCTCCTGGCATGTCCCCTTGTCAATTAGCTCTGGGGCAGCTACTATGTGTTCAGGCAGCTCGAGCTTAAGATTCAGATCAGTTCGGTCAGGACTCGGATGCAAAGGAGAACTCGATCCACGAGGCTATAGAGCACAATCGCGGCATGGCACATCGCAAGTCAGCACGGCGCAGCACAGCACAGATTTCGGCACAGTACATCAAGATCGATAGACTCAGCATTGCAACTTGGCACGTTCCTTGGCACGTTCCGTGGGGCGTCCCTTGGCGAGTCCCCCTGGCACGTCGCGTGGCGCGTCCCCTGGCACATCCCGTGGCACATCCATTGGCACGTTCCGTAGCGCGTCCCCTTGGCACGTCCCGCGGTGCGTGCCCATGGCACGTCCCCTGGCACGTCGCCTGGCGCGTCCCTTGGGACGTTCCGCGGCGCGTCCTCCTGGCATGTCCCCCTGTCGATTAGTTCTGGGGCAGCTACTATGTGTTCAGGCAGCTCGAGCTTACGATCCAGATCAGTTCGGTCAGGACTCGGATGCAAAGGAGAACTCGATCCACGAGGCTATCTAGAGCACAATCGCGGCGTGGCACATCGCAGTTCAGCACGGCGCAGCACAGCACAGATTTCGGCACAGTACATCAAGATCGATAGACTCAGCATTGCAACTTGGCACGTTCCTTGGCACGTTCCGTGGGGCGTCCCTTGGCGAGTCCCCCTGGCACGTCGCGTCCCCTGGCACGTCCCGCGGCACGTCCATTGGCACGTTCCGTAGCGCGTCCGCTCGGCACGTCCCGCGGTGCGTGCCCATGGCACGTCCCTTGGCACGTCGCTTGGCGGGTCCCTTGGGACGTTCCGCGGCGCGTCCTCCTGGCATGTGCCTCTGTCGATTAGTTCTGGGGCAGCTACTAAGTGTTCAGGCAGCTCGAGCTTACGATACAGATCAGTTCGGTCAGGACTCGGATGCACGGAGGACTCGATCCACGACGCTATGTAGAGCACAATCGCGGTATGGAACATCGCAGTTCAGCACAGTGCAGCACAGCACAGCCCCTGGCACAGTACATCAAGATCGATAGACTCAGCATTGCAACTTGGCACGTTCCGTGGGGCGTCCCTTGGCGAGTCCCTCTGGCACGTCGCGTGGCGCGCCCCCTGGCACGTCCCGCGGCACATCCATTGGCACGTTCCGTAGCGCGTCCCCTTGGCACGTCCCGCGGTGCCGATGGCACGTCCCCTGGCACGTCGCTTGGCGCGTCCCTTGGGACGTTCCGCGGCGCGTCCTCCTGGCATGTCCCCTCATTCGATTGGTTCTGGGGCAGCTACCATCTGCTCAGTCAGGTCGAGCTTATGATCCAGATCAGTTCGGTCAGGGCTCGGATGTTAAGGAAGACTCGATCCACGACGCTATGTAGAGCACAATCGCGGTATGGAACATCGCAGTTCAGCACAGTGCAGCACAGCACAGCCCCTGGCACAGTACATCAAGATCGATACATTCAGCATTGCATTTGCCCGTCGCCCAATCAAGTGTCTTTGAAAAGTTGCCATGCCTTACATTTCTATATTCCTTTCCGGGTTCGTGGGTCGATCATGTTTAGATGGTTTTCCCTCGGCTTCGACTTGCGTAGGGCCGGCGAATTGAATCTGCGATTGAAAAACGAGGTCGCATAGGGCCGGCGAATGAACAAGTTGAGGATGTCCCTAGCGAAACGCTTGTTTTTGAAATCCCGATCGATAAATCACAGGGTGCGGGACACAATTTGGTCGATGAAGTATTCTCAGCATGTGTTTTTATGCATGTCCCTATAGATTGGCCCTCTCCAGGCTCGCGAATCCATTTGTTTTTGCGTATGTTCCTATATATTGGCCCTCTCCAGGGGCACGAATCCGCTTATTCCCGGAAAGGGCGTAGGCCCAGGGTTCTCTTTTAGGGGTTTGCCCCCGGATCTGACGGCTGTAGGGCCGGCGAATTTCTTTTGCGACAAAATAACGAGGTCGCGTAGGGACGGCGAATTCAAATTTGAGGATGTCCCTAGCGAAACGCTTGTTGTTCATAATTTGTGGAGGATGTCTCGAGCGAAACACTTGTTTTGTGTTATAGATTGTCCTCTCCTGGGGACCTGAATGCAGAGGATCTCTCAAGTGACATGCTTTTTTTTTCACGTGCCCAGGTCTTGAGGATGTCTCGAGCAAGACGCTTGGTTTCACGCCTCCAGGTTGCCCAGACAGATGTCTAGCATGAGGATTTGTTGAGGATGTCTCGAACCAGGGGCTTGTTTTCACGTGTCCAGGTCGCCCAGGCGGATGCCTAGCATGAGGATGTGTCGAGGAAGTCTCGATCGAGACGCTTGTTTGCACGTGTCCAGGCGGATGTCTAGCATGAGGATGTGCTGAGAACGTCTTGAGCGAAACGCGTGTTTTCACGTGTCCAGGTCGCCCAGGCACAGCACAGCCGCAACCTTCGGCACGGTACATCAATATCGATACTTTTAGCATTGCAGCCTGGCATGTTGCCTGGCACGTTCCGCGGAGCGTCCCGTGGCGAGTCCCCCTGGCACGTCGCGCGGTGCACATTGGCACGTTCCGTAGCGCGTCCCCTTGGCACGTCCCACGGTGCGTGCCCATGGCACGTACCCTGGCACGTCGCCTGGCGCGTCCCTTGGGACGTTCCGCGGCGCGTCCTCCTGGCATGTGCCCCTGTCGATTAGTTCTGGGGCAGCTACCATGTCCTCAGGCAGCTCGAGCCTAAGATCCAGATCAGTTCGGCCAGGACTCGGATGCCAGGGAGGACTCGATCCACAACGCTATATAGAGCACAATCGCGGCATGGCACATCGCAGTTCAGCACGGCGTAGCACAGCACAGCCGTCGGCACGGTACATCAAGATCGATACATTCAACATTGCACCTTGGCACGTTCATTGGCGCGTCCCGTGGCGAGTCCACCTGGCACGTCGCGCGGTGCGTCCCCTGGCACGTCCCGCGGCACGTCCATTAGCACGTTCCGTAGCGCGTCCCCTTGGCACGTCCCGCGGTGCGTCCCCCTGGCACGTCCCCTGGCAAGTCGCCTGGCGCGTCCCTTGGGACGTTCCGCGGCGCGTCCTCCTGGCATGTCTCCTCTGTCGATTAGTTCTGGGGCAGCTACCATCTGCTCAGGCAGCTCGAGCTTAAGATCCAGATCAGTTCGGCCAGGACTCGGATGCCAGGGATGATTCGATCCACAACGCTACATAAAGCACAATCGCGGCATGGCACATCGCAGTTCAGCACGGCGTAGCACAGCACAGCCGTCGGCACAGTACATCAAGATCGATACATTCAGCATTGCATTTGCCCGTCGCCCAATCAGGTGTCTTGGAAACGTTGCCTTGCCTTACATTTCTAAATTCCTTTCCGGGTTCGTGGGTCGATCATGTTGGGGGGAGTGAGGGATGAGAGCCCTGCGCACAGCAGGGAATATGCTGACCCCCCCGCCGTCTTTGTCAAAAAACACTACAAAGTGTTCGCGGGCCTCACGGACAGCACTCAAGACTGTGCCCCAAAGTATAGTTTGCACTGTTGCTTGACAGGGATGGTGGGGGTTGCGTCCGTAGCCATTTTGGCTCAAGCCATTTTTGCTCAAGTGTGGTTGACACGCAGCCATATCGCGCCACCAGTTTAGTGTTGTCTCGCCAGCCGAGCTTTCGCCATGTTCGGTCTGTGTAAGTCCACGCCGAAATCCCAGGCAACGGAAGTCGTGGGAGCGGCGAGGGCCGACGTTGTTGGGGCGGCGGGAGCCGACGTCACTCGGGAAGATGTGATCGCAGTGCAGAACGCATGGGCGGGCGCGATCAAAAACATTTCGAAGATTTACAAGGAGAACGGCGACTACGTCCAGGCCGCTGCTACCGCAGCTGGTGAGCTCTACGCCTACGGCAAGTACGACGTGCTTTTCAAGCCGACTAAGGCTGCTCAGCACCAGTTCCGGCCCAAGGCCGAGGAGGCCATGTCCTACTTCGTCGGCTGCAAGGCTGTCGATAATGGGTACGCTGAGGACGGCGGTTTTGCGATCAATGGTGGCAAGGGCTGGTCAGATTGCGTGTACGACAACCACCAGATCGATCTCAATGGTCATGTCGCCATCGCCATGGGCAACTACTATTTCACCTGCGCAACAACTGGAGAGAAGTCCAAAGTCGAGTACACATTTGGCTACCAACGCTGCGATGACGGTAAGGTTCGCATCTTCTTGCACCATTCGTCCGTGCCGTTCACCGCCTCCAGTAAGGCAGCGAACCCCAAGGCAAATATGGCGGCCAGCACAGCAGCGGTCACCAGGGAAGATGTGATCGCTGTGCAGAACGCATGGGCGGGCGCGATCAAAAACATTTCGAAGATTTACAAGGAGAACGGCGACTACGTCCAGGCCGCTGCTACCGCAGCTGGTGAGCTCTACGCCTACGGCAAGTACGACGTGCTTTTCAAGCCGACCAAGGCTGCCCAGCACCAGTTCCGGCCCAAGGCCGAGGAGGCCATGTCCTACTTCGTCGGCTGCAAGGCTGTCGATAATGGGTACGCTGAGGACGGCGGTTTTGCGATCAACGGCGGCAAGGGCTGGTCGGATTGTGCGTACGACAACCACCAGATCGCACTCAAGACCGATGTCGCCATCGCCATGGGCAACTATTATTTAATCGCTTTGCTCATTCCGCCGGCCCTGGAGCGCTATTTGGGGCCTCTTGGGGCCGTCTTGGGGGCCTCTTGGGGGCTTCTTGGGAGCGTCTTGGGGCTCCTTGGCGACGTCTTGGGCTCCCCTGAGGCCTTTTAGGGGGCTCTTGGGGGCCCCTTGGGGCGGGAAGGGGGGCAGTCGATTGCAGCCACCCCCTCGGAGGCTACGATCCTGGTGTGGCGTGGCGAAAAATAGCCTCCCCCCTGGGGATTGCCCGGGACCTGGCCGGGGACCCGGACAGGGACCCGGACAGGGATTAGCCGGGGTACTTTCCGTCCGGGGGCCCCCAGGGGCCGCGGCCCCGCGCGCACGAATTAGAAATATTGTTGAGTAGTTGCCGGAGATCTTAGCACGCCTCTGGCCCGTTGGGCCGGCGAATTTCACCTGCGCAACAACTGGAGAGAAATCCAAAGTCGAGTACACCTTTGGCTACCAACGCTGCGACGATGGTAAGGTGCGCATCTTCTTGCACCATTCGTCCGTGCCATACGCCGTCTCCAGTAAAACAGCGGACCCCAAGGCAAATATGGTGGCCAGCACAGCAGCGGTCACCAGGGAAGATGTGATCGCTGTGCAGAACGCATGGGCGGGCGCGATCAAAAACATTTCGAAGATTTACAAGGAGAACGGCGACTACGTCCAGGCCGCTGCTACCGCAGCTGGTGAGCTCTACGCCTACGGCAAGTACGACGTGCTTTTCAAGCCGACCAAGGCTGCCCAGCACCAGTTCCGGCCCAAGGCCGAGGAGGCCATGTCCTACTTCGTCGGCTGCAAGGCTGTCGATAATGGGTACGCTGAGGACGGCGGTTTTGCGATCAATGGTGGCAAGGGCTGGTCGGATTGCGTGTACGACAACCACCAAGTTGCAGTCAAAAGTAGTATTGCCATTGCCATGGGCAACTATTACTTCACCTGCGCAACAACTGGAGAGAAATCCAAAGTCGAGTACACCTTTGGGTACAAACGCTGCGAGGATGGTAAGGTTCGCATCTTCTTGCATCATTCGTCCGTGCCGTACATGGCCGTGCAAGCGAAGGCCCCTGCTGCCGAACTCGATGTGACATTAATCGGTGCGTAAGAGGCCCGTATGATTCCTTCCAGCAAGTCTGCATCCAAGAGGCGTTGAACTTCCACTCATCTTCGTGTGCATTATGGTTTCGCGCTCTCCTCCCCATTCCCTGGGGCGGTGTTTGCGCCTCAGAATTTTTCCGCTAGGTCTATCTCGCTAGCGATTCTTAAATCAACCGGGTGTTCGATGAGCTTTCTCGCCCCCATCTTTTCCCCAAACAAATCTTACATTATTCCTCTCTCTCTATATCCGTAAGGGCTTCGCCCCCTGCCGCCAGCCCCCTCTCTCGGAGAATGAGCCATAGAAGAGCTAAGTCATGAGGCCTTGGCGCTGTCGTGAAGCAGTATCGAAACTTCATGCGAAGCCGATTCGCAATCAGCAAAACCAACTGATCACAAGAGGGGTTACCACACCTGGCGATTGGTAAGACGTGTATGGTTTACGGGCTTGGTTACCACACCTTGCGATTAAAGGGCCGAGGGAGTTCTCGCAGTTTGGGTTACCACGCCTTGCGATGGATGTGCGTGAAGGGTGGCACCGAATTTCAGAAATGTGGCAAATCCCCTGTGTTTTTGGACCCTGACCCCGCGGATCTGCGTGAGGGGTGGCACCGAATTTCAGAAATGTGGCAAATCCCTGTGTTTTTGGACCCTGACCCCGCGGATCTGCGTGAGGGGTGGCACCGAATTTCAGAAATGTGGCAAATCCTATGTGTTTTTGGACCCTGACCCCGCGGATCTGCGTGAGGGGTGGCACCGAATTTCAGAAATGTAACAAATCCCGTATTTTTTTGGACCCTGACCCCGCGGATCTGCGTAAGGGGTGGCGCCGAATTTCAGAAATGTGGCAAATCCCCTGTGTTTTTGGACCCTGACCCCGCGGATCTGCGTGAGGGGTGGCACCGAATTTCAGAAATGTGGCAAATCCCCTGTGTTTTTGGACCCTGACCCCGCGGATCTGCGTGAGGGGTGGCACCGAATTTCAGAAATGTGGCAAATCCCATGTGTTTTTGGACCCTGACCCCGCGGATCTGCGTGAGGGGTGTCGATTTCGAGCCCCCCCAGCAATTCAGACAACGCGCCCATGGAGTGCTAAAAAGCCGGTTTGGGCCCCCCCCCCCCCTCGCGCGGTCAATCAACTAGTTACAGTAACCAGCAAGAAGCAGAATTGTAACACTGGAAACTACAACCTACAACTGGTACAGGAAACTGCGAATCTCGGGCCTACAGCCTGGTGGCCCCACAAGGGGGCCGGCGGATATAGAGTCGCCGTCGCAAATCGTATTTTTCCATCCCGGAGCAGGCGCTGTATAGCGCGTCCATCGCCGTCGCACATGGCACTTTTCCATCCCGGAGCAAATGGTTTTTTCCCATCCCGGAGCAGGCGCTGTATAGCGCGTCCATCGCCGTCGCAAATGGTATTTTTCCATCCTGGAGCAGGCGCTGTATAGCGCCCGCCATTTGCGGCTCCTCGAGGGCGGGGCGGCGCGGCCCTCCCTGCGGATGGTGCAGTGCCCTCGTTTGCATTCCTCTTTTGCCTGCTGCTCAGGTTGTCGAAAGTCGGACGTCGAGATCCAACGCCGAGAGGCAGGGGTCTGGCTCCGCTGGGCCGTCTGGCCTCTCCTCCCCCCTCCTGGAGCAGGCGCTGCACAGCGCGTTCATCGCCGTCGCAAGCGGTGTTTTTGTCCATCCTGGAGCAGGCGCTGTATAGCGCCATTTTCGGCTCGAGGGCGGGGCGGCGCGGCCCTCCCTGTGGAAGCGGGGCGGCGCGTGCACGCCCTGGGCCTGCTGCAGGCCACCAGTCGAATGAGAACTGACGGAGCGCGCTCGCTCGCCCCCTTGTGCTGATGTCGCTCCTCCATATCCTCGCCAAAGCGCTGCGGACTCCACGAGCCGATAGCTGGCGTGGCGGCTGGACCTGGCGGGTGCCGATGGTCAGACGGGGTTTGACTTCGCGACGCTTTCGCCGTCAGTTTGAGCAGCCTAGGCGTAAGTCCGCGATTCGTGAGTTCTAGCGGACCGCCCCTGGGAGTCAAGCTCAGACATGACTCGCACTTTCGGTGCGCTTGCTCAGGCAGCGCGTCTCGAGTTTGCTCGCGAGGATTGTCGCAGCGGCAGTGGTTGCGAGCCGTCGTGCGCACCGCCAGCGCTCCCGAGTGCAGCGCGGCGACCGCGTGCGCGCGTCTTGGCTGCGGGCGCTGTTTTGCAAAGCGAGCTGTGTATGCGTGCACTCCTTCACATGCTCGCCGCTGAGTTGCAGTAGGTTGGATCTGCCAGGCGCCGCCCACAGTGCGAGGCGCGTAGCCGCTTGTCTTTCTCTGCGAATTGATGCCAACCAGGCTCCGGCGTCGCGCCGATTCCACGAGGCCGACAGAGGAGAAGTTGCAAGAGAGTCCCCCCAACAAAGGGATGGTGTGGGGGGGGCGCATCGGTTTGGCCGCGCATGCTCCAAATGTGGAGGCAGAGTGCGTTTTGTATTGTTCTTTGACAGGGATGGTGGGGGCTGGTCGTTCTGGTGTCGGCATGGTGTCCTCATTGTGCCTGCTTGGCCCCCGGCCGCCTGGGGGAGGGAATGTATGGATGGGCAGTTACTGGGAACCAAAACTGAGACCAGGTGAGCGACGCTTGGGCGAGGTGCGCCGCGCGTGCCAGGGGCGCCACGCGCGCCAGGCACCCCTGGGGCCCGAGCGTGCCAGGCACGCCTGGTGCGCCAGATGCGCCACGTGCTCCGAGTTCGCCGGGTGTGCCGCACACTCCAGCCACGCCAAGTGTGCCACGTTCGGGGCACGTGCAGATTGCGTCAGGTGCGCCTTTGCACGTGACAGCACACAGGAAACGTGTCGGCCCCCACCATCCTTATCGGTAACCAATGCCCATAATTGTTTCTGGTGGGCGTACGCACAGCAGGCCATACGCCACCACCCCCGCCGTCCCTGTCAAAAACCACTTCACAGTGATCGCGGGGTGGCCGCGCATGATCCAGATTTAGGCGCGAGGTGCATGTTGTACTGTTTTGTCCCCGACCATCGTGTGGTGTTGGGTCCTCGTTTTGAAGAGACAGCGCCCCGCGTTCCTCCTCTCCTCCTCCTCCTCCTCCTCCTCCTCCTCCTCCTCCTCCTTCCCTTTGCTCCTCCTCCTTCTCCTCCTCCTCCTTTTCCTCCTCCTCCTCCTCCTCCTCCTCCTCATCCTCCTCCTCCTCTCCCCCCTCCTCCCATCCCTGCCTCTGCTCACCGCATGTCCATGATTTCGGTACACCACTCACACGTTCCGTGGCCCCATAGGCAGCTCCACCGAAGGCCCCAGTGGGGGGGGCCACATGCGTTCGCCACACCCAGTACAGCGCTTCGTGGCACCATAGGGAGCTCCACCGAAGGCCCCAGTGGGGGTGCCCGCATGCGTCCGCCACACCCAGTACAGCGTGTCGAGTCGTAGCCTCATTCGGAGCTTCACCGAAGGCCCCCCAGGGAGAGTGCCCGCATGCGTCTGCCACACCCAGTACAGCGCTTCGTGGCCCCATAGGGGACTCCACCGAAGGCCCTAAAGGGGGTGCGTCCGCCACACCCGGTTCAACGCTTCGTGGCCCCATAGGGAGCTCCACAGAAGGCCCTAGTGGGAGTGCCCGCACGCGTCTGCCACACTCAGTACAGCGCTTTGTGGCCTCACAGGGAGCCCCACCGAAGGCCCCAGTGGGGGTGCCCACATGCGTCCGCCACACCCAGTATAGCGCTCCGTGGTCCCATAGGGAGCTCCACCGAAGGCCCCAGTGGGGGTGCCCGCATGCGTCCGCCACACCCAGTACAGCGCTTCGTTGCCCCACAGTGAGCTCCACCGAGGGCCCCAGTCGAGGTGCCCGCATGCGCCCGCCTATGGGGCCACGAAGCGCTGTACTGGGTGGGGGGGACGCATGCGAACTGCGCCACTGGGACCTTCGGTGGAGCTCCCTTTGGGGCCACGAGACGCTGTACTGGGTGGGGGGGGACGCATGCGGACTGCGCCACTGGGACCTACGGTGGAGCTACCTATGGGGCCACGAAACGCAGCCCTGGGTGAGGGAACCGCATGCGGGCTGTGCCACTGGGACCTTCGGTGGAGCTCCCTATGGGGCTACGAAGCGCTGCCCTGGGTGGGGGAACCGCATGCGGGCTGTGCCACTGGGACCTTCGGTGGAGCTCCCTATGGGGTACGAAACGCTGCCCTGGGTGGGGGAACCGCATGCGGGCTGTGCCACTGGGACCTTCGGTGGAGCTCCCTATGGGGCACGAAACGCTGCTGGGTGTACGCATGTGCCCCCCCCCACTGGGGCCTTCGGGGGAGGGGCACGAAACGCTGCCCTGGGTGGGGGAACCGCATGCGGGCTGCCACTGGGACTTCGGTGGAGCTCCCTATGGGGAAACGCATGCGGGCTGTGCCACTGGGACCTTCGGTGGAGCTCCCTATGGGGCCACGAAACGCTGCCCTGGGTGGGGGAACCGCATGCGGGCTGTGCCACTGGGACTTTCGGTGGAGCTTCCTACGGGGCCATGAAGCGCTGCCCTAGGTGGGGGAACCGCATGCGGGCTGTGCCACTGGGACCTTCGGTGGAGCTCCCTATGGGGCCACGAAACGTTGCCCTAGGTGGGGGAACCGCATGCGGGCTGTGCCACTGGGACCTTCGGTGGAGCTCCCTATGGGGCTACGAAACGCTGCCCTGGGTGGGGAAACCGCATGCGGGCTGTGCCACTGGGACCTTCGGTGGAGCCCCCTATGGGGCTACGAAACGTGTGAGGGGTGTGCCGAGAGCAGAGGCAAGGAGGGGGAGGAGGGAGGAGGGAGGGGGCAGCGGGAGGAGAAGGAGACGCGGGGCACCGTCTCTTCAAACCGAGGACCCAACACCACAGGATGGTTGGGAAAAACAGGGTGCGGAGTGTTTTGCGCAGAATCTACGATTAAATTTTAGCTGTGAATGCAATCGAATTTTACAAACAAATCTAGAACAGTTGATTTTTTGCGCGCCCGCTCGAGGATGGCGCGTCCCGCGCGCAGGAATGTCGAGAATGTCTCGAGCGAAACGCTTGGCTTGCAGAAGGAAGGTTAGCTTTTTGCGTGCCCGCTCGAGGATGGCGCACCCTGCGTGCCGAATATCTGAGGAACTCTTGGGCGAAACGTTTGTTTTGCAGTGCTTGAAAAGCCTGGGCGCCCCAGGACGCCCAGGTGGTTCTGGGAGTGCGGTCGTTATTCACAAGGGATCGTGGCCCTGGGAGTGCGGATGCCGCGTACTTCTCAAAGGATTTTGGCCCTGGGAGTGCTGACGCAGCGAAATTAACAAGGGATCCTGGCCCTGGAGGTGCGGACGCAGCGTAATTTACGGGGGATTCTGGCCCTCGGAGCGCGGACACTGTGTGATTCACCAGGGATTGCGGCCCTGGGAGCGCGGACGCAGCGTCGTTTACAAGGGATCGTGGCCCAGGGAGAACGGACGCAGCGTAATTTACTAGGGATCGTGGCCCCGGGAGCGCGGACGCAGTGTAATTTCAGAGGGGTCTTGGCCCAGGGAGCGCGAATCCAGTCCAATTTTCGCGGGACAGTGGCCTTGGGAGCGTGATTCCCGTGTAATTTACGAGGGATCGCGGCCTTGGGAGCGCGGTCGCCGCGTGGTTTACGATGGATCGTTGTCTTGGGAACGCGGACGCAGCGTTCCCTGGCACGTCTCCTGGCACGTCCGCTGGCACGTTCCGTGGCACGTCCCCTTGGCACGTTCTGTGGCGCGTCCCCCTGGCACATCGAGAGGCGAGTCTCCTGGCACGTCCACTAGCACGTTCCCGGGCGCGTCCCCTGGCATGTCATTGTGCGGTGAGGTATAGCGCAGAGAAGCACAACACAGCCTCTGGCACAGTAGCATCACCATTGATATCTGGCACGTTCCTTGGCGCCTCCCCTGAGCACGTCGCGCGACGCGTCCCCTGGCACGTCCCTTGGCACGTCCCCTGGCACGTCCTCTGCCACGTCCGCTGACACGTTCCGTGGCACATCCCCCTGGCACGTCCCGTGGCGCGTCCCCCTGGCACATCGTGCGGCGCCTTGGCACATCCCCTGGCACGTCCCCTGGCACGTCCGCTGGCACGTTCCGTGGCGCGTCCCCCTAGCACGTCCCGTGGCGCGCCCCCTTGGCACATCGCGCGGCGAGTCTCCTGGCACGTCCCCTGGCACGTCCACTGGCACGTCCCGCGTCGCGTCCCCTGGCATGTCATTGTGCGGCGCGGCACAGCGCAGAGAAGCACAACACAGCCCTTGGCACAGTAGCATCACCATTGATACCTGGCGTCTCCCCTGGGCACGTCGCGCGGCGCGTCCCTGGCACGTCCCCTGCCACGTCCGCTGACACGTTCCGTGGCGCATCCCCCTGGCACGTCCCGTGGCGCGTCGCCCTGGCACATCGTGCGGCGCCTTGGCACATCCCCTGGCACGTCCACTGGCACGTTCAGTGGCCCGTCCCCTGGCACGCCACTGTGCGGCGCGGCAAGGCGCAGAACAGTACAACACTGCCCGTGGCACAGCGTCGTCACCATTGATATCTTCAGCACTGCCACTGCCCATCGTTCAATTGAGGTGCTTGGACACGTTTCCATTCCTCGCAGTTCTGATCCTAAATCCCTTTCCGGGTTCGTGGGTCGATCATGTTTATGGTGGGCCAGCTTATGATGCCAGCCCGTGCCCACCCCGTCCCGTCTCCAGGGACCTCGCATCTCCCATATGATGGTGGGGTCCGCCGCCCCCTGCGCGGCACGTGCTGAGCAGGATTAGTGGGGACTTGGAGTGAAGGAGGAGGAGGAGGAGGAGGAGGAGGAGGAGGAGGAAGAGGAGGAGGGGGAGGGGGAGGGGGAGGGGAGGAGGAATTGAACGATGGAGCACCTAACTGAATTAAATGAAGAGGCCCCCCATCCCTCCCCTTTCTCCTTCCTCCCGGTGCTGCCGGCGATGGCCCTGTCCTGCCGAAAGTCCTGGGGGGAGCACCACATGCCCCACCCGTCGCTTTGCTGACGAAGGCCCCTGGACCCAGAAAGAAATGGATGGGCTGGAACGCCTTTTTCCAGCGTGTGGGCCAGTTTATAAAAAACGCATGGGCCGGTGCAAAGAATCCATCGGTCGCGCGTGTCTTCGCCAGTGTTCAGGAGAACAGCTGATTATGAGGAAAGCGAGCGTTGTACACAGTGCTGCAGCCGTAGTCGTGCACAGTTTCGGCTCGAGTTGGTTCGGTCGTCGATCGAGTTCCATTGCGGCGCCTGCGTGGGGGGGCCCTCCGGGGTCAGCGCCAAGGCCGCGGAGCGAGGGCGCGGATCGAGGGAACCGGCGGCGCTGAGAGGAGGAAGAGGAGCAAGGAGAGGCAAGGGCAGGAAGAGGGGAGAAGGCAGCGGCAGAGGCGGAGGAGAGGCAGCACCTCCGACAGTTGATCCAGCTGCCTGCGACAGACCCCGCCACCGTGCCTGTGCACCAAAGCAGCATGAAGGAGGCAGAGTGCAGGAACAGCGCAACTCTGACGAGTAGTCTGCATTGGGACGGGTCGTGATCCCGACCTCGTCTTCGTCCGCGCGGTAGGGAGGAGGAGGAGGAGGAGGAGGTGGAGGAGGAGGAGGGGAAGGAGAATGAGGAGGAGGAGGAGGAGGAGGAGGAGGAGGAGGAGGAGGAGCAGCACGAGGAGGCGGAGGAGGAGGAGGAGTAGGAGGACGAGGACGAGGACGAGGACGAGGAGGAGGAGGAGGAGGAGGAGGAGGAGGAGGAGGAGAGGGAGAAAATGAGGATGATAAGGAAAATCTTTGTGGCCTCCTGGGAGCGTCCTGGAAGCTTCTTGGGGGCCTCTTGGGGGCCTTACGGGGCCTCTTGGGGGCCTCGTGCGGCCTCTTGGGCCGTCTTGGGGGACTCTTGGCCCGTCTGACGCATAGGGAGGTCACCCTGGGGGCCTCTCCAAGCAGTGAAGGTGCCCTCTTGGAGCGGTTCACGGTCGTCTTGGGGTCTTCTTGGGAGCCCCTTGGGCGATTTTTGGAACCTTTTGAGTCGACTTGGGCTGTCTTGGAGCTATCTTGGAGGCCTTTTGGAGGCTTCCGAACAGGCGAGAACTTCAAAATCCTTCAAGCACCAAAGGAGAATCAATGTTTTTGGCCCCCTCGAGCGCTCCAGGAGGGCTTCTTGTTGCTCTCTTGGGCCGTCTTGGAGGCTTCTTGATCTGTCTTGGGAGCCTGTTGAGCTGTCTTGGGTCATCTTGGTATCATCTTGGCTGCCTTGAAAGCCATCCTGGGTGCTATGAGGCTCCCAAGAAGGCCTCAAGACAGATCAAGCGGCCCCCAAGACGGCCCAAGAGACCTCCAGGAGAGCCCGAGGTTTCTGAATAATTAATTCTGCATGTTTGGGTTCCCGACCGCCCAAGGCAGCCCAAAAGGCCTCTTTGGGCCGTCTTGTTGCTCTCTTGGAGCGCTTCAAGGCCGCTCTGGGACCCTTCATTATCTGCCAAAAACTATTGGAAGCTAAATAGTTTTGGCCCCCTCGGGCTCTCCAGGAAGGCCTCTTGGAGTCCTCCTGGGCCGTCTTGGGGGCATCGGTGGCCGTCTTGAGGCTGTCTTGGGGGGCTCTTGAGCTGTCGTGGGCCATCTTGGACTGTTTTGGTGTCGTCTTGGCTGTCTTGGACGCCGTCTTGGAGGCCATCTTGGCCGTCTCGAGGCCGAAAAGAGCGCCAGGGAGCAACTTCAGAGGGGATGTGTTTTGACCCCGCTGGCGAACTGGGAGGGAGGGCCGGCCCTGGAAAACATAACAAACACTTCCAGAGAGACCACAGGCGCATTCTGACACGCCCACTCCGCGCAGGCACGGTGGCAGATGTGTAATTACACATTGGTCGTTGAAAGTGGGTATTTGGGAATCCCCAGATCCCAATTTTCCTATCTCGGGAATCGATATGCTTTTGTGTGTTTTGTTATCCCCTGGGAGGGCCTGAGCCCAATCTACTTGATCCGCCTTCCGACCGACGTGCATGCAATTGCTTGCTCCTCGAGTCAGGCCCATCTCTTTTCGTCGCTCAGCTGGCGCGCTGGCGCCCTCCGACAGCGCGGCGAGCACGGCGGCTGCGGCGCGTCTCCGCGGCCGCGCCCAGGCGCGCCGCTGCCGCCGCCGGCCACGCCCTCGGTGCTGGCGGCGGCAGGCCCCCTCGTCGCACCCCCGCCGCTGCCCGCGGTCTGGCGGGCCGCCGTCGCCGCTCGCCGCCAGCGCCATCGCTGCTCTTTGTCGTTGCTCTTTGCCGCTGCTCGTCGTCGTGGCTCGTCGTCATTGCTCGTCGCAAGCGGCGTCGTCGGCGACGGCGTCGGCCTCGTCGTCGTCGGCGTCGTCGCCGTCGGCGTCGGAGGTCGTCGGCGTCGTCGGAAGTCGTCGGTCGTCGCCGTCGCCGTCGCCGTCGTGGTCGTCGTCGTCATCTTCGTCTTCGTCGTCGTCGTCTTCGTTGGCGTCGTCGGCGTCGTTGTCGGCGGCGTCGTCGGTGGTAGTCGGTCGTCGTCGTCGGCGTCGTCGGTGGTCGTCGGTCTTCGTCGTCGTCGACTTCGGCGGCGGCGTCGTCGTCGGCGTCGGCGTCGGCGTTCGTCGTCGTCGCCGCCGTCGCCGTCGTCGTCGCCGTCGTGGTCGTCGCCGTCGTCGTCGCCGTCGCCGTCGCCGTCGCCGTCGTCGTCGTCGTCGTCGTCGTCGTCGTCGTCGTCGTCTTCGTCGGCGTCGGCGTCGTCGTCGGCGTCGTCGCCGTCGGCGTCTTCGTCGGCGTCGGCGTCGGCGTCGTCGTCGTCGTCTGCTTCGTCATCGTCGGCGTCGTCCTCGGCGTCGTCCTCGTCGGCGTCGTGGTCGTCGTCGTTGTCGTCGTCGGCGTCATCGTCGTCTTCGTCAGCGCCGTCGTGGTCGTCCTAGTCGTCGTCGTGTTCGTCGTCGAGTTCGTCGCCGTGGTGACCGTCTGCGACAGGCCCTTTCGCACACTGCCCGCGTCTCGCCGCTCGCCGCTCGCCCGGCTCCAGGGGAGCCCTGAGATCTGGGCGCCGCGACTTTCTCGCACGGGGTGTCTTCGCCCGGTTTTGCATGTCGCGGGTCCATCCGAGTGACCCTTCGCCGAAGCGACCTTTGGTGCGGGCCCAGTGGGGTCCCCCGATCGCCGAACGCCAGGCGGCAGTGGCGTCTTGCGCGCTTGTGTTTGGCCCCCCCGGGGCCCCCAAAAAGCCGCGCACCAAAGGTCACTCTTACCCAGGGTCACTCTTGCGTGTAGTCGAAAGAATGTCTCAGAAAGATGGGTCCAGGGTTCCGATCGTGACTTTCGGATCGGGGCCGGCCAGTTGGAGCCAGCAGATTGGGTCGGAGGAGATCGGCGCCGCATCGTTGATGCCTCGGCGATGCGGCGCGATTTGGAGCCCGATTGCCTCCATTCCCGTTTCGCCGATGCTTCGGCGATGCGGTGCGAAGCAGCGTTTCCAGAGTGGAGGTCCGGACCTGCTTGTCGAAGGTTTTGATTTTCTGGGCACGTGGTGGCCCCCCCCGCCCGCTCCTGCTCCACGCCCTCGCTGCTTCGACGCCACCCCTCAGAGTCGTAGCCAGCGTGGCTCTTCGCCGGAGTGGCCCCTGGTGCGGGCTCACAGGGGCAGGGGTCCCCCCAGCATTGGCCTGCGCGCTTGGAGCTGGCCGACCCGCGGCCCCGTCAAGCTTTTGCGCACCACAGGTCACTCTTGCCCAGAGTCGCTCTTGCGTGCAGCTGGTCGAAAGAATCTGCTGGCGCGACTCGTCCGGAGCCGCCGGCGCCGCTCTTCCGTCCATCAGGAAGGCCGCGCCCTTCGAAGGAGAAAACCAGCGTAACCATAAGCTGTTGGAGCTCCGCGCGGATCTCCGGCGCCGCCCCTGGCGCGCTCCGCGTGCCGGGAGGGAGGTGCCCAGCGCAGATCCAGGGAATCCACGCGGACCTCCAAAAGTTTATGGTAATGCAGTTTTTTCACGAAAAGGGCGTGGGCCCAGGGTTCCCTTTTAGGAGTTTACCTCCGGAATCGACGGGCGTAGGGCCGGCGGAATTATTTGCGATAGATTGCGAGGTCGCGTAGGGCAAGCGGAAGTGATTTTTGAGGATGTCCTTAGCGAAACGCTTGTTTTGCATAATGTGTTGAACATGTCTCGAGCGAAACGTTTGTTTTGTGCTATAGATCGTTCCTCTCCTGGGGACCAGAATTCAGAGGATGTCTCAGGGGAAACGCTTGTTTTCACGAGCCCAGGTCTTGAGGATATCTCGAGCGAGACGCTTCGAGAATGTCTCAAGCGAAACGCTTGTTTTGCAGAACTCTAGCGGCCTGGGCGCCCCAGGATGCCCAGGTGGTTCTGGGAGTCCGAACGCAGCGTAAGTTATTAAGGAACGTGGCCCTGGGAGCGCGGACGCAGCGTAATTCACGAAGGAGCGCAGCCCTGGGAGCGTGGACGCAGCGTAGTTTACGAGGGACCATGGCCCTGGCACGGTCCTTGGCACGTTCCGTGGCGCGTCCCGTGGCGCGTCCCCCTTTCACGTCGCGCGGCGCGTCCCCTGGCACGTCTCGTGGCACGTCCATTGGCATGTTCCGTAGCCCGTCCCCTTGGCATCTGTTCGGTGCGCCCCCATGGCACGTCCCCTGGCACGTCCCTTAGCGCGTCCCCTGGGACGTTCCGCGGCGCGTCCCCCTGGCATGTCCTCCTGTCAATTAGCTCTGGGGCAGCTACTATGTGCTCAGGCAGCTCGAGCTTAAGATCACGATCAGTTCGGTCAGGACTCGGATGCAAAGGAGGACTCGGTCCACACCGCTAAGAGCACAATCGCGGCATGGCACATCGCAATTCAGTACGGCGCAGCACAGCACAGCCCTCGGCACAGTACATCAAGATCGATACATTCAGCATTGCAACTTGGCACGTTCCGTGGCGCGTCCCGTGGCGCGTCCCCCTGGCACGTCGCGCGGCGCGTCCCCTGGCACGTCTCGTGGCACGTCCATTGGCATGTTCCGTAGCGCGTCCCCTTGGCACCTTTTCGGTGCGCCCCCATGGCACGTCCCCTGGCACGTCCCCTGGCGCGTCCCCTGGGACGTTCCGCGGCGCGTCCCCCTGGCATGTCCTCCTGTCAATTAGCTCTGGGGCAGCTACTATGTGCTCAGGCAGCACAGCACAGCACTCGGCACAGTACATCAAGATCGATACACTCAGCATTGCATTTGCCCGTCGCCCAGCCCAATCAGGTGTCTGTGAAAACGCTGCCATGCTTTATATTTCTATATTCCTTTTCTGGGTTCGTGGGTCGATCATGTCTTCTTCTAGCCCTGGCGCGCGCGCGGGAGCGCTCTTCCTCTCTCTGTCCTGTAGGTGATGCTCAGTCGACGCAGACCAGCTGGATGGCGACGAACTATCCCCAGACGTACCGCCTGTGGCAGTTCGTCACGGCCGCGGCCATCGTGAAGGCGCCCGGAGCCGTGGGCGGCGTGGAGCTGTGGCCGGTCTGGGAGGGGTCCGAATGGCCGAACGGCGACGGGAGCGGAAGAGTCACACAGTCATCCCGCAGCAAGGCCGAGCTGCTCCACGCGCGAGGGGCGCGGGTAGGATCGCGCGGGGGTGAGAGTCGGGATGGGCGAACCTCCGCGGGGCGTGGGCGGTCGGATCTCCCCCAGACCACGGGGCCCCCCGCCCCGCCCCCCCCCCC
The DNA here is from genome assembly GCA_963575745.1 of Prorocentrum cordatum. NCBI lineage: Eukaryota > Dinophyceae > Prorocentrales > Prorocentraceae > Prorocentrum > Prorocentrum cordatum. The sequence goes on along the minus strand of CAUYUJ010020890.1, from coordinate 114,315 downwards.
TGTCGGGGGGAATGGCGGGCCCTCCTTGGGCTGCATGGGCCCCTCCCCTGGGCTTTGGAGGACCCCCTCGGCTGCGTGCTTTGACTGTGCTCCTCGGGTCCCTGCCCGTCGTCTGGACGGTTTGACAAGCGTGGGAGGGCGGATCGCGGGGGGTGAAGGAGTGAGTAGGCTGTCTTGTTCGAGGCGCGGTGAGGTCGAATCGCATTGCGAGTTGGCTTCGGCGCGGGTAGGCGGGGCCAGTGCGGACCGTCGGACGAGGTTTGCATGGAAGGGGGGCCGTGCTGAGCGATGTGGAGCATCCTTCCCCCCCATCCACCTTCTCCTCTCCTTCCCTTTATCTCCGTATGGAGAGCACGCTCTGGGTCCGTGCGCGCGCGCAGCCGATGGAGCACTTGAATGGGGGAGGGCGGGGGGAGCGGCAGACGCGGAGGCATCCTGGCTCAAGCGGGTTGGCTTCAAGCATGAAGGGCTCAGGCCACTATGGAGCCAATGCTCTTGGATGTTAGGAGGCATTCGGCGAGGGTTTCGAGAAGGCGCTGTTTCGCTCGAAGTGGCAATCAAGAAGTGTGGTCGGACAAAACAGTGGAGCGCAGCATTGCAGTTGCTCCGCGAAGGAATTCAGTTCGGTGTCAGACTGTTCCCGGGCTACTACGTTGCCACTGCCAGCTTATGCAGAACATGCGGGCAATGGCAATGGGCATTGTGTGTGCTGAGTGGGCTGTTGGAATCCAAGATGGAGCCCACCGTCATCAGCTACAACGCTGGGATCAGCGCGTGCGAGAAGGGCGGGCAGTGGCAAACTGCTATGTCTCTACTCAGCGAGATGCAGGAGGCGAAGGTAGAGCCCGACGTTATCAGCTACAGTGCTGTGATCAGCGTGTGCGAGAAGGACGAACAGTGGCAGCGGGCTTTGGCGCTGCTCGTCGAGATGTGTGATTCGAGGGTGCAGCCTGACGTCATCATCTACAGCGCTGTCACCAGCGCGTGCGGGAAGGGCAAGCAGTGGCAGCGGGCTCTGGCGCTGCTCAGCGAGGTGCGGGAGGCAGAGCTTGAGCCCGACATGATCTCTACAGCAATGGAGGGATCAGCGTGTGCGACGGGCGCATCGGGTGGCACAGCCCACATCGGCCTCCGCCCAGGGGCCTTGACGGTCCCAGACGGCCCTTTGCGGCTCCGCGGGGCCCCAGGCTGGCCGAGAGAGTCCCCAGGAGGCGCCCAAGACGGCCCAGGACGCTCCTGGACGGCCCAAGATTGCACTGAGGTGGCTCGAAGAGGCTCCATGATGGCTCCGCGCAGGCCTCCCCAGAGTCGACAAACATCGCCCAAGATGCCCCAAAGATAGCCCCAGCTACCCTCGACGACGGCCCGCAGACGGCTCGAAGATGGCCCACGACCACCTCAAGATGTCTTCAGGACCACCCAGGGTGGCACCCAAGGCGGCGCCAAGGGCCGTGCGAAGCTCCCAAGATTACCACTGGCCCCCAACGAGGTTCCTAAGACAGCCCAGGAAGACCCCGAGACATCCCCAAGAGGACATAACCCAGGACAGCGATCGCAGCACGCAAGCAGCAGAGCCAGTAGCAGCAGAGCCATAACGCAGCAGCAGACAAGAGAAGCAAGCACTAGTCAGCAGCAGCAAGCCCAAAACTTCCCCAAGACAGCCCCGAGAGGGTATCAAGAATTCGCGAGCCAGCTCCCACAGCAAGCAAGCAGCAGAGCCAGCAGACTGGCAGGAGCGGCAGACAGAAGAAGCCATCACCAGCGAGCGGCAGCAGCCAGCAGCTCGAGTCCAAAGCAACATCAGCAGCAGCAGCGTCGAACCCACGCGCACACATTATGTCTCTCCTGCGATGCCGGCCGGCATCACCGCGTGCCAGAAGGCCGCCCAGGGAATTTTAGCCTTCCTGCCACGCCCCGACGCGCCGCTGGGCGCCCCCCAAAGCGCTCCCCGGGCAGCCATCCGGCCCCACGGGAGGGCCGCATGCGACCCAAGACAGCCCAAGGAGGCGCACGCGACCGCTGCACAGGGCACCCCAGGCTGCCCCAGGCGCCGCAAGACTTCTGAAGACGTCGCCGAGGCCCCGCGAGGCCCTCGGGAATCCAGAGGTGGCCACAGAGGCCCGAGCGGCGCGCTGTGCCCCTCGTTGCCCACTCCCTCTAATCCGTATGAGCTTCACGTTTCGCTATGTGCCAGACATTGTATACCAGATTATGTACGTAGCCGTTTTGGCTCTAGCCAGCATGTTTCTTACATATGCTTTCGAGTGAGGGAGGCTAAAACATATAATCGTACCGGTCACACGATGTCTCGTGACGTTAACAGCTGCATCTCGCGGCAGCATAATGCAGCGACTGGCACCGAGCATGAGCATCAAGAGGCAAGTGGAGCCTTGCCCGACGAGTGCGTCGAGCAGGCAGCGCCAGCAACCTCTAGCAAGAGGTTTGCATTCGGTAAGCTTCATGCAGCAACATCAGGCAGCAACTTCACGCAATAACAGCAAGTGGCAGCAGAAACCATAATGAGCAGCACGCAGCAACGGCACACAGCAGCAATCAATCAGCATCAGCCAGCACCAATCAGCAGCACCCAGTAGCACCGAGCCACAGCAAGCAGCAGCAAACGCCATCAAATATCAGCCAGCCGCGGCGGCAAGAAGCAGCAAACACCAGCGAGCAGCCGCAATTGGCAGCAAGCAACACCGAGCAGCAGCTATCGGCAGGCAACGGCAGCGAATGGACGGGCAGGTCATGAAGCAAGCAACCAACCAAGAAAGCAGGCGACCAGACCGCCGCAAGCTTTCAGGCCACCAGGCTGGTAACCTCGGGCAAGGAAGTAGCCAAGCGGGCAAGCGCTCCTCACCCTTGCATGCGAGTCAGCGTTCCTGGCCTCCGGAAGGATCCCAAACAGATCAGGCCAGATGTCGTAGACGGATACGATTGGTTCACCCAAGTCTCTCTTCCAATGCGGGTGTCGGGGCGACACTTCTGGTCGAAGCGCATCCCAGAGAGGGAGATCAGTGGCGATGACACCGCGCCCCAGACCCCCTCCAGAACCCGCTCCAGCGGCCGCTGGCTGCCCTCGGGGCCACTCCAGTATAAGTACAACCGCTGGCTGGCCTGGGGCAGACTCCCACAGGAACCCAGAGCTCACAAGAACCTCGAGATCTGGAGCTTGCATGTTGATTCGCCCTGGGCGCTTCCGCCTGGTTTCGGGGCTCGGGACCACCACAGGTCGGGCCCGAAAAATGTGGCAGAAGGGCTCTCGTGTCCACGCTTCCAGGTCGCCCAGGCGGATGTCTAGCATGAGGAGGTGTTGAGAACGTGTCGAGCGAGACGCTCGTTTTCACGTGCCCAGGTCGCCCAGGCGGATGTCTAACATGAAGATGTGTTGAGGATGTCTCGAGCGACCCGCGTGTTTCACGTGTCCTGGTCGCCCAGGCGGATGTCTAGCATGAGGATGTGTTGAGCGACATTCTTGTTTTCACGTGTCCAGGTCGCCCAGGCGGATGTCTATCATGAGGATTTGGGCGGGGTGTCTCGAGCGAAACGCTTGTTGTCACGCGTCCAGGTTGCCCAGGCAGATGTTTAGCATGAGGAGGTGTTGAGAATGTTCCTCTCGAGCGCGACGCTTGGTTTTACGTGTCCAGGTCGCCCAGGCGGATGTCTAACATGAGGAATTGTTGAGGATGCTTCGAGCGAGACGCTTGATTTCATGTGTCCAGGTCGCCCATGCGGATGTCTAACATGAGGATTCGTTGAGAATCTCTCGAGCGAAACGCTTGTCGCAGTAGAGTGCGTCGCAGTCCAACCCCGCCAGTCCGTGGGGCGTCCACTGGCGCGCTGGCGCGTCACCTGGCGCGTCCCTTGCGACATTCTAGCGTGCTGGCACGTCCCCTAGCACGCCACTCGGCGTGGCACGTTCCCTGGCTCGTCCTCTGTCGCGTTTCCTGGCTCGTCCCCAGGCTTTTCCCCTGCCCGTTCCGTGGCGCGCCCACTGCAACGTCCCTTGGCATAACGTCCTCTGGCCGCCCCATGGCACGCGCCTTGGCACGTCCCGTGGCAGGGCCCTGACACGTCCAGGGCACGTCCCCTGATACGTCCCTTGACCCCCCCAGCGCATCCCCTATCGCGCCCCTGGCACATCCTGTGGCGCGTCCGTGAGCCTGTGCCCCGTCTCGTGTCGCTCCTTTTCGGAGCCGAGTCGGATTTTGAGGTCGAGTTGATTGATTGTCCTCCACGTCGTTTCCACTTCTACCTCTAGGACAGCTAGACAGCTCGAGCTGAAGATCCAGATCAGTTCGGTCAGGACTCGGATGCAAAGGAGGACCTGATAGACAACGCTATGGAGCACAATCGCGGCATGGCACATCTCAATTCAGCACGGCACAGCACAGCACAGCCTTTGGCACGGTGCTACAAGATCAATACATTTTGCATTGCAATTTTCTGTCGCCCATTCAGATGTCTTGAAAACGTTGCCATGCCTTACATTTCTATATTCCTTTTCCGGGTTCGTGGGTCGATCATGGCCTGGGAAGGGCGTGGGCCCAGGGTCTTCTTTTAGTTGGTTACCCCCCCGGCCTCGATTTGCACAGGGCTGGCGATTTTTTTCTTCGATGAAGTCGCGTAGGGCCAGCGAATTCTAGACGCTTCGCGTATCCCCACCAGCCCGTCCAGAAACGACGCCCAGGCGAGTAGAGGGTCGTCCTGAGGGGCTTTTCGGCGTCTTGGGTGCCTCGGGGGGGCCTCTGTGGGCCGTTCGGGATCCTCTTTGGGGCCTCCTGGGGGCCTCTTGGGGCCTCTTGGGGCCATCTTGGGGCCTTTGGGGGCCTCCTGGGCGCTTCTTGGGGCCTCCTGGGCGCTTCTTGGGTGCCTCTGGGGGGTCTCTTGGGGCCTCTTGGGGGTCTCTTGGGGGCCTCCTGGGGGCCTCTTGGGGGGCCTCGGAGCCATCTTGGAGGAGATCGATCAACGAAGGGGGGTTCCCTAATTACAGTCCCCCCCTCAGGAGCCACGATCCTCGTGAGGGGTGTCGAATTTTAGCCCTCCCAGGGGTCGTTCTTGGACGCTCTAACTACCCGCGGCCCCCCCTGTCCAGGTCAGTGGGGAGGGGGTAGGGGGAGGGGTAAACCCCTCCCGGAAGGGGAAGAAGGAGGGGTGGAAGAGGAAACGCTCTAAACCACCGACGCCCAGAGGGCTGGTGGGATTACAAAGTTGAGGATGTCCCGAGCAAAACGCTGGTATTTGAAATTCCGACAGATAAAACACATGGTAAAGTAATACATGTTCGTTTGTTGCGGATGTCTCGAGCGAAACGCTTGTATTGCAATATGTTTTGAGGATATCTCGAGCGAAGCGTTTGTTTTGTGTTATAGATTGTTTCTCTTCTGGAAAGCAACATTCAGAGGATGTCTCAGGCGAAATGCTCGTTTTCACGTGCCCAGGTCTTGAGGATGCCTCTAGCGAGACGCTTGGTTTCACGTGTCCAGGTTGCCCAGGCGAACGTCTAGCATGAGGATTCGTTGAGAATGCCTCGAGCGAAAACGCTTGGTTTCACGCGCCCAGGTCGCCCAGGCAGATGTCTAGCATGAGGATTCGTTGAGGATATCTCGAGCGAAAAGTTTGTTATCACGCGACCAGGTCGCCGAGGAAAATGTGCATCTGGATTCGTTGAAGATGTCTCGAGCGAAACGCTTGGTCTCACGTGTCCAGGTCGCCCAGGCGGATGTCTGTCATGAGGATGTGTTGAGAACGTCTCAAGCGAAACGCTTGATTTCATTTGCCCAGGTCGCCCAGGCGGATGTCTAACATGAGGATGTGTTGAGGATGTCTTGAGCGAGAAGCTTTCTTTCACGTGTCCAGGTTGCCCGGGCGAATGTCTAGCATGAGGATTCGTTGAGGATGTCTCGAGCGAAACGCTTGGTTTCACGCGTCCAGGTCGCCCAGGCAAATGTCTAGCCAGAGGATTCGTTGAGGATGCCTCGAGTCAAACGCTTGTTATCACGCGACCAGGTCGTCGAGGCAAATGTCTAGCATGAGGACCTGTTGACCATGTTTCGAGCGAAACGATTTGATTCACGTGTCCAGGTCGCCCAGGCGGATGTCTAGCATGAGGATGTGTTGAGAACGTCTCAAGCGAAACGCTTGATTTCACTTGCCCAGGTCGCCCAGGCAGATGCCTAACATGCGGATTTGTTGAGGATGTCTCGAGCGCGACGCTTTCTTTCACGTGTCCAGGTCGCCCAGGCGGATGTCTAGCATGAGGATTCGTTGAGAATGTCTCGAGCGAGACGTTTAGTTTCACGCGTCCAGGCCGCCCAGGCAGATGTCTGGCATGAGGACTCGTTGAGGATGCCTCGAGCGAAACGCTTGTTATCACGCGTCCAGGTCGCCCAGGCAAATGTCTAGCATGAGGAGTTGTTGAGGATGTCTCGAGCGAAACGCTTGGTCTCACGTGTCCAGGTCGCCCAGGCGGATGTCTGTTACGAGGATGTGTTGAGGATATCTCGAGCGAGACGCTTTCTGTGTCGAGGATGTCTCGAGCGAAAAGAGGAATTATGGAGGATATCTCGAGCAAAACGCTTGTCGCAGTAGAGTGCAGCGCAGTCCAACGCCGCCCGTCCGTGGGGCGTCACCTGGCGCGCTGGCGCGTCACCTGGCGTGTCCTTTGCGACGTTCTGGCGCGACGTGCCCTGGCACGTCCCCTAGCACTCCACTCGGCGTGGCACGTTCCCTGGTTCGTCCTCTGTCGCGTTTCCTGGCTCGTCCCCAGGCGTTTCCTCTGCCCGTTCCGTGGCACGCCCATTCCACGTCATGGTTTTCTGTCATTGCAAATAGGCTCCAAAATCTAGAAAATGGCCCCTTGAAACATCAATCGAATGTGATTTTACACATTCGGTGCCGATTCGTTGATTTTTTGGGTCGCAGAACTCCCCCCCCCACTTTGGGGCGTCGACACGCCATGCTATGTCAGGCTACGCGTCCTCCGAATCGTGCTCCCCGTGTTGCGCTGGCATCATTTCCGCGCTTCCGCTCGTTCCGAATCGTGCTCCCGCTGCAGCGCTGGCGTCATCATTTCCAGCGCCATGTCACGGCATGGTTTTTTGATTATCGGCCCCGTACTTCAGGAAATGCCCCCCCCCCTCCCCCCCGAAACAACCATCGGAAGTGATTACACATTCAGCGTCGATTTGTTGATTTCTTGGGCCGCGGAAGCCCCCCCGCGCTGATCTTCAACACCATGCTATGCCATGTACTGCTGTGCCCTGCTACGACATCCGACTGTGCGAATAGAGAGGAGATCTACGCTATGGTAAGGGATGGGAGGGAGGGGTAGGACGTCAGATATAACTTGAGCGCACCTAGCTTGGCCCCCCCCCCCCCCCCCCCCCCCCCCCATATCCCCCCTCCGCATTGAAACAATATGAATATATTTTTTCCTCTCTCCTCTGATGACGTCCGGAAGATGTTCGGCCCCCTTCCGCGTATTGTTCTTTTACACGGGATTCGCCGGAGTTCGGTTTTCGTTCGGGTTTTGTTTCAAAATGTTGCTCCGCTGGAGCGCCAGCCTCATTTTCGGCCTTCCGTTTGTTCCGAATTTTGCTCCGAATTTTGCTCCCGCTGCAGTGCTGGCCTCATTTCCCCGCTTCCGCTCGTTCCGAATCGTGCTCCCGCTGCAGCGCTGGCATCATTATTTCCAGCGCCATGCCACGGCATGCAATGCAATTATGTGGTGTTGCCCTCTGCGATTCCATGCTTTCGGCTGCAATGCTAGCATAAGCAGTCTTTGATTACGCAGTGGGACGCCATGCTAGGCCATGCTACGCTGTGATCTTCAAGGCCATGCTATGCCATGTTCTGCTCTGTGCCGCTGTGCGATGCCATTATTTGCATTGCAATGCTTTGTGATGCAATTGTTCTCTACCCAACGCCACGCCATGCTATGACATAGCCGTGCTCTACGATGCATCGCGCACCCTCTCGGGATCATTGCCCTGCTCGACATCAGACTGCGAATAGAGAGGATATCTACGCCATGGTAAGTGATGGGAGGGAGGGGTAGGACGCCAGATCTGACGCGAGCGCACCTAGCTTGCCCCTCCCCCCTCCCCCCTCTACCACTACACACTACGAATACCATTCTCCCCTCTCCCCTGATGACATCGGGAAGATGTCCAGCTCCCCTCCGCGTATTGTTTTTGACACACAGGACTCCCGGGATTTGGGTTTGCGTCTTTTGGGATGTGTTGTTCGTTTCTTCCCAAAATGTGGTTCCCGCTGAGGTGTTGACCCTACCTCTGCGCCTCTGGTTGTCCCAAATCGTGTTCCCGTTGCAGCGCGGGCGTTTTCGGTCCTTCCAAATAGGCCCCGAAATTTACAAAATTGCTCCCGAAAAAACCATCGGAAGTGATTCCACATTCGGTGTCGATTCGTTGATTTTTTGGGCCGCTGAAGCCCCACCCCCTTGGGGGCGTCGTCGCTTTCAAGAAATATCAATCGGGAGCCCCGTTTCTGCTTTGAGAAGGCGATGTTGAAAGCAGAGCCAACGGGTGCTCTCCATCAGCCCCTCCTTGTGTGGAGCTTTTCGGGGGGCCCAAGGAGCTGGACATGGAGCCACGATTCCAGACTGGCCCAGACCTCTCGAAGACGATCCATTTACCCTCCAAGGAACCCGGCGCCGTGCCAAGACATGTTGTGCGGTGTTGTGTTATGCGCCGCTGTGCGATGCCATGCTTTGCATTGCAATGCTTGGTGATGCAATGCTTCGCTGCACAACGCCACGTCATGTTATGGCATGATACGGTCTGCCGTGCTCTTCTACGCCATGCAATGCCGTGCTCTACCATGCATCGCGTACCCTCTCGCGATCACTGCCCTATTCAACATCCGCCTGTGCGAATAGAGAGGATATCTACGCCATGGTAAGGGATGGAAGGGCATCAGATATGACGCGAGCGCACCCAGCTTGCCCTTCCCCCCTCCCCCCTCTCACCTCCCCCGAACGTCCCCGGACTTCTCCGAAGCAGTCTCAGTGGCCCCGAGGGCCGTGCAGATGACTTCAAGAGGCATAGGAGAGCACCAGGGGAGTCCAGAAAGCCTTAAGAAGGCGCCAAGGAGGCCCACCAGACCCTCCAGAGGCCCCCGAGAGATCCCGAGGAGCCCCCCTCTCACGAGGCCCCAGTCGGCCTTCAAGCGGCCCTTCCTGCCTCCTCCCTCCTTGGCTCTCCCTCCTCCTCCTCGCCCCTCTCCCCGCGGTCGTATAGCCTCCCTTGTTGCCCTTTCTCGCTTCTCTCCTCCCCCTCCTCGATCTCCCCTCCCCCTCCTCGATCTCCTGGCAGCAGGTTGCGCCAGCAAACTGAAGTAGCGAGAAGCACCACGCTTCAGCATCAAGCAGCATCACAGCATCAAGCAGCAGCAGTAGCGAGCAGTAGCAGCACGAAGCAGGCAACAGCAGTAGCAGCAGCAGCAGCAGCAGCGGCGGCAGCGGCAGCGGCAGCGGCGGCGGCGGCAGCAGCATCAGCATACAGCAACCGCAAGCAGTAGGTAGCGGGCAGCAGCACGCATGAAGCAGAACTGACCATCAGCAGCACCCTGGCACAGAAACGCAGCAGCGGCAAGCATTGCCAACAGCACGCAACAGCGACAGCGAGCAGCAGCATGCAGTGGCATGCGCGGAATGCGAAGTTCGAGCCCCACGTTATCATTTCAGTCGTTCGGCAGCAGGTCCACAGTCATATGCCAGTTCGTGCCGGTCTCACGGCCTCAGTCCACGAGTCAGCCCAAGCTTCTCCCAATTCTCTCCTGCACTGCTGGGAGCAGCGCGTGGTATTCGGAAATCGTGGCAAAGCCCGGAGAGGCCCGCCGTGAGGGCCCGGAGAGAGGGCTTGCGTCTCCCAGACGGCCCAAGCGAGTCCAAGAGGCCTCCAAGTTCGCCGACGATGCCTCCAATGCAGCTGAGGATGGCTTCAAGGTGGCCCGAAGATAGCCCAAGGCGGCCTCCCAGAGCGCTCCAAGAGCACTCCCAGCAGGGCCTCCCAGTGCAAAATTCTATGTTTTGTTTGTTTGTTCCTGTAGGGTTTTCCAACAGTCGTACCATACACGACTCTTGGGCCTTTGCAGCATCCACGACGGCCCAACAGCCAAGATCGCCCCAAGCCAGCCCAAGAGGCCTCCAAAGAAAATCCCAAGGTGGCTCGAGGGAGCCTCAAGACGGCCCAGAGCCCCAAGACGGCCGAAAAGGCGCCCAAGACGACCCAAGATGGACCAGAGATGGCCCACTAGAGCCCCAGGTGCACCCCAAGACGGCCCCAAGAGCGCTCACAGAGAGCTCGAAGAGGCCCCCCAACAGATGGTACAACGCACCCCCATGTTGTAGCATCCGTCGGGTGCTTTCTGAGGGTCCTCTTGGTGCCGTCTTCGGGCCCTCTCGAGCCTCTGTTGAGCCAATTTTCGAGGTCCTCCGGGTACTCCCAGAACCACCTGCAAGGCTGCAAGACGGCCCAAGAGAGCTGCGAGGCAGCTCAGGGAAAGCCCCAAGACGGCCCAAGAGACGCCCAAGACGACCCAAGATGGCCCAGAGATGGTCCCACCGCGGTCCCTTGCCAGGGCACCTGCGGATCTGCTCCGCGGGTGCACACTAGTCCTTCCTACAATGGCCAGACCGGCGCTCGCGGAGCTACCGATCGGTGGCAGCAGACCAGCCCTCTCCGGCGTCCCCTGCGAGTCCCAGCAGGCCTCGACGCGCTTCCAAGATGGCCCAAGAGCGTTCCGAGACGCACGAGGAGGCCCCCAAGAGGGCCTCCAGACGGCCGAAGACGGTCCAAGAGGCTTCTCAAACGCTCCAAGTGGGCTCCACGACGAGCCCCAAGAGAGCCCGAACACCGAAAAAGCGTATTTTTTCGGGAAACGTACATTTTGGCAGTTCCCGGGCTTGCCCTCTTCATGGCGTCCAAGACGGCCATATCAAATCCCAATATGGCCCCAGGACGGCTCCTGAGGCGCCCCTGGCGGCCCACGAGATACCCAAGACAGCCTCAAGAGCGGCCCAGGACGACCCAACACGACCCCCAGACGGTGCCCAGACTGCTCCAGAGAGACGCCCAAGGCGGCCCCAGGCAACCCCCAGACGATCCCGACAACGCCTCGCACGGCCTCCAGACGGCCCAAGAGGTTTCTAAAACGGCTCAAGTGGGCTCCACGACGAGCCCCAAGAGAGCCCGAACACCAAAAAATCGTTTCATTTCCTTTTGAAAACGTGCATTTTGGCAGTTCCCGGGCTTGCCCTCTTCATAGCGTCAAAGACAACCATACAGGGGCCCAAGATGGCTCCAGGACTGCTGCTGAGGCGCCCCTGGCGGCCCACGGGGTAGCCAAGACAGCCTCAAGAGCGGCCCAGGACGACTTAACACGACCCCCAGACGGTGCCCAGGCTGCTCCAGAGACGCCCAAGGCGGCCCCAGGCAACCCTCAGACGGTCCCGACAACGCCTCGCACGGCCTCCAGACGGCCCGAGGCATCCAAAACGCCCCAAGTGGGCTCCACGACGAGCCCCAAGAGAGCCCGAACACCGACAAATCGTTTCATTTCCTTTTTGGAAAACGTGCATTTTGGCAGTTCCCGGGCCTGGCCTCTTCATAGCGGCCAAGACGGCCATACAGGGGCCCAAGATGGCCCCAGGACGGCTTCTGAGGCGCCCCTGGCGGCCCACGGGGTAGCCAAGACAGCCTCAATAGCGGCCCAGGACGACTTGACACGACCCCCAGACGGTGCCCAGACTGCTCCAGAGACGCCCAAGGCGGCCCCAGGCAACCCTCAGACGGCCCCAACAACGCAACACCGAAAAAGCATCCCATTTCCTCTGGGAAGAGTGCATTTTCGCAGTTATCGGGCTTGCCCTCTTCATAGCGTCCAAGACAACCATACAGGGGCCCAAGATGGCCCGAGGACGGTTCCTGAGGCGCCGCTGGCGGCCCACGGGGTAGCCAAGACAGCCTCAAGAGCGGCCCAGGACGGCCCAACACGACCCCCAGACGGTGCCCAGACTGCTCCAGAGACGCCCAAGGCGGCCCCAGACAACCCCCAGACGGCCCTGGACCGCCTCCACACGGCCCAAGGGGCACCCGAGACAGCCCCAGAGGGCCCCAGGAGGCTTCCAGGAGGCCGAAAAGAAGCGCTGAGAGGCTCCTGAGCGAAGACGGCACCAACAGCAGCCCAAGACGGCCTACGACCGCCACAGACGGTCCCAAAACGGCTCCCAGCGCACCATGGGGCTCTGATGCTTGTTCGGCGCTCCCTGCCGGATTTGGCCCAAAATCCCTCGCCCCTTTTGTCGGTCTGGAACCCTCTCCGCGGCTTCTTGTGGCCATGCCGTGTTTCGCTCTTCTGGTGCCCAGAATCGCATCGCAACGGGGGCTTCAGAGCTTCTGGAGGTTTTTGAAACAGGCCCCAGAGGTCTCTTGGCGGGTCTCGGCCTTGCCCTATCATGATAGGGCAGGTTTTTGGACGCTATCGGCGATCATTTCGGGCCATCTTTGGGGCTTCATTCCCCAATCAGAGCTTGCTTCTGTAGGGGTCCTAGCGGATATAAAGCTGAGGTGAGGTGGGCGGCCGATTTCGGTGGCCGGGGCCGGGTGCCCGGATGCCCGGGGGTGCCCGGGTGGCCGATTTCGGTGGCCGGGCCCGGGTTCCCAGGTGCCCAGGGGTGCCCGGGTGCCCGGGGGTGCCCTGGGGTGCCCAATAGCCTAATAGCCCAATAGCCCTATAGCCCTATAGCCCTATAGCCGTATAGCCCTATAGCCCTGTAGCCCTATAGCCTTAAATCCTTACAGCCCTAATAGCCTTATATCCCTATAGCCCCATAGCCCATATAGCTCTATAGCCCCATAGCCCTATAGCCCTATGGCCCTATAGGTCACAGTCCTATAGCCCGATAGCCCTATAGCCCGATAGCCGTATAGCCCTATAGCCCAATAGCCCTATAGCCCTATAGCCCTAACAAAAATCTGATCGGGGTTTGTCTCCGGTATCATGGGATATTTTGGCGGGTCTCGGCCCTGCCCTATCATTATAGGGCAGGTTTTCGACGCCATTTGGGCCCACTTTCGGCCATCTCCGCCAGTGGCAGCAAGCACAGGTACACATTAGTAAGCTACAACGCTGGGATCAGCGCGTGCGTGAAGGGCGAGCAGTGGCAGCGGGCTTTAGCATTGCTCAGCGAGATGTGGGGGGCGAAGCTGGTGCCCAACGTGATCTCAACTACATGCCGCGATCAGTGCGCGCGAAAGACATCCCTGTGCACGCTCTCCCATGACGCCCTCAGGCAGCCCCAAGAGGGTTTCCAGACGGCTTCCAGGCTCACACTTCGCTGGTTTCTTGCAGCTTGGTATATGGTTTGTACTTGTCGCATTCTCGCCTTTTCGGGCTTCAGGCAGCCCACGATTGACGGCCCGAAGATTCTCACATATTGCGCCAAGACGACACAAGAGGCTGCCATCTTAGCTTCCCGTGTGGCAGCCCAGGGAAGTCCAGAGCCGTCCAGCCAAATCCTTCAGTGCTCCCAGGGAGAGGCCCCCAGGGGGGCCCAAAGGCCTTTTCTGATCCTTCACTTGGGCAACCATCACAGTGACAGCCCCGAGGGGCGGTGTGGCCCTTCTCACTCTCGCGGCTCCCGCGGGCCTCTCTTGGCTTCCCTTGCGACCACCTGGGCCGCTCCAGAGTTGGAGCTCCTGAGCTGGGCCCAGGCCTCCCAGGGCCGTTGGGCGCCCCTCTTGGGGCTCTCTCGGGCCTCTCGTGGCCTCCCTTGTGACCACCTCGGCCACTCCAGAGCCAGCTGGCCAGATCCTTGTGGGCTCCTGGCATGGCCCCTACCACTAGGCCCCCAAGACTGCCTACGCCGGCCCAAGAGAAGGTTCCGAGCTGGCCCAGGAGAGCCCCAGGACGGCCCAGGAGAGCCCCAAGACGGCGTAAGATGATTCTGAGATGCCGCTCCGATGACCCACGGCCAGTTCAGCTTCGCTCCCTCAATTCGCTCCGGGCCATGGCCCGCTCCCTCCAGATGCGTCATCCCTCGTTGCCTCAATTTTCACAGCTCCTCCCCTTTTCTCTTTAGCGGAGAGCACGGATTCTTCTCAGACACTCGGCGACGTGGTCATCCTTCTTCATCCGCTTCTTCCCTGCTCACCCTTTCCTCCTTCGACACTCGCACCCCGCAGCTCTCCCCCCGTTCCTGCTCCGCCTGGCCGCTCCCGTATTCTTCTCAGCCCCTCTCCGGGAACTCTCAGGCTAGAGGCCGCCGCAACCATCACCGTGCATAAGCTCTGGTACACCCCACAGGCACGGCCCGCGGGTCCTTCGACCGCGAGGGTCCACACCACGGGTACACACTAGGCAGCTACAGCGCTGTGATCAGTGTGTGCGAGAAGGGCGAGCAATGGCAGCGGGCGCTGACGCTGCTCAGCGAGATGTCGAAGGCGAAGTTGGAGCACACTGTCATCTCTACAGTATTGGGATCATTGCATGCGAGAGCAGGATGGCCCAGGATTCCTGGACTGCCCAGGAATGCCCGAGGGCGACCGAGAGAGGCTGCAAAATGGCTCTGCGCAGGGCCCCCAAGAGGCGAACGTCATTCAAGTTCAGTAGTTTCCCGTTGAGATTTCTCATACGTGCTCTCCATTTCCCCGCTTTAGCTAGCACGTATGTACTCTTCATTCTTCCGCTCTGGGCAGCTCGAAGAAGTACCCCAGGGACTTCGCAAGGACACACGAGGCCCTCCAGAGCCCCCCAAGAGCGCCCAAGACACCTTAACTATGATCCAAGATGGCCCTGGCTGGCTCCTCGACGGCGCCATGACGTCTCAAAGAAAACGCAAGACCGCCCTAAGATGTCCCCAAGATTTCCCTTGGGGCCCCAGAGCTCCCAAAGAGCCTCAGGAGCCTCTGACAGAGGGCCCCGAGAGAGCCCCGAGACAGCTCCTAGGGGCCTAACAAATGGCATGAAAGAAGGGCGACTCAGGGCGAAGCGTCGATCGCAACGAGCAAAAGAGCCAGTGCCAGCAGGACCAGTAGCAGCAGCCAAGAGGGACAATCACCCGCAATAAGGAGCAAAGCCGAGACAGCCCGAAGACAGCCGCAAGAGGGCTTCGGACTGGGCAGCGAAGTCAGCCTGCAAGCAGCAGAACCAACAGCTGCAGAGCTTGGAGCAGCAGCCAGGAGGATGACTCCGTAGGTAGCAGCAGCAAGCAAGCAAACCTTTCAAGCATCAGCAGTCAGCAGCAGCACACATCCACAGCAGCAACAGTTGCTTGTGCTTGTGTATCCCACGCACGGGTCTCCTCAAACCTGTCAGCTGTGGCGCAGGGATCAGCGCTTGCGAAAAGGGGAAGCAGTGGCAGCGGGCGTTGGCGCTACTCAGCGAGATGCGGGAGGCGAAGATGGAGCTCGACGTCATCATCTTCGCAATTGTGGGGCCCGCGCGTGCGGGAAAGGCTCCTATCTTGGCCGCCGCCCGATGGCCCAAACAGGACCCCAGCCAGGCAGCGCAGAGACCCGAGCGGGCGGAGCTTGCCGACGGTCCAGGGTCCCCAAAGCCGAGGCGACAGCCCCGGGCACCTCCACGAGGCCCCCGCACGCGCCCGGCAGGCCCAACCCGAGGCCCCATCCTTGCTCGGCGCGGTGCTTCCCAGAGGCGAACTTCGCTGAATTCCTGCAGGCGTTGAGTTTCTGTGTTGCATTCTCCCCCTCTTGGCTCCAGAATGGCTCACTGGGCAAGCGGCCGTCAGATTCCCAAGGGTACCGAAGCACAGCCCAAGATGGCCCGAGGCTTCGAGGTAGCCCAAGGTGCCCCCAAGGATAGCTTCAAGACGCCCCACGAAAAAGGCATCACGACAGGACGAGCTGCCGATCGCAACACGAGGCAGCACAGCCAGCAGCATCGGTAGAGCGAGCAGCAGAGGCTGAGATGCAAATGCCAGCAATCTGAAGCATAAACCCACGAAAGCGCCAAGTGGACCCCAAGGGGGCAACGATATGGAGTCAAGGCTCAAGACTGGACAAGCAGGCGCACGCAGCAACCAAACAGAAGAGCAAGCAGCGGCAGAGTTCACAGCAGCAGCAGCAGCCAGCAAAAGGCTTTCATGATCACGCTAGGTAGGAGCCCAACGTTATCATGAAAGCTTTTGGCAGCCTCTCGCCCCCTGACGTGCCGGTCAAGACATGTTTTGTGGACGGTTAGTCCACAGGTCAATCTTAGTCATAGTAGTCGTTCCAATTCTGGGGCAAGTGCGTGCGGGAAGGGTCTTTGTCTCAACGGGTCGTCGGGCCTTCCTGGGGCTCCGAGAGGTCCAGACCCGCCCAGAGAGCCCCAGGAGGTCGTGCTGACGGTCTCCAGGGTTCCCCGCAGCCTGGGCCCAAGAAGTTTCCACGAGGCGTCAGCACACGCCTCACAGGCCCCACCCGAGGCCCTACGCGGCCCCACCTCAGCTCCGCGCAGCGCAACCCCAAGGCGGAAATCGGTAGTTCCCTCTTTCCCCAACTAGGCTTGCAAACGGGGTTCTTACGGTCGGACCGAGGTGGCAGATCGAGGTCGGCTCGGGGAGGGTGCCCTAAGTGTTCTTCGTGTATCTGTTGGACGTTCTTGTGCATCATGGGGAGAGTACCCTTGGATATTCTGCTCGTCTTGGCCGACGGAGGGCCTCAGGTTCTCGAGGGACGTTCTTCTGGCCTGGTTGGTTCCGACTGCACTTGCCTGGTGAAAGACGCCGGTGGGTGCGAAGTCGGTTGGGTGGCCCCCGGCGTTCGTCGGGACCCTGGGTCCCGGTTCGCTGGCGGGCTCCTCGGGTTCTCTGGTCAAGGCTCCCTCCCTCCTTCCTCTCTCGGGCTCCTGGACCTGGGGGCCTCGCCTTCCCTGGGGCCCGCAGTCTGGTTCCTTGGGCCTTGGGCTGCTCGCCCCCGTCCCTTGCCTGCGTTCCTCGAGGCTCCTCGGCTTCATCGCCTGGGGTCCTTCGGGCTCCTCGCCTGGTGTCCTTGCTTGGGTTCTTCGGGTTCCTCCAGCAATGCCGAGCAATGCCAAGCAACGACAAAGCAACGACAAAGCAATGCAAAGCGTGCCAAGCAATACCAAGCAACGCAAAGGAGTGAACACCAAGGCCACGCAATGCTAAGCGCTACGCAACGCCAGGCAATGCAGCTGCCGAACAATACCAAGCATTGCTTTGCATTGCTGCGAGCTGCTTTGGCTTCGCCACAACAACGGCCCCTAATTGGGGTCGCACCGGGTTCATGTTTTGTTCAACAAAATGTCCGAATTCTGCCATTCCGAATCCAGAGGGCCCCGAGACAACCAAGAGGCTTCCAAGAAGATCCACGAAGCCCACACGAGCCCACACGAGGGCCGGAAGACGCCCCGAAGGTGGCTCACGAACGCTTCGATTCATCTCTAGGATGGCCCGACAACGGCTCCCAGATGGCCCCCGTATCATGCAGCGGACAAAACCAGCATATCACACCAAGGATTCGACCTGGGCAAGAAGAAGTCGCGGGCTCGAGCAAGAGAAGGGATCTGCCCACCATGGGTTTCGTCCACGGCTTCGCACTGGTCAGCTACAACGCTGGGATCAGCGCGTGCAAGCAGGGCAAGCAGTTGCAACTGGCGTTGGCGCTGTTCAGCGACATGCGGGGGGCGAAGCTGGAGCCCGACGTCATCTCTCTCTCCCTCTCTCTTTCTGTCTTTCTCTCCTCATGCCAGGGTCAGCGTGCGCGAAAAGGGCGGGGGAGCAGGTAAAAGAAATTAGGCCCGGCGCGCCCCTGGATAGCCCCAGGATGCCCCTACAGTCAGTGGAATATCGAAGACGCCTACGGCGAATCACCGCCGCCCCCTGCCTTTTTGGAAACGCCGATGTGGCCGAAAGTTGGACTAGAGCTTGGCCAAGCTATCGGACCATGAGTTCCCCGAGTCGGTTTGGAAAGCTTTCGGGGAACACATGGGAGAGAATGATTATGAACAGGAAGAGGAAGAGGAAGAAATAGAGTAGGAGGATGAGGGTTGTTAGGAGTCTCTTGGGGCACCCTTGGGGTCTGTTGGGGGCTTCTTGGGGGCCTCTTCGAGGCCTCTTGGAGGCATCTTGGGGGCCTCCTTGGGCCTCTTGGGGGCCTTTGGGGGCTTCCTGGGGGTCTCTTTGGCCGTCTTAGGGCGTTCCTGGTCCGTCTGACGCCGTCTGGAGCCGTCTTGGGGGCCTCTCTGGGCCGTCTTGGGGCCCTCTTGGGGCGCTTCAGGGCCGTCTTGGAGGCCATGTTGGGCGTCTTGGAGGCCTCTTGGGCCGTCTTGGGGCGCTCTTGGGGCCGTCTTGGGGGGCCCTTGGGCCGTCATAGGGCCTTCTTGGAGGCCTCTTGGGCGATCTTGGGGGCCTCTTGGGCCGTCGGAAGGCCGAAAAGAAGAAAACGCAAAAAACCTTCAAAAACCTAAGGAAAACCAATGATTTTGGCCTCTTCGGGCTCTCCTGGAGAACGTCTTGGAGGCCTCTTGGGCCATCTTGGAGGCATCTTGGGGCCATCTTGGCCGTCTTGGAGGGCATCTTGGGCCGTCTTGGAGGCATCTTGGAGCCATCTTACCCGTCTTGGAGGCCATCTTGGCCGTCTGGGAGGCATCTTGGAGGCCATCTTGGGCCATCTTGGCCGTCTTGGAGGCCATCTTGGGCCAAGTTGGGGCAACAAAGGCATTGACAGACGGATTTTGGGAAAATTGCGGGTGGCCGGCGGGACGGGCCGAAGCCCACTGGGGAGTTCTTTTAGAAAAAGAACCAAAACCAAAACCTGAAACATCCAGCACGCCGTGCACCCCTGCAAGCAGGGGGCGGCGGATCTAGTGGCCTTCGGCCCATCCCGCCACCGCGCCTGGGTTGTAGGTCAGAGGCCTCTTGGATGCCTGCGAGAATCGCTTGGGAGGCCTCTCGGATGTCTCTTGGAGGCGGCTTTGGAGGTGTATTGGGTCGTCTTGGGGGCCGCTTGGGCCTGACTTGGGCCTCTCGGGCCCTCTTGGGGACCTCTTGGAGAGGGCTCAAAATGTCGGTTCGTGTTCCCCCTCTTGGGCCCGTCGTGGGGCCATTTTGGGCCCCTCATGGGAGTTCTCGGGCCATTTTGGGGTGATCTTGGGCACCTCTCCGGGCCGTCTTGGACACTCTGAAGACCGAAAAGGCGGTAATGCGAAAATTAGGAAAGTGCGCCAGTGGATCTCCCTGAATACACTAAAGGGGGGAGAGGGGTTCGGACCCCCCCCGGGGGGAGGTCCGAACCCCCTCCCCCCCCTCCCCCCCTTAGGGGGGAGGGGTCCCGAACCGCCCCCCCCTCCCTTTAAGGGGGCGGGGGTCCGGAACCCCCCTCCCCCCTCCCCCCCTTGGCGCTGGAAAGGGGGGGGGGTCGGACCCCCCCCCTCCCCCCCTTTGCGCCGGAAAGGGGTCCAGGGAGGGGGGGCCTCTCTCGCTTCTCCTTTCTGCGCCCGAGAAGGTGTGTAGGGAGTACGGAGTTGGGAGTAGGGAGTGGTGAGTAGCGAGTAGTGAGTAGTGCGTTGGTGAGTAGTGGGTAGTGAGTGGCGAGTAGGGAGTAGGGAGTGGGAAGTAGTGAGTAGTGAATAGTGAGTAGTGTGTACTGATAAGTGAGTAGTGAATGGCGAGTAGTGACTAGTGAGTAGTGAGTGCCGAGTAGCGAGTAGTGAGTACTGAGTAGGAGGTAGGGAGTAGTGAGTAGTGGGTAGTGAGTAGTGGGTAGTGAGTAGTAGGTGGCTGGTAGTGATTAGTGAGTAGTAAGTAGTGGCTAGTGCGTAGTGCGTAGTGAGTAGTGAGTAGTGAGTAGTGGGTAGTGAGTAGTGAGCAGTCAGTAGTGAGTAGTGAGTAGTGAGTAGTGGGTAGCGAGTAGTGAGTAGTGAGTAGTGAGTACTGAGTACTGAGTACTGAGTAGTACGTAGTGCGTAGTGAGTAGTGAGTAGCGAGTAGTGATGAATAGAGAGTAGTGGGCAGTGGCAGTGGGTAGTGAGTAGTGAGTAGGGAGTAGGGGATAGCGAATAATGAATAGTGAGGAGCGAGTAGGGCGTTGTGAGTAGTGAGTAGAGAGTAGTCAGTAGTGAGCAGTGGGTAGTGATTAGTGAGTAACGAGAAGGGAGTAGCGAATAGCGCGTAGGGAGTAGGGAGCTGTGAGCAGTGAGTAGTAAGAAGAGGGTAGCGAATAGTGGGTAGTGAGTAGCGACTAGTGAGTAGTGAGGCGTGGGTAGTGAGTAGTGACTAGTGAGTTGTGACTAGTGACTAGAGACAATGTAGTGACTAGAGAGTATGGAGTACTGATTAGTGAGTAGTCAGTAGCGGGAAGTGGGTAGTGAGTAGTGGGTAGTGAGTGGCGAGTAGGGAGTAGGGAGTAGGGAGTGGGGAGTAGTGGTAGTGAATAGTGAGTAGTGTGAACTGATAGCTGAGTAGTGAGTGGCGAGTAGTAGCGAGTAGTGAGTACTGAGTAGGGAGTAGGGAGTAATGAGTAGTGGGTAGTGAGTAGTGGGTAGTGAGTAGTGGGTGGCGACTAGTGATTAGTGAGTAGTAAGGAGTGGGTAGTGCGTAGTGAGTAGGGAGTAGTGAGTAGTGAATATTGAGTAGTGAATAGTTGGTAGTGAGTAGCGAGTAGTGAGTAGTGAGTAGTGAGTAGTCAGTACTGAGTAGTACGTAGTGAGTAGTGAGTAGCGAGTAGTGATGAATAGAGAGTAGTGGGTACTGGCAGCGGGTAGTGAGTAGTGAGTAGCGAGTAGGGAATAGCGAGTAGTGAGTAGTGAGGAGCGAGTAGGGTGTAGTGAGTAGTGAGTAGTGAGTAGAGAGTATTCAGTAGTGAGTAGTGGGTAGTGATTAGTGAGTAACGAGTAAGGAGTAGCGAGTAGTGAGGAGTGAGTAGGGAGCAGGGAGTAGGGAGTAGTGAGCACTGAGTAGTAAGAAGTGGGTAGCGATCAGTGGGTAGCGAGTAGCGATTAGTGAATAGTGAGTAGTGGGTAGTGAGTAGTGCCTAGTGACTAGTGACTAGTGAGTTGTAGCTAGTGACTAGAGACTACGTAGTGACTAGAGAGTAGGGAATAGTGAGTAGTGAGTAGTGAGTAGTGAGTAGTGAGTAGCGGGGAGTGAGTAGTGAGTGTTGAGTATCGAGTATGGGAGTAGCGAGTAGTGAGTACTGAGTACTGTGTAGTCAGTACTGTGTAGGAGTAGCGAGTAGCGAGTAGTGGTAGTGAGTAGTGATTTATGGGCAACGAGTAATGAGTAGTGAGTAGTGAGTAGAGGATGGTGGGTAGTGGGCAGTGAGTAGCGGGGAGTGAGTAGTGAGTAGGGAATAGTGAGTAGTGCTTAGTGAGTAGTGAGTATTGAGTAGTGGGTAGTGAAGAGTGAGTAGTGAGTACGGAGTAGGGAGGAGGGAGTAGTGAGTAGGGAGTAGTGAGTAGCGAGTAGTGTGTGGTGGGTAGTGAGTAGTGGATGGTGAGTAGTGGGTCGTGAGTAGTCAGTAGGGGGTAGCGAGAAGTGAGTAGCGAATAGCGAGTAGCCAGTAGTGGGTAGTGAGTAATGAGTAGTGAGTACTCTTTGGGGCTGGGGTTAGTGGTTGGGGTTAGGATTATGGGTTTGGGTTAGGGTGAGGACTAGGGGTAGGGGTGGCGGGGGTCGGGTTCCGGAGTCAGGGGGCGGCGTGGCGAAAAGAAGGGAGAGGGGGGGCGGGTTGCGGCCAAAGGGGGGGAGGGGTCGGTGGTTCGGACCCCCCCCTTTTGAAAGGGGGGGAGGGGGAGAGGGGGTTCCCCGACGACGGATCGGGGAAACGGGAGGAGGGGAGGGGGGGTCCCCGACGACGGATCGGGGAATGGGGGGGAGGGGGGGGGGGTCCCCGACGATGGATCGGGGAAGGGGGGGGGAAGGGGAGCGGTTCACCCTCCCCCCCCTTGGGGAGATCCAGCGGCGCACCCTCGAAAATTAGCTTGGCGAAGGACCCAACCATATGCAGGTGTGAGTACCGCATCCGTGAGTATCGTTTTCGGTAGAGCTCCCTATGTGGCCACGAACGCCGTACTGGGTGGGGGAGACGCATGCAAACACCGCCATTGGGCATCTTGGGGCAATTTTGAGGCATCAAATGCGCATCCGACACGAAAAAGCGAGAAGGCAAGAATCATTGTGTCCCCGTAGGTGTTCAAAGGGTGTTGGCCTCTTTGGGGGGTCCTGAGGGCGCTCCGAGAGTACTTGGAACCCCTTTGGAGCGGCCTTTGGGGCCTATTGGAGTGGAAGCCATCTGGAGCCATCCTCATCGGGAAGAATTTTGGAGGCTATCTTAGAGCATCGGAGGCCCTCTTGGAGCCACGTTGGGCCATCTTGGGCGCCCTGACCGCTCGCGGACACAGCCTCAGGGAGGAGAGTGAGAGGGTTACCCATCCCCGAAGGGAAGACAGCTGTGGAAGATAGAAGACAGATATCGATAGACCACCTCCGCCCACAGGGCTGGCGGGAGTCAACACACATCTAGCAAGACTGCACGCCCGACCCAGCATCAGCAGCACTTTGCAGCTACAAGCAGCATCAGCACGCAGCAGCGGTAAGCAAGCATTACGAACAACACGCGGCAGCGGCAGCAAGCAGCAGCACGCAGTAGCAGGCGCGGAATGCGAAGTTCTAGATCCACATCAGCACGTTAGCCTCGGCAGCATGTCCACAATTACGTGCCAGTTCGTGCAGATGCCGTGGACGTAGTCCACGGGACAGCCCTAGTCTCTTCCACAAGGCAAGAGCTTCTACCGGTAGGTGCGTTGATCAAGCTCATTGTTTGCCTCAGAGAGGCCCTGGGAGGCCGAAACGCGCCCCCAGGGCAGCTCATGGCAGCTCTGACAGCATTGCGGGCCTCGGGCCACGCCCCCAGTACAGCCCAGCGGAGCCCAAAGACGGCCGAAGAGGCGCCCAAGACGGCCCGAAAGGCCAACGACCGAACCACAAAAGGCCCCCCAGGACAGCCCCGAACGGCCAATATCGTCCCATCCTTCTGGGAAATGTGCACTTGTTTGCTTATTCGTTTTTTCCCCAAACAGCTTGCTGAACGGGGTGCTGTTGTGATACAGGCTAACTCCAGCCGGGGGACGTCGGAGCAGAGACATCCTGACAAAAAATTGATGGTCCGGGCCGTTTCGCTTTAGACATCCTCAAAACTCTCGTTTCTGAGTTGGCCAGGTTTGGCCGTTTTGCCTGAGACATCCTCGAAAAGTTGCGCTCCAGGACGCCGCGCGAGAGGTGGTCTGGGCCGTTTCGCTTGTGACATCCTCGAAACTCTGAGCCCCGAGGTGCCGTGCGAGAGGTGGTCCAGGCCGTTTCGCCTGAGACATCCTCGAAACTCTCAGCTCTGAGATGCCCTGCGCGAGGTGTTCCGGCCCGTTTCGCTTGAGACATCCTCGAAATTCTGACCTCGGAGATGCCGCGCGAGAGGTGGTCCGGCCCGTTTCGCCTGAGACATCCTCGAACTTCTGAGCTCTGAGATGCACTGCGCGAGGTGGTCTGGCCCGTCTCGCCTGAGACATCCTCGCAACTCTGAGCTCTGAGATGCCGTGCGCAAGGTGGTCCGGCCTGTTTCGCACAAGACATTCTCGCAACTCTGAGCTCCCAGATGCCGCGCAAGAGGTGGTCCAGCCTGGGGGCCCAGAAGACCACATGTTACATATCCTCCCTGGGACCCTGGGAGCCCGCCTGAGACATCCTCGAACTTCTGAGCTCTGAGATGCCCTGCGCGAGGTGGTCCGGCCCGTCTCGCCTGAGACATCCTCGCAACTCTGAGCTCTGAGATGCCGTGCGCAAGGTGGTCCGGCCTGTTTCGCACAAGACATTCTCGCAACTCTGAGCTCCCAGATGCCGCGCAAGATGCCTCACATGAGGTGGTATGGGGGTCCACATGTTACATACTGGGTGGGAGCCCCAGGAGGCCCCAGAGAGCTCCAGGAGGCCCCAGGACGCCCAGGACAGGCCCCAGGGCTCCCCAGGAGATTCCCAGGAGGCTCCCAGGAGGCCCCAGGAGGCCCCCTCTCAGAACGTGTCAAGTTAATACACATCCGGTGTCGATTCGTTGATTTTTCCTGCTCTTGTGCCCCCTCCCCCTCCATTTTGAGAGGCCCAAGCGGCCACATGTTAGATATCCCTCCTGAGAGCCCCAAGAGGCTTCAGGAAAGCCCAGGTGGAGTTCAGGAGGCCACAGGAGGCCCAGGAGGAAGCCCCAGGAGGTCCCCAGGAGGCACCAGGAGGCCCCCGCAACTCGGAGCTCTGAGACGCCGCGCTCGAGGGGGTCTGGCCCGTTTCGCCTGAGACTTCCTCGCAGCGCGTTTCGCCCGAGACACCGGCCCGTCTCGCCTGAGACATCCTTGCAACTCTGAGCTCTGAGATGCCGTGCGCAAGTTGGTCTGGCCCGTTTCGCACAAGACATTCTCGCAATTCTGAGCTCCCAGATGCCGCGCAAGAGGTGGTCCAGCCTGGGGGCCCAGAAGACCACATGTTACATATCCTCCCTGGGACCCTGGGAGCCCCAGGAGGCCCCAGAGAGCTTCAGGAAGCCGCAGGACGCCCAGGACAGGCCCCAGGGATCCCCAGGAGATTCCCAGGAGGCTCCCAGGAGGCCCCAGGAGGCCCCCTCTCAGAACGTGTCAAGTTAATATAAATCCGGTGTCGATTCGTTGATTTTTTCTGCTCTTGTGGCCCCCCCTCCCATTTTGAGGGGCCCCGACGGCCACATGTTAGATATCCCCCCCTGGGAGCCCCAAGAGGCTTCAGGAAGCCCCAGGTGGGGTCCAGGAGGCCACAGGAGGCCCAGGAGGAAGCCCCAGGAGGTCACCAGGAGGCCCCAGGAGGCCCCAGGAGGCCCCCGCAACTCGGAGCTCTGAGACGCCGCGCTCGAGGTGGTCCGGCCCGTTTCGCCTGAGACTTCCTCGCAGCACGTTTCACCCGAGACATCGTCGCAACTCTGGGGTCCGAGATGCCGCGCGCGAGGTGGTCCAGCCCGTTACGCTGGAGACATCCTCGCAACTCTGGGCTCCGAGATGCCGTTCGGGATGAAGAGGAGGTGGAGGAGGAGGAGGAGGAGGAGGAGGAGGAGGAGGAGGAGCAGGAGCAGGAGGAGGAGGAGGAGGCATGTTTTAACATGCCATGCCAGCCCGCACAGGACGGGCACGCAATTGACCTTGGAAACCGCAGTGGGTCTAAAAACCCTGTTTGGGGATACTGCACTCCGGCTATAATTCTCCATATCCTAAGACGGGGTTCTTGTTACTACTTTCACCGCGCCGGAGGAGCACACGCCCACCCACCTCCCTCACACCCACTCATCACTCAGAGCCTCTCACACTCAGACTTGCTCTTTCTCATATTCACTCACTCTGACTCTTTCATCGCTCAGACTCACTCATTGTCTAGACGCATCCATTATTCAGACCTAAACTCGCTCATTGCTCAGACCCACGCATCACTCAGACTCACTCATGCCACTCAGACTCACTCGTCGCCTAGATGCATCCATCACTCGGACCTGGACTCGTTCATCGCTCATGCCCACTCACCACCCAGACTCACTCATGTTTTGACACCCACACTGAATGATACTCTGGCTCGCTCTTCCTCACCCAGTCAGATTTAGGCGAGGCGCTGGTTTCAGCAGTCCCTAGGGGGGGCGCCAGGGGGTAATTATTGCACGGGCCCGTTCGCGCCCAGATTGTGGGGATGTCTCAGGCGGTTTGCCTGTTTGCGTGCTCAACATGTTCTGCTTTGGGAGCAGTTTCTGAGGATGTCTCAGGCGAGGCGCTGGTTTCAGCACTCCCAAGGGGGGCGCCAGGGGGTATCTCACGGGCCCGTTCGCGCTCAGATGGTGGGGATGTTTCAGGCGGTTTGCCTGGTTCGGCTTCCACCATCTCTTGCTTTCGGAGCATGTTGCGAGGATGTCCTCCTCCTCCTTGTTAGGCCGAGGATGAGGGGGAGGAACGAAAA
This sequence comes from Prorocentrum cordatum, assembly GCA_963575745.1. Classification (NCBI taxonomy): domain Eukaryota; class Dinophyceae; order Prorocentrales; family Prorocentraceae; genus Prorocentrum; species Prorocentrum cordatum. The sequence continues at coordinate 88,325 of CAUYUJ010020890.1, read as the reverse complement.
GGAGGGAGACGAGGAGGAGAAGGAGGAGGAGGAGGAGGGAAGAGGATGAGGAGGAGGAGGAGGAGAAGGAGGAGGAGAAGGAGGAGGAGGAGGAGGAGGAGGAGGATTGCGCCCAGGCGACCGACGGGGTGGCTGCCGCGCTTGGTAAATTCCATCATGCTCGAACAGGACATGCCTGAGGCTCGCTCGCGTTCCGACCAAATCGCAGTAAAACGCACTCACACTCAGACGCAATCGCACACATACCCACTAACACTCAAACTCAGGGTCACTAGTGTTCACATTCATTCGCACGCAGACTCGTTCGCTGTGAGACGTGCGACTCACCCGCACTCAGACTTGCAGCCGATGAAGGTTTCTCGAACCAGCGGCTCGCTCTTGCACACAGGCGCTTTTTGACATCCCATCGATAGACGTGCCAAACGAAAGAAATGCACATACGGGGAGCACCGCGTCGAGTAATTGTCTTCGCAGCGTTTCAGCAGGCCCTGGAGGCTCCCCGAATTCCCCCAAGACAGCCTCAGAGGCCCCCGTGAGAGCCCCGAGATGGCCCAAGAGGGCCCCAAGACGGTCCAAGAGGCGCCCAAGACAGCTCAAGTTGGCCCCAAGAGGCTCCCAAGAGCGAGAACTTGAAGTGACATTTTGCGCCCTCCGCTCCAGGATGATCCCAGAAACCGCCAGCAGGCCCCCAAGAGGGAGGGCCCCAGGAGGGTCCCGAGATGCCCCCAAACACCCCAAACACCGCCTCGAAGAGGCTTCCGAGGGAAAATCCCCAGGGAGCCTTGTGACCGCGCCGGCCAACCAAAAGCGCCCCATGAGCGAAGAAGGCCAGATGTTCGGCCACACGCGCGCCGAGGCCATGGAGACATGTGCGTGCTGGCTTCTTATCATGCCTCCATTCTCGCTCTTTGCTCTTCGCTCCACGCGCATCGCTTCTCCCCGCTCTCTCCTCGCCCCTCGCCTCCCTCGCCTTGCTTCTGGCTCCTCTATTCTCGCTCCACCTCGTCTCCTTCCACCTCTCTCCTGGCCCCTCGCTTCTCCCTCCTGGCTTATTACTGGCGCCTGCCACCCCTCTCCTCGTCGGCTCTCCCTTGCCCCTCCTCGCCTGTCGCTCCTCCCTTCTCGCTCCGTGCTCCTCGCTGATCGATCCTCGGTTCCACCACCTCCCCCTCGACCCTGACTCATCGCTCCTTGCCCCTCGCTCCTCGCTCCACTCACGAGCTGCAAGTCTCGTCATCTAGCAAGGGTACCAAGAAGCAGCACTTTGCAGCCCCAAGCAATACTAGCGAACAGAAACAGGTCACAGCAGGCAAAGGCAGCACAGCAAAAGTAGGCAGCAGCAACAACATGCCGCAGGCAGCATCACACTGAAGCTGCAGGTAGCAACAGCAGAGGTGAAGTTCGGGCCCAACGCCATCACGAAGGCCTTTTGGCAACATCTCTGCCCTGGTCCAACGTGCCATCTCGGACTTGTTTCTTGGCCGGTAGGCCACGGGTCACCCCTAGCCTATCATACAATATCGGAGGCAGCGCGTGAAATATGCCAATCGTGGCAAAGCGAGGGGGGGGTCCGCCGGGAGGGCATGCGCCTCCCAGACGGCCCAAGCGAGTCTAAGATGCCTCCAAGCTCGCCGAACAGTTTTCTGCAGGTTTCTCCCACATCTTCAGCATATACGACTTTGGGGCCCTTGCAGCGTCAACGACGGCCCAACAGCCCCAAAAATCGCCCCAAGCCGGCCCAAGGGGCCTCCTAAGACAATCCCACGCGGGCTCGAGAGAGCCCCAAGACGGCCCAAGACGGCCCAAGGGAGCCACAAGACGGCCCAAGAGGCGCCCAAGACGACCCGAGATGGCCCAGAGATGGCCCCGCCGCGTTCCCTTGCCAGGGCACCTGTGGATTTGCCCCACGGGAACAAGCTTGTCCCTCCAGGCGGGAACCTCTGCGTGCGAGAAGGTACTGTTCACGAGTAGCCTCTTTTTCTTTTTGGGAGGCCCTGGGAGGCCGAAAAGCGCCCCGGGGCAGCTCCGACAGCCTTACGGGCTTCGGGCCACGCCCCCTACACGGCGCAGCGGAGCGCAAAGACGGCCCAAGAGGCGCCCAAGGCAGCCCCAACGGCCCAGGATGGTCCCTAAGACGGCCCCATTCCCCCTCTTGGGACCCTCACGGGCCGTCGTGGGTCCCTTTTGGGCCGCCTTGAGGCTCTCTTGGGCTGCCTGGGGGCCCTCTTGTCGGGCTGCCTTGGTGCGATATTGACCGTTGGGGCCGTCTTGGGCGCCCCTTCGGCCGTTTTGGGCCCCGCTGGGCCGTGTTTGGCTTCTCTGGGCTCCCCTTGGGGGCTTCCTGGGACTTTCTTGGAATTAGCATTTCGCACCCTCCCGCCCCAAGATGGCCCCCGAGACCGCCAGCAATCCCCAAGAACCCCCCCAGAAGCCCCAGGAGGCTTGCACGAGACCCGAATCAGGCTCAAGAAGGCCCCGAGAGACTCCACACAAACCGCCTCACGGAGGCTTCCGAGGGAAGATCCCTTGGAGAGCGGACCGCGCCGGCCACCCAGGAGAGCCCCATCGGCGACCCAAGAGGAGACCAGGCGTTCGGCCACACACGCGCCGAGGCCATTGAGACATTCGTGTGCTGGCCTCTTCTCATGCCTCCCTTCTCTCTCCTCGCTCCTCGCTCCTCGCTCCTCGCAGCTCTCTCGTCGCTCCTCTCCTCTCCTCTCCTCTCTCTCTCTCTCTCCTCGCTCCTGACTCCTCTCTTCTTACTCCTCCTCGCTCCTCCGCCCTCTCTCCTGGCCCCTCACTTCTCCCTCCGGATTTATGGCGTCTGCCTCCCCCTCCTTCGGCTCTCCCTCATCCCACCTCGCCTCTCTCTCTCTCTCTCTCTTCTCTTTTCGACCGTTGCTTCCCTTCGCGCTGCTTGCTTCTCGCTTCTCGCTTGCTCCCCCCCTCGGGCCTGACTCCTCGCTTCTCGGTCCACTCACCAACTCCAGGTTGCGTCAGCTGGGATGGGTACCAAGAAACAGCACTCTACAGCCTCATGTAGCAACAGCGAACAGCAGCCGTCCGCAGCAAGCAGCGGAAGCACACAGACAAAGTTCGGAGAAGCAGCAGCATGCCGCAGGCAGCAGCACCCTGCAGCTGCAGGCAGCAGCAGTAGAGGCGAAGTTCGGGCCCAATGTCATCACGAAGGCCTTTTGGCAACATCTCTGCCATGGCCCCACGTGCCATCTCGGACTTGTTTCAGGCCACGGATCTGCCCTAGTCTTATCTAAATGGCAGTCAGCTACAACGCTGGGATCAGCGTGTGCGAGAAGTGTGAGCAGTGGCAGCGGGGTTTGGCGCTGTTCAGCGAGATGTGGGAGGCGAATTTGGAGCCCGACGTCATCAGCTACAGCGCTGGGATCAGCGCTTGCGAGAAGGGCGACCAGTGGCAGCGGGCGTTGACGCTTCTCAGCGAGATGCGGGAGGCAACGCTGGAGCCCAACGTCATCATCTCTACGCTTCTGGGACCCGCGCGAGCGGGAACGGCTCTCGTCTCAAACGGCTCTGCGAGGCCCCCGCCTCCCTTGGGCAGCTCAGGGGCCCGCTCAGGGCCCACAGAGCTCACGCTGACGGCCGAAAACTCCTCGAAGACGGCCGCAGCGCTTCGCAAGTGCTCTGCACGAGTGCCCACAGAGGCTTCTGTCCGCGGACGACTTGTATGCACCGTGCCGCGTTGGCGTCTCCCGAGGCGTCGTCGATCCTCCGCCCACGCATGGTGCGATACATATGTAGCTCTTCGGGCCCCAGGGCACGCTAAACTATGCACCGTGCCGCGTTGGGGAGTTAGGGCTGAAAGGAACCCAAACATGGGACGGTGCACCAGTGCCGTACTCATATTCTGGAGGCTGCCAACATGGGATCCCGAGACGCCCATGAAGCCCTCAAAATGGCTTCAAGAGGCTTTGAGACGGTGAGCGGAGCGTCCCGTCGTCGCGAGATTTGCGTGCTGGTTGTTCCTGACTCCTTCCTCTTCTTGTGACCCTCCTCGCTCCTCGCTTCCTGGCCCTCGCCAAGTGCTGCTCCTAGAACCGACCTCGCTCCTGTCGCTGATCCCTGTCTGCTCCCGCACCTCCTACTTGGTACTCCTCGGAAGGCTCCCAGTGAGCACTGCGACAGGTGAGCCAGCGGTCATAGCCCGACGTCATTATGACAGCCTTTCGGCAGCACTTCCTTCCCTACCTGGTGGGTGGGACGATTGCGCGAGTAGTGGAGTTGACAACTCATTGAGAACAAACATTAAGACTATGTTCTAGAAAAAAGAACAGACTCTACGCCCCCCGGGATTGTCCGATCCCCTTTTCGTGTTGCAAATTACATATGATTCTACCTCATCGTCCATCCGAAACGTGTTTACACCATCCCAGAGGGGGCCGGTATTGGTTCCCCTGCGATCCTTCGGAACAAAATGCTATGCGCGCGCACTCGTTCATCAAAAGTCATAAGTTTTCAAGACCCCTGGCAAAGAATGGGACGAAGTGCTCGCGCGCGATGTCGCGCGCGCATGCCGAACACCTTCAAAAAAGCATCGGTTTCGTACGGATGTCAGAATCGAGTGTCCAAAAAGTATAAACATACAGGGCTTCGTAATACGGATTTCAAAACAAAAAAAGCCTTGCGCGCCGCGCTCTTGCGAGTTCTCAAGAAAAAACATGTGTTTCAAACTTCTCAGAAATTCTACCAGGCGGGCTTCGCGCGCGCATGTTGAAATCGTTCGAACGCCCTTACGCGTGTGCGGTCTAGAGAATCCTTTGCAACACATGGGAGAAACTGCGCGCGCGCGTCGTCGCGCGTGCATGCCGAAATCCGTCAAAAACCTTCGGTGTCGGGGTGGTTTCAAAAACCGAGTGTCCAGAAGCACATACAAAAGCACATGGTTTCGCAACATCAGTTTTCAAAAAGCGTGCGATCGCGCTCCTGCAAGTTCTCGAGAAAACCATAGGTTGTTCAACATGTTCATTGGATTATGCCAAACGGGGCTCTCGCACCGCATGCCGACATCATTCGCGCGCCCTTGTGCGCGTGCTGGGGGGTGGGGGTCGCGATCCGTTTCAACTACCACGCGGGCCACTCTCGCGCGTCGGCCGCACGCGCACGTCGGACTCTTTCCAACGCCATCATCACCGACGCGAGGGCGCCGTCATCGTCGTCGGCGCGATCGCCATCGGCGCCCCCGCTGGCCGCGCCTTCGCCGCTGTCGACATCGTCACCAGCATCGCTAGTATCATCATCGCGTCTACCGTTGTCGACGTTGCCATGAGACCGCGCCCGCCCACGTCGCCGACTCGCAGTGATGTGCCCGATGGGACGCGCCTGGCGGCCAGCGCCGCCGCGGCCGCGTCGGTCGCGCCAAACTCGCTGGCCGCGGCGCGCGCGTGCTTGGGTCGGCGCGGCCGCAGAGATGCACCGGCCAAAGCCGAGCATGCATCGCAATCGCTTCCGTGTCAAGTTGCAGGTTGGTGGGTGGGGTTGCAACAGCATGGAATCAATTCGCCCGTTTAAATTAAGTTTCCTGTCTTAAAAAGGAAATGGCTTCTACCGCCCCACCCCCCCGGGTTAAAGATTTACTTCGTCGTGTTGCAATTTGCATGGGATTTTGCCCCGTCGTCCATCCTAACTGCGAATTCATATTATCCCCCCCTCCCCCCCCGCCATCTTCTGCAACAGATATTAAGCGCGCACATTCTTGTATCAAAAATCATAAATTGACAAGAGCCCCTCGGGAAAAACGGGACGAAGTGCACGCGCGCGCGGTCGCGCGCGCATGCCGAATGTTTGCGAAACTTTTTGGTGCCTGAAGGATATCAAGATCGAGTGTCACAAAAACATGTAGAAACATGTTTCGCAACGCGGATTTCGAGCAAACGAATCTTGCGCGCTCGCGAATTCGTAAGAAAACCAGAGGTTGAACATGTTCCGAAAATGCTACCAAACGGGCTTCGAGCGCGCGCGTGTCGAAATCGTCCGGGCGCCCTTGCGCGCGTGCTGGGGCGGCGCGATCCGTGTCAAATAGTGCCTTGCGGGCCGCTCTCGCGCGTTTGCCGCGCGCATTTCGAACTCCTTCCAAAACCTTCATCACCGACGCGAAGACGCCGTCATCGTCGCCGGCGTGATCAGCATCGGCGCCGCCACTGGCTGCCCCGTCGTCGCTGTCGGCATCGTCACCAGCATCGCTATTATCATCATGGCGTCTACCGTTGTCGACGTCGCCATGATACCGCGCCCGCCTAAGTCGCCGACTCGCAGTGAAGTGGTCAGCGCCACCGTGGCCGCGTCGGTCGCGCCAAATTAGCTGACCGCTGCGCGCGTTCGGGTCATCGCGGCCGCAGAGATGCACCGGCCAACGCCGAACGCTCTTCGCAATCGCTTTCGCGTGGGGCTTGCAAACCAAGTTGCGGGTGGGTGGGTGGGGTGCTTGCGCGAGCAGTGGAGTGGGCAATGTCAAGCTGAGTATGTGAACTGCACCACTCAGATTGCACCGCGCCACTTTCGCAACATAGATTGAGCCGCGTCGATTGCACCACTTGGAGTTCACCATATGCATTTCACCACATCGGGCGCACAGCAAAGATTCTGCTTTCTAGAAAAGGGAACTCGGATTACACCCCCGGAATTATCCGTCCGGCACTTTGCGTTGCAATGCACATGTGATTATGCCCCACCGTTGCATACATATATATATATATATATATATATATATATATATATATATATATATATTTATTTGAGTTCGCATCATTCCCGCCCAGCCGGCGTCGACCCCCCCTCGCCCCTTGGAAAGACAGAAAGAAAAACGGGCGCGCATTCCCTTTTCGCAAATCATCGAGTTTCTACAATTCTGCGCAGAAGACTGGACGACGTACACGCGCGCAAAATCGAGGGCCCCGGAACATCTTAAAACGCATGGCGTCCAGTGAATTTTCGAGAGAAAATAAAGGTCTGCGCGCTCTCGCAAATCCTTTAGAAAACCACAGTTTTGCTTTCCAACATGTTCATCCAATTCGACCAAATGTGCCTCTCGCGAGCGTGCCGAATTCATTCGAGCGCACTTGCGCGCGTGCTGGGGGGGCACGGTCCCTGTCAGATAGCGCCGCGCGGGACATTCGCGCGCGTCGGCCGCGCGCGGATGTCGAAATCCTTAAAAACCTGAATCATCGACGCGAGGGCACCATCATCGTCACCATCGTCACCAGCATGTCTATTTTGAGGGAGTTTCTGTGGAACTCACGTCATCCTCACCCCCGGCGCGAAGAGCACGAGTCCAGAGCGGCCTCCGGCACCGTTTCCGGACAGATCCGGTGGATCCGCCGACGAATCCCAAACCCGGCGCCCTCCCTTGAGACTCTCACAAAATCCTCACAAAACCGGCCCCGGGGGAGGTGCCCAGAGGAGCCCAGAGCGGCCTCCGGCACCGTTTCCGGACAGATCCGCTGGATCCGCCGACGAATCCCAAACCGGCGCCCTCGCTTGAGACATCCTCACAAAACCGGCCCCGGGGGAGGTGCCCAGAGGAGCCCAGAGCGGCCTCCGGCACCGTTTCCGGACAGATCCTGGCTGGATCCGCCGACGAATCCCAAACCGGCGCCCTCGCTTGAGACATCCTCACAAAACCGGCCCCGGGGGAGGTGCCCAGAGGAGCCCAGAGCGGCCTCCGGCACCGTTTCCGGACAGATCCGCTGGATCCGACGAATCCCAAACCGGCGCCCTCGCTGAGACATCCTCACAAAACGGGCCCCGGGGGAGATGCCCAGAGGAGCCCAGAGCGGCCTCCGGCACCGTTTCCGGACGGATCCGGTGGATCCGCCGACGAATCCCAAACCGGCGCCCTCGCTTGAGACATCCTCACAAAACGGGCCCCGGGGGAGATGCCCAGAGGAGCCCAGAGCGGCCTCCGGCACCGTTTCCGGACAGATCCGCTGGATCCGCGACGAATCCCAAACCGGCGCCCTCGCTGAGACATCCTCACAAAACGGGCCCCGGGGGAGATGCCCAGAGGAGCCCAGAGCGGCCTCCGGCACCGTTTCCGGACAGATCCGGCTGGATCCGCCGACGAATCCCAAACCGGCGCCCTCGCTTGAGACATCCTCACAAAACGGGCCCCGGGGGAGGTGCCCAGAGGAGCCCAGAGCGGCCTCCGGCACCGTTTCCGGACAGATCCGGTGGATCCGGTGGATCCGCCGACGAATCCCAAACCGGCGCCCTCGCTTGAGACATCCTCACAAAACCGGCCCCGGGGGAGGTGCCCAGAGGAGCCCAGAGCGGCCTCCGGCACCGTTTCCGGACAGATCCGCTGGATCCGGTGGATCCGCCGACGAATCCCAAACCGGCGCCCTCGCTTGAGACATCCTCACAAAACCGGCCCCGGGGGAGGTGCCCAGAGGAGCCCAGAGCGGCCTCCGGCACCGTTTCCGGACAGATCCGCTGGATCCGGTGGATCCGCCGACGAATCCCAAACCGGCGCCCTCGCTTGAGACATCCTCACAAAACGGGCCCCGGGGGAGATGCCCAGAGGAGCCCAGAGCGGCCTCCGGCACCGTTTCCGGACAGATCCGCGAATCCCAAACCGGCGCCCTCGCTTGAGACATCCTCGCAAAACCGGCCCCGGGGGAGGTGCCCAGAGGAGCCCAGAGCGGCCTCCGGCACCGTTTCCGGACAGATCCGCTGGATCCGGTGGATCCGCCGACGAATCCCAAACCGGCGCCCTCGCCTGAGACATCCTCACAAAACGGGCCCCGGGGGAGATGCCTAGAGGAGCCCAGAGCGGCCTCCGGCACCGTTTCCGGACAGATCCGCTGGATCCGGTGGATCCGCCGACGAATCCCAAACCGGCGCCCTCGCCTGAGGTCAATAGGTGGAGTGGAGATGGACAAGTCGGCTGTCGGAGGCTGGAGGTCGGAGTGCTGGGCAGGTAGACGCTGGGTGTTGATAGGTGGAGGTGGTGGTGGGGAGTCGGATGCTGGAGGCTGGAGGTCAGAATGCTGAGCTTGTGGCCGCTGAAGGCCCATGGGTGGAGGTGGAGGTGGAAAGTCGGATGCTGGAGGCTGGAGGTCGGAGTGCTGAGCAAGTGGAGGCCAGTGGTCGATAGGTGGAGGTGGAAGTGGTGGTCATAAGCTGATGGGGGCGGGAGTGCAGACTGGGAGGATGGACGTCGGAAGTTTGGGGTCGGACCCCCCCCGCGCCGCCCTCCTAGGGCCGGTTCCGCCGGACCGTCATCACGCGCTCTCTCTCTCTCTCTCTCTGTCTGGCTCTCGCTCTCCTCACCCTCGCCCACCTGCTTCACGACCCTGCTCCTCCCGCTCCTCATTCTCATTCTCTTGATCCTCTCTCTTCTCTTGATCCTCGCTCTGCTGACCCTCGCTTTCCTCTGCTGATCCCCCCTCCCCTGCTCCACAACCGCCCGATCCTCACCCTCCTGATTCTCATTCTCGCCATCCTCGCTCTTCTGACCCTCCTCCTCCGTATCTTCACCGTCCTGCACCAAGCCCGCCCGATCCTCACCCTCGGCTCGGGAGGGGAGAGGGGAGAGGGGAGGGGTGTGGGGCGGGAGAGGGGAGGGGTGTGTGGAGGAGGATGATGAGGGGGAGGATGGGGAGGAGGAGGAGGAGGAGGAGGGAGAGGTGTACAGTCATACGTGCTCCCGCATATGGGAGCGGGGGGCTGTTCGGAGGGAAGGGAATCCTCCCGGGGACGGCGGTTCGGGGTCGGGACTGTTTGGGGCCGTGGGGGCCGAGGATGTGGTATGAGGAAGAGCAGGCGGAGGAGGACGAGGAGGATGAGGAGGAGGCGGAAGAGGAGGACCAGGGTGCGGGAAGAGGAGGAGGATGACCAGGAGTGAGATGAGGAGGAGGAGGATGAACATGAGTAGGAGGAAGAGGAGGAGGACGAAGAGGAGAAGGAGGAGGATGCGGTAGGACGATGATGATGAGGAGGAGGAGGACGAGGAGGAGGACGAGGAGGAGGAGGACATTTCTCGGGGCGCGCGATTTTCGCTGACTTCTCGCCGCTGGGTCGCCCCCTCGCGAGCCTCGCCCAGAAGCGCGCGCCCCTTCTTCTCTCGGTCGTTTCCCTCTCGCCCAGAAGCGCGCGCCCCTTCTATATATATATATATATATATACACAGAAACTCCCGATCAACCGCAGAGCGGCGGATGTTATCATCATGGCGTCTACCGTTGTCGACGTCGCCATGATACCGCGCCCGCCGAAGTCACCGACTCGCGCTGAAGCGCCAGCACGTCAGTGCGGCCTGCGAGACGCGCTGAGAAGCGCCCAGCGGCCAGCGCCACCGTGGCCGCGTCGATCGCGCCGAAGTAGCTGGCCGCTCCGCGCGCGAGCATGCGGGCGGGTGGGTGGGATGATTGCGCAAGCAATGGAACTGGCGACGCCAAGTTTTTCAAAAGTAGATCCACTACATTTAGATTCCGTCCATCTTAAACAAGGTAACGAGACATAGGATCGACCCCCCCCCTCCCCGGGAGGTTATCCGCAAGGCACCGCGTCTTTCAGTTTCCACGTGGCGTTGCCGTATCGTTCCTTTTACACGTGAGTTCAGGCCAAGACAGTCTCGACGACCCCCCGTAATCCCTGACCATTATGCGATGCACGCGCGTTCGTTTATTACAACTTATCAACATGTGAAATCCGTTCGCGCAAAATATGACAGTCCACGCGCGCGCGTCCTCGCGCGCGTGCAGTCCTTCGGTTTCGTAGGAATTTCCAAATCGAGCTCACGAGCCAGGTTGTATTGTTCTGCGTCATGGCTTATCCCAAAAAGTACGCGCGCGTTCTTGTGAATTCTTCAGACAACCGTCAACGTGCTCATCAAATGCGACCAAGCGGGCCTCTCGCGCGCGCATGTCGAAATCGTTCGACCGCCTTCGCGCGCTTGCTGGGGGAGCGCGCTCCCTGCGCAATAATACCGCGCGCCCGTCGGCCGCGCGCGCGCGCGTCCAAATCTCCCCGGCGCCTTTTTCGCCGACGCGTGGGCGCCATCATCGTCATCGGCGTTATCAGCATCGGCGGCATCATGGCTTTGCCGTCGTCATTGTCATCATCGCCAGGTGCATCGCTACTGTCATCGCCGCGTCTGCCGTTTCCGCCGTCGACGTTGCCATGGCCCCGTGCCCGCCCGAATCGCCGATTCGCATTGGAGTGCCCGCGCGTCGGCGTGGCCTGCGAGACGCGCTGAGACCTGAGCGGTCAGCACCACGGCGGTCGCGTCAGTCGCGTCAGATCAGTTGGCCGCTCCGCGCGCGAGCCTGCGCGCGCAAGCGCGGCCGCAGCGACGCGCCGGCCAGGGCCCAGCAGTCATCACAATCGCCGCCGCATGAACTTCGCAAGCCAAGTTGCGGGTGGGCGCGCGGGATGGTTGCACGAACATAGGGGGTGGTCACGCGCGGCGTTGCATCGCGCGGATTGCCCAACTTAGAGTCAGCTTCGAAACAAAAAGGAATCAGGATTCCCCACCCCGATGGGCCGCATTTTTTTCGGATCCTGAAAATTAGCGCATGGCGCTGCCCCACTTCTCATTAGAAGTGCGAGTTGGCACCATCCCATCCCAACTGGCATCGCCCCCCCATCCTTAAAAAAACTACGCGCGCGCACTCGTCTTTCACGAACCACAGATTTACATAAATCCTTGCAACAGATGGGGCCGAGTCATCGCGCGCGCCGTCGTGCGCGCATGCTGCAATTTTCAAAAGCTGGGAAATATATAAAGATTTCAATATCGAATGTCCCGAACATGCATGCCAATTTGTTGTATATTGATGCTTCAAGACGGGTGCACGCGTGTCCCGAGTTCTTGAAGTAGTAACGATTGGGTTTTCAGCGCGTGTACCAAATTCGACCAGCATGGCCTCTCGCACGCGCGCGGTGGATTCATTCGAGCGCCCATATGCGCGTCTTGGGGGGGGGGCGAATGATAGAATGGCCTTCGGCCCATCCTGCCGCTGTTTCTGGGTTGCGGGTCAGAGTTTTCAGGGGTGCTTTTAGGGGTCTCTTCGGAGCTCTCTCGGGTGCCTCTTGGGAACGGTTTTGGGGCAACCTGGGGGCCCTTCCCAGCCGAGGGCTCGCAATGTCCGCTCGGGTACCCCATCTGGGCCCCCCTCCTGGAGCCGTCTATGGGGCCTATTGGGGCGTTTTGGGCACCTCTCGGGGCCCTCTTGTTGTGCCGTTGTTCCCACGCAGCCCAATTGGCTCATGCTACAATATTGTCTTTCCCCCCAGTCCATTTTCCCTCCCCCCCCCCCGCCCCCCCCCCCGCCCGGCCTCCGCCTCCGCCCCTTGCCCCGCTTTCGCTCTTCCCCCCTCCTCTTCCTCGAGTTCCTCGGAGACGCCTCCCGTCATCCGCCGGCGAAAAGTTTTATGCGGTCCACCACCCAGTATAGATATGTGTTCATCAGATAATGGACAATTTCAGCCAAAACGGGCAGCTCTCGCTTCGAGTTCCTCGAAGGCCCCAAGAGGCGAACATCATTCATTGTCAAAGCATTTGCATGCTTTCCTCGTGCTGCGAACCTCGAGCTCCGCGAGTCGCGGTCTGCCCATTCGGCAACTTGCTTTGCAGGCGTGCCGGCCCAGTTCCGATATTCGCAGGGAGACGGGCCTCCTTCCAGCGCAGGGCCCCAGCATCCCGCGATTTACCATCAGCAAAAGCTGTCGCCCAAAGAGGCGGCCAGGAGGTCCCAATAAACCAGCGGTCGCGCCAAGCCCCGAGAAATATTTGAACATTTGGGACTCAGGCCGCGAAGGGACTCCTCAGGATACAACGCGGGCCAATCGCGCCCGTCTGCCGCGCGCGCATGTCGAAATCCTTCCAAAACCGTCATCGCCGACACGTGAACACCATCGTCGTCACCGCCGTGATCAGCATCGGCGCCGTCATGGCCTTGCCGTCGTCATTGTCACCATCTCCGTTTGCATCGCTACTGTCATCGCGTCAGCCCTTGTCGACGTCGCCGCGATACCGCGCCCGACCGAGCCACCGACTCACATTGAAGTGACTTCGCGTCAGCGTGGCCTGCGAGACGCGCTGGGGCGTCCCCAGCGGTCAGCACCGCCGCGGCCGCGTCGGTCGCGCATGACCAGCTGGTCGCCTTGTGCGCGAGCCTGCGCGCTCGCGGCGCGGCCGCAGCGATGCGCCGGCCAACGCCACGCAGGCGTCGCAGTCGCCGCCGCGTGAACTTTGCAAGCCAAGTGGGGAGTGGGCGCGTGCTCGAGCATGGGAGGTGGTCGCGCGCGGCGCAAGGTTGTAAATTGCACCGCGTAGAGTGCCCATTTTGTTTGGGTAGAGGTGAACCAGGACCTCCCCCCGATTATCCGTGCGGCTTCGGATCTCGCAAATTACACAGGAGTCTGCCCCATCGTTCATTCGGGTTGCGATCTCGTACCATCCCAGCCCAGCCGGTTTCGCTCCCTCCTGATCATTGGAGAACGAATGGCACGCTGTGTTATTAAAATCACCAGCGTCCGCGCACTCCTTGCTCAGATGGGACAGCGTCCGCGCGCCTGTGTCGTCGCAGGGTTTTCAAAAAAACCTTCGCCCGTTTTCGCAGCTTCGACCAAACGGGCCTCTCGCGCGCGCGTGTCAGAATCAATTCGAACGCCCTTGCGCGCGTGTTGGGGGTGGGGGCGCGGTCCTTATCAAATGATACAATGCGGGCCACCCGCGCCCGCCGGCCGCGCGCGCATGTGGAAATGTTTCCAACATCTTCATCACCGACACGTGGACACCATCATCGTCTTCGGCGTGGTCGTCATCAGTGCCATCAGTGGCATTGCCGTCGTCATTGTCATCGTCGTCACCAGCATCGCTACTATCATCATTGTGTCTGCCGTTGTCGATGTCGCCATGATACCGCGCCCGCCCACGTCACCGACTCGCACTGATGCGCCCGCGCGCCAATGCGGCTTGCGAGCTGCGCTGGGAAATCCCCAGTGGTCAGCGTCACCGCGGCCGCGTCGGTCGCGCCAAACTAGCTGGTCGCCCTGCGCGCGAGCCTGCGCGCGCCAGCGCGGCCGCAGCGATGCGCCAACCAACGCCGAACAGTCATCGCAATCGCCGCCGCCGGGGTTTTGCAAACCACGTTGCGGGTGGGCAGGCGGGACGTTGGCATGAGCATGGGAGGTGGTCACGCGCAAAGGAGCCAAACCAACTGCACCCCATAGACTGCACAGCACCAGTGGCTGGAATCACGGTTTGGGGCCCGCGTTGACTACCATGTTCGTTTGTCGTTTTCGCCGTGTTCCAGCAGGCCCTGGAGGTTCTTCGGATTCCTATCAAACAGCTTCAAAGGTTCCCGTGAGAACCCACATGCGGACCTTGAGGGCCCCAGGGTGGTCCAGATAGCGCCCAGGACGGCCCAAAAGAACCAAACGTGCCCCCCCAAGACGGGAATTCGAACTGACATTTCCCGCCTTCCGTTCCAGGACGCTCCCAGAAACAGCCAGCAGCTCCCCAAGAGGCCCTTCAGAAACCCAGGAGGCCCCCAGGACGCCCAAATCGGGCCCCGAAAAAAGGCCCCAGGACACTTCAAACACCACTTCGATGAGGCTTCCGAGGGAAGATCCCTGGTAGCCGTGTGACCGCGCCGACTACCCAAGAGAGCCATATGAACGAAGGAGACCAGATGTTCGGCTACACGCGCGCCGAGGCCATGTAGACATGCGAGTGTTTTTGTGTGTTTGTCATGCCTCTTTCTTCGTTCCTTGCTCCTCGTTCCACGCGCATCGCCTCCTCCCCGCTCTCTCCTCGCCCCTCGCCTCCCTCGCCTCGCTTCTGGCTCCTCTGTTCTCACGCCACCTCGCTCCTTCACCTCTCTCCTGGTCCTTCGCTCTTCCCTCCTGGCTAGTGGCACCTGCCTCCCCTCTCCTCTTCGGCTCTCCCTTATCCCTCCTCTCCTCCCTCGCTTTCTTTCTTTCCTTCTTTCTTTTGAGATTTTTGTGTTTCTGTCTCTCTCTCTCTCTCTCTACGTATCCCGTTCGCTCCGTGCTCCTCGCTGATCGTTCCTCGCTTCCCGCACCTCCTCTTTTGATCTTGATCCATCGCTCCTTGCTCTTCGCTCCTCGCTCCACCCAGGAGCTGCAGGTCGCGTCATCTAGCAAGGGTACCATGAAGCAACATTCTGCAGCATCAATCAGCACTAGCGAACAACAGCAGTCCGCCGCAGGCAAAGGCAGCACAGCAAAAGTAGGCAGTAACAACAACAACAACATGCCGCACGCAGCATCACACTGAAACTGCAGGCAGCAACAGCAGAGAAGAAGTTCGGGCCCAATGCCATGACGAAAGCCTTTTGGCAACATCTCTGCCCTGGTCCAACGTGCCATCTCGGACTTGTTTCGTGGCCGGAAGGCCACGGGTCAGCCCTAGTCTCTTCTACATGGCGGGAGGAAGCGCGTGCCAAATTTGCGGGGATTCATGTGCATAAACTCGCCCTCACCACGTGGTCGAATCGCCCACGAGGGCCCAAGAGGCGCCCCACAGCGGCTGCAAGACGGTCCGCGAACGCTCCAAAACGGCCTCAGTTGGTGCCGAGACGGACCTTGACGCTCCAAAAACCTCCGAAGGTGGCTGCAAGACCGTCCAAGCGGTCCCAAGACGTTCCGAGAGGGCCCCGAGAGGACGCCAAAGAGGCAAACATCGTCACATTCCGATGGGAAACGTACATTTCCAGCATATCCGCCTTCTGCGTTGATACACGGCCCAGGACAGACCAAGAGGCCTCCCCAAACCCCCCAAGACGACCCAAGCGGCCCCCAAGAGGGCCCCAAGACGGTCCAAGAGGGCTCAAAAACGGCCCAAGGGGGCCCTCAAACGGCCTGAGAGGGCCCCAAGACGGCTCCAAGAGGCTTCCAAGAGGACCCTGGGAAGCCCTCCCTCGAGCCACAAGACGATCCAAGGCCTCCAAGACGCCGCAAAGACCTCGGAAGGTGGCAGTCCAAGAGGCCCCAAAGACGCTTCGAGAGGACCCCGAGAGGACGCCAAAGAGGCAAACATTGTCATACTCCTGTGGGAAAGCGTACATTTTCAGGATATCCGCCTTTTGCGTTGTTGCACAGCCCAGGACTGGCCAAGAGGCCTCCTCAAACCCCCAAGACGACCCAAGCGGCCCCCAAGAGGGCCCCAAGACGGTCCAAGAGGGCTCAAAAACGGCCCAAGGGGGCCCTCAAACGGCCTGAGAGGGCCCCAAGACGGCTCCAAGAGGGCCCGATGAGGCTCCCAATAGGGCCCCAGGAAGCCCTCCAGAGAGCTCCAAGGCGGTCGGTCCAAGGCCTCGAAGACGCCCAAAGGGCCCCTGAAGGGCCCCAAAAAGTCCCCCTCAAGGACCACTGAGAAGGCGCACAGACGTCAAATAAAAGAGCGATCGGTACAGTGAAAAGCTTTTCAACCTAAGGCTCTCAAGAGCGAACAGAACACAGTAAGCTCTTCAACCCGAGGCTCCCGAGAGCGAGCCGCCACGTCAAAAACTCTGAAACTGGAGCCCGAAGCTATCACCATCCCCTCAATTCTGGGACAAGTGCGTGGGCCAATCGCTTTCTCGGCATCCAGCGGCGTCGGCCTGCCTGCGGGTCCCTGAGGGTTCTGGGTCCCCAATACGTCGCAGAGACAGTCTTCGGTCATGTCCGAGATGGCCAGAATTGGCCCCGACAGCCGCCAGACAGGACCTCCGAGAGATCTCAAGCGGTTCCAACAGGCCTCCAAAAGGCCTTTAGACGCCCCAAGAGGCCTTGCAGGAGTTGTCCAGAAGACCACGGCAATTGCAAAGCTTTCCAACACCCAAAGGAAGATGTATGTCTTTTGCTTCGCAGGCTTTTCGACGCGAGACAGCTCCAAGACGGCTTCGGGGGAGACTCTTGGGCTCCTTGCGAGTTGTTTCCTCCCTTCTTTGAAGGCCAAAAAGTCGTTCGTGTCAGCGTCGGCCTGCCCCGTGTGGTTGGTTGTGGCAGGTCTTGAAGAGGATGGCCAACCACACGCCGAAACGCTGGTGGCGAATTGGACCCGGGGTGCCCGAATAGTTGGGCATTTTCAGTCCTAGACCAGATATGAGCACTTGTGTTGACTTATGTTGCACTCATTTTGATATGCTTGGCAAATGACGGGTTATCAGCCGAAACTCTCCAGGAACTCGTCTTCCTCGTTTTCGGTCAGCAGCCACAGCCTTTTTCCCATCAGCCAGAGTAGTATCAGTGGTCGCTTTACCAAAGAGGGGGCTTCGCACGTACGCTCTGATTGTGGTGCCCGTGAACCGGGATACGAAGTTGGCTCCGCCGTCCTGTGCTCCAGTCAGTGCTCTGGTCACGGGGGCGGGGGGTCACAAGGAAAAAGGGGGCATCAGCGGCCTAGCCGCCAGGTGCCGACGGTGTCACGAAAGAGGGGGGGGGCAGCTGTTTCCTCCCTTCTTTGAAGGCCAAAAAGTCGTTCGTGTCAGCGTCGGCCTGCCCCGTGTGGTTGGTTGTGGCAGGTCCTGAAGAGGATGGCCAACCACACGCCGAAACGCTGGTGGCGAACTGGACCCGGGGTGCCCGAATAGTTGGGCATACTCAGTCCTAGACCAGACAAATATGAGCACCTGTGTTGACTTATGTTGCACTCGTTTTGATATGCATGGCAAATGACGTTGCGAGCCACCTTGGGCCTTCTGGGGCCCCCATCGAGCCTCCTGGGTTGTTTTCGGGGCCTCCTTGGGCCGTCTCGGTCCGTCTTCGGGCCGTATTGGGGCCATCTGGGCGGTCTTTGACTGCCTCAAGAGAGCCCAACGGCGGCCCCAGAGGGTTCCCAGAATAGTAGAAGGCTTCGGAGGGCTTCCAGACGGCCCGACACGCGAGAGCGCCACGACGGCCCAACAGACCCCCAGAGAGCCCCGAGACGGCCCAGGATGGCCCCAAGAGGGCCCAATGAGGCCCCCAATATTTTCGGCCATAGGGCCCCCCATCACGGCCTCCATATCCGGTAGCACACGCGCCAGCAGCGGCAGCAATTAGTAGTTAGCAGCAGAAAACAAGCATCCGCTGCATTGCCCGCGGCCGGCTGGCGGCCATCCCCGCTGCCGTGGCTTGCGGCGGAGGGTCAGTTGCGACCGCCAGGCCTTCCAGCATGCTGGCAGTGACGTCGGGAAGACAGCTATATGTCTACCAGCTATGTTCGCAAACCAGCAGGCAAGCAGGCAAGCGATCTCAGCTTCTGCACGCGGGCAAGTTGTCGTGGACGTAAGTCCACGAGTTAGCTCTAATCAGCTACAACGCTGTGATCAGCGCGTGTGAAAAGGGCGAGCAGTGGCAGCGGGCTATGGCGCTGCTCAGCGAGATGCGTGAGGTGAAGTTGGAGACCGACGTCATCTCTCTTACAGTACAGGGCCCCTTGCGTGCGGGAAGTGCCTGTGTCACTGCTGACCTCTCGCAGTCCCCCGCGAGAGCCCCTAGAGCCCCTGCAGGGCTTCTGGAACCCTTGTGACCCCTGGACGGCGGTCCCAGGCCGCAGCGACCCCCTGGCGCCACCGGAGACGGCTCTGATGGCACCAAAAGCCACCCCCCGGAGCTTGCCCCCAAGATGGCTCCAGCAGCTTCCCGCGTGTGCCCGCGGATGGCCGGCAGGTTGCGCGACTGCAAAAGTCTGTCCAGAGTTGCACCAGTTGTCGCGTTCGCCCCGTCCGTTCACGATGGCTCCGAAGCCCCGAAAGGTGGCGCCAAAAGAGGCCCTGACACGCCTCGAAGACGGCTCCATGGCGGCCCGGGGCCGCGCCAGCACATCCGCAGACGACCCCAGGCACAGAGTGGCCCTGAGAGGCCCCCAGGAAGGCGAAGAGGCGCCGCGAGGGCCCCCCGGGAGCTCCCGTGCCCGGCCCAGACCTCTTCAGAACAGCTCCAAAGGGCCGCCCAGATGGCTCCAGGAGGCCCGGGAGGCCCCACTGGAGCATGAGAGGCCCTGGCGAAAGCCCCCCAAAGGCCCCAAGTTGGCCCTAATACGGCCCATGCGCAACCCAAGAGGAGACCAATTGTTCGGCCACGCGCGCGTCGAGGCCATTGGGAGGTTCGTGTGCTCGTCGCTCTTTCCCGCTCCAGGCTCCTCGCCCATTGCTCATCGCTCATTGCTCGTCTCCCCTCACTCCTCCTCGCTCCGTTCTCTTGGCCCCTGGCACCTTCCCCACCGGCAGGGCATCTCACAGCCTCGGAGTGGCCCGGCGCGCCTCGAAGATGGGCTCCAGACCAGGTGGCTTCAATACGGCCCCAATCATCAAACGGTTGTAAGTGGCCGCGAGCGGACGAGCAAGCAACGAAGCAATCAGCAAAGACATCAGACGACAGGACCACGAAGTGCAGGCCACCAGACCAGCAATTTCACCACCAGAAGTCGAGCAAACAAGCGGTCCTCACCCTTGCATGCGAGTAAGCTTTCGTGGCCACTGGGATGACAGGATCAGATCGGGCAGGTTGCTGTGGACGTTGTCAACGGATCAGCCACAGTTCAGCTACAACGCTGGGATCAGCGCGTGCGAGAAGGGCAAACAGTGGCAGCGGGGTTTGGCGCTGCTCAGCGAAATGCGGGAGTCCAGGCTGGATCCTACCGTGATCAGCTACAACGCTGGTATGAGCGCGTGTGCGAGATGCGGCCCGTGGCAGCAAGCGCTGTTGCTGCTCAGCGAGGCGTGGGAGAGCAGCCTAGAACCGAACGAGATCAGTTACACATTGGGCATCACAGCGTATGACAGGTCACCTGGCGACTCGGCCGGGTTCCCTGGCTTCCTTCAGATCGGTCTTTCGCCCTTTCAGGCATCTCACGAAGCGCCGTGGGCGTGGGGTCATGCCAGGCAGCCGGTGTGATAATGCAGACGCACATAGTTTCTTTCCAGCGGCCATCGCACAGGAGGATTTCTTCGAATGCCATTTCCCATGGGCCGACGCTTTTCTGAGATGGGGGCTTCATCCCTGGCCACCGCCTGGGGGGTCGCTCTTCGGGGACCTCGGCCCGCGGTGAATATGGACAGACTTCCCCCCCCCCGATGATGATGATGATGATGATGATGATGATGATGATGATGATGATGATGATGATGATGATGATGATGATGATGATGATGATGATGATGATGATGATGATGATGATGATGCTGATGCTGATGCTGATGCTGATGCTGATGCTGATGCTGATGCTGATGATGCTGATGCTGATGCTGATGCTGATGCTGATGCTGCTGCTGCTGCTGATGTGCTGATGTTGATGTTGATGCTGATGTGATGCTGATGCTGATGCTGATGATAGTGCTGATGATGATGATGATGATGATGATGATGATGATGATGATGCAGCTGCTGATGCTGATGCGATGCTGCTGGTGATGATGATGATTATGATGATGATGATGATGATGCTGATGCTGATGCTGATGATGATGATGATGACGATGATGCTGATGATGATGATGATGATGATGATGATGATGATGATGATGATGATGCTGATGATGATGATGATGATGATGATGATGATGATGATGATGATGATGATGATGATGATGATGATGATGATGATGATGATGATGATGATGATGATGATGATGATGATGATGATGATGATGATGATGATGATGATGATGATGATGATGATGATGATGATGATGATCATCATCATCATCATCATCATCATCATTATCATCATCATCATTTTAATGGCCGTGGGGCCATCTTGGGCGTCTTGGGCCGATCGTCGGTGATTCGGGGCTTTCATGGGCCGTCTTGAGGGCCTCTTAGAGCCGGATTGGCCCGTCTTGGGCCTCTTTTGGGCTCGAAAAATCATACGGGAACATTTTGGGGGCCCCAGTTGGGGCGCGGGGAGCCTCGAGAGATTTGAGAGCTTGGGGTCTGGGCCCACTCAGAACGCTCAGGCTTGAGCACTGAGGCTCGGGGGATTGAGCAAGGGACCTGGGGAAGCCTCTTCGGGGTCGTTTTGGGGCCTCGTGGGGCATCTTTCGGGCCTCTTGGGTGCCTTCTGGGGCCTCGTGGGGGCTTCTTGGGAGCCTGTGGACCCCCCCGCCCCCGAGCACTACATGCGTCGGGAATGGCGCCCCCCCCCCCTTCCAGAGCCTCCTGGGAGCTTCTTGGGGGCCTGTGGGCCTCCCCGCCCACGAGCACTAAATGCGTCGGGAATGGCGCCCTCTCCCCCCCCCCCTTGCAGAGCGAAGCTTGAGCGAGCTCAAGTCCACGCTCTCAGAGACTCTCACACGCCGGATCGGCGGCCCGTGACTGCAGTCATCGTTGTACCGCAAGGAACGCATGATAAGGAACGGAGGGGCTTTTCAGCCACTGCTGGCCTTGGCCACAAACAGGTTCCACGACATGAATCGAAGGAACGGCCCGAAAACACGAGCCCCTCCAGAGCCCACGGCCGTCCTGATTTTAGCGTCCTCACTGTGTCAACCCTTGCGCGGCGTTCCGCTTTCGTTGCGCTGCACCCCCACCTGACAGCACCCGTTCTCGTTGGGTAGCATCGACGAGGGACGAATCGTGCGAAGTCACGGGGCGAGGCGACGCGCGACCCCCGAGCGCAGGGGCCGCGCGAGGGACCTTCTTCTGGGCGGGAAATCGCTCGAGGAGATCGCCGCGCTGGGCGAATGGCGCTCGCTCATGGTCATTCTTAAGCATTACACTCGCTTCCCCGCGGTTCAACAGGAGGTGGCTTTGTCGGAGCACCTCGCTGAGAGCGGTTCGGATTCCGACGCGCCGGCCACGGACGGCAACGTATAAGTCCACGCACCATCGCACGCCGTGCCCCGCCTGCGCGTTGCATTGGGTGGAGCGAAGCGCGCCCGCGGCGTGCGGCCGCGCCTTGCGTGCGCGTTTCATTGGGTGCGGTGCGCCCGCCAGGCGCGGCACGCACGCCCTGTCGCTCGCGGCGTAGCGCGAGGCGGCGGGCGAGGCGTGCTGCGCGCGGCACACCCATCGACGGGGTGCCCGCAGTCGAGAGCGTGTCCTCACGGCCCGCTGGCTCTCTCGTTCGTCTCGTCGCTATGTCGGCGGCGATGCCTCGTGGGGTAGCATCGACGAGGGACGAATCGTGCGAAGTCACGGGGCGAGGCGACGCGCGACCCTCGAGCGCACCCCGCGGCTGGTACGCGGGGAGAAAGGGGGTTGCGCGTTGCGTTGGGGCTTTTCCCCGCCCACCCACTCCTGTGTGTCCGCGCATGCTGCGCGTCACGCTTCTCGGGTGCGGTGCGCCCGCCAGGCGCGGCACGCACGCCCTGTCGCTCGCGGCGTAGCGCGAGGGGGCGGGCGAGGCGCGCTGCGCGCGGCACACCCATCGACGGGGCGCCCGCAGTCGAGAGCGTGTCCTCACGGCCCGCTGGCCCTCTCGTTCGTCTCGTCGCTATGTCGGCGGCGATGCCTCGTGGTTGCAGCTTGCAGCATCGAAGCTCCCTTTTTTGAGGGCTGGGGGGGCGCGACCGCGCCCTACGGTGCCAGGGGGCAGCCTCCGCAGGAAGCGCCCTGCCGGGGTGGGGGCGCCCGCGCGGGGGCGAGGGGGCCGTGGCCCGGGGGCCGCTCCGGGCCGCCTGCCGCGGCCCGCGGGGCTCCTGGGGCTGGCCCCGGGCCAGCTTCGAGGAAGAAGAGTCCAATCGGCACGAACGAAATGGGTACGGAACGAAATGGGTACAATGCCCAACAGCAGTTCCTGTTCGTTTTGAACAGGACTCGCTGTCCGCGCCGCCGCGGCCTATGTCCACTTGAGACAGACGCCTGCCCAACAGCGGCCGCTGTTGGTTTGGGACAACATTCGTTGTTGGGCATTGCACCGATTTTTTCCGTGCCCATTTCGGGCGTCCAAATCCGAGCCTCCCAGATAGGGGTCGGAGCAGACGGGGTCGGAGGATCGCATCGCATCGCCGATGCATCGGCGATGCGGCTCGATGTGGAGCCCGAGTTTCTCTGCGCCGACGTCGCCAGTGCGCCGCCGACGTCGCTGGGGCATCGGCGGTGCATCGCTGATGCATCGCTCGGGCGGCGAGGACACCTCCCCACAGCGGAAACGCATGCCAAGAAACACCCTGTTTGCCTCCAGAGTGCCCTTGGTTTTTTCGGTGTCGATGGTTTTGCCATGGAAGGCGTGACGTTCCCATACCAAAAATCAGTGGACGCATGGGGTCTAAGGGTTGGGTTTCCTGCGGAAGGTTTCTTGTGGTCGAGCTCCTGATGTAAGCCATCGCGAAGGAGCCCTGAGGCAAGGTGAGGAAGCGACCGACGACCAAGACGAGGGCGGCAGGCAGGGAGGGCAGGGATGGGAGGAAACGCGGCGGCCGGTCCGCCGTGCCCTGGGCGGCTCTGGAGGCCACGTGGGCACGAGCTGCCGGATCTTTCGGGCCGCGGTTCGCTGCATGAATTTATATATCGCTGGCCGGGCCAGGTGCTATCGAGGAGAGAGAGCGAGAGAGAGAGAGAGAGAGAGAAAGAGAGAGCACCCCCCAAAAAAACGCCGTACACGTCAGAGGCGCATTGGCAAAATGGGGAAGCAAGCCGCGATGGTGCAGTTCTGGCGGCTCTTTTGTGGAACAGGGGAGGAACCACGGAAACGAGCCCTCTCATTTCAGGGTCTTTGCGGATCTCGACACAAGCCTGAACCCGCTCGCAAGGCCAGGGCAGGGACCAAAGACGACAAGAGCCAAGACGACCCAGAAGGCCCCCGAGAGGCCCCAAGACATCCCAAAACCGCCTCCAAGAGGTTTCCCAGGGCACATTCCTTAGAGAGCTCTGGGGCCCACCAAAGAGAGCCCCATGACCGACCTAACGAGAGACCAGATGTTCGCCCACACGCGCGCTTAGACCATTGAGACATTCGTGTGCTGCCTCTTTTCATGCCTGCATTCTCGCTCAACTCTTCTCGCTCCACGCTCCTCGCTCCTCGCTCCTCGCCGCTCTCCCCTCGCTCCTCGCCTCTCTCTCTCTCTCTTTCCTCGCTCCTGGCTCCTCTCTTTTCAGTCCTCTCTCCTCCCACCTGTCTCCTGGACCCTCGCTTCTACCTCTTGGCTACTGGCATGTGCCTCACCACCCCTTCTCTCTGGCTCTCCCTCATCCCTCCATGCCTCTCTCTCTCTCTCTCCAGGTTGCGTCAGTCAGCTAATAAGGGTACCACGAAGCAACACTCTGCAGCCTCAAAATACAGCAGTGAACAGCAGCAGTCCGCAGCAAGCAGCGGCAGCATGCAGCAAAAGCAAGCAACAGCAGCAGCATGCCGCACGCACGCAGCAGCAATCTGCAGCTGCAGTCAGCAAGAGCAGAGACGAAGTTCGGGCGCAACGTCATCACGAACGCCTTTCGGCAACATCTCTGCCCTGGCCCAATGTGCCAACTCGAACATACTTCGTGGCTGATAGGCCACGGGTAGACACTAGTCTCTTTTACAATGCAGCGACCTTGATCGTCGGTTTCGTCGTCGGTTCCGACCCTAAAACGGCACAGGGGGGGTCCAGATGCTCCAAAAACGGCCTCGGGACGGCTCCGAGAGGCTAGTGGCCCAGAGACAGCCCCAGAGGCCCCCAAGGCAGGCCAGGAGGCCGCCAAGACTGCCCAGGAGGGCCTCCGAGAGTCCTTAGAGGCCCAACTCGGCCAATTCCCTTAGAGAAACGCGCGTTCTGTTTTTTCGTCTTCTCAGCGTCCAGCTCTACAGGCCCCCCCAGCTCACCCCAAGACGCGCCCAGATGCCCCCAGAGAGGGCCCAAACCACCCCACACGGCCCCCCAGTTACGGCTCCAGAGGCGCCCGAGACAGCCCAAGACGCACCCAAGGCAGCCCCAAGAGCAGCCAATAATGCTCCAAGACGGCCCCAGAGGCACCCAAGACGCCCCCAGACGGCCCCAAGATGGCCCGAGAGGCGCCCAAGACGGCCCCACATCGCTCCAAGATGGCCCAAGAGGCATTCAAGACGGCCCAAGAGGGCCCCGAGAGACCCCCAGGACGACGAAAAGAGGCCCCCAGACGGCTCCCAAGAGGCCTTGGATGCTTCTCTCTTAGGGATCGTCGAATTTCCAGCGTCGTTTTAAGGGCTTCTTGGAGCCTCTGTGAGTCATCTCTGGCCCTTTTAGGAGCGTCTTCGGGCGGTGCGCTCGAAAGGTCTACTGGTGTCCTCGCACTGGGGCCCGTCTTAGGGAGTTCGTGGGGCCCTCTTGGGCCGTTTGGGAATCCTCTTGGCCCGTCCTGGAGACCTCTTGGGCCGTCTCGGCGCCCTCTTGCGGGCGCCTTAGGCCGCGCCCACGGCCCCATTCCCACCACACTACCAGATCAAATTATCATTCAGCCCTGGCGAAGAGCAGATCACATTATCACGGCGACCCGCCCCGCAGAAGCTATGATGAGCACAGAACGCGGCGTGAGAAACAGCTTCTGTCCACACCACATCGTGCCTACATGGGTGTGATTCCAGTGACACCGCCTCCATCACCGCGTTCCTGCCTTCAGGTCTGCTTGCGTGCATCCCTCGCCCGCCTCCCCCTCCAGCGGCCACCTCCTCCATCCACGCCGTCCCCTCCAACCTCCCCCCCGCGAGGCCCCAGAGACGCTCCACTTCCACGCCCACGCCATGGCGGGCAGATTCCACGGCCGGAAAGCAGCGGGTCATCCCTAGTCTCTCCTAAATGGCCAGTGGAAGCGCGTGCGAGAAGCTTAGGGCATCAAGTGCATAGAATTGCCCCTTTACGGCGCCAGCACGGGGCCGAATCGCTCAGGCCCGTCCCAGAGGGGTTCCCAGACCGTCCGAGAGCGCTCCAAGACGGCCTCAGTGGGTCCCGAGACGGCCCACGAGGGC